>JAWDEX010000018.1:12160946-12291402 GCA_035221805.1 Trichilia hirta | reverse complement strand
CTTCTTTTTCAGGAACATCTTCGTCTTCTGCAGTTAATAGCTCATTTTCAACTCCCCCTCCCCCTCCCCCACCCCCTCCTTTTTCAGGAACATCTTCCTCTTCCTCTTTCAAGAACTCATTTTCAACACCACCGCCCCCATCATTGCCTCCTTTTTCAAGAACATTTTCATCTTCCTCTACCAATAACTCATTTTCAGCCCCACCACCTCCCCCTTTACCCCCTTCATTTTCAGGAGCATCTTCATCTTTCTCTTGCAGGAACTCATTTTCAACTCCACCACCTCCTCCCTCCTCCCCTTCATTTTCAGGGACATTTCCATCTTCCACGGTCAAGAATTCATTTTCAACCCCACCTCCTCCTCCACCATCCCCGTTGGTTGCTTCATCAACTGATTCCTCGGTCTCTTGTCGACTAACTACTAAGAGTTTGACAATCACATCTGCACCTCCTTCACCGCCGCCACCTCCTTTACATTCTAAGGGTGATATTAGTACTTCTCTAGCATCACCACCACTCCCACCCTCACATCCTACTCCTAGTATCCCTGCGAAGGTTTTGTTGTCTAACAATTCAGCACATACTCCACCTGCACCACCGCCACCAGCTCTTCCTGCCAAAGGGTTATCATTATCAAAAGGTTGTGATTCCTCTCCTTCTGGGGTCAGTAATTGTAACATCCCTCCAGTTCCTGGACCTCCTTCTAGTGCTCCATTTAGTGCAAAAGGACAAGGCTTAACACGTGCAAGTCCTAGAAATCAGTCTCAGCCTAGAAAGAATAACCTGAAACCATATCATTGGCTAAAGTTAACAAGGGCCATGCAAGGAAGCTTGTGGGCTGAGGCACAAAAACCTGATGAAGCTTCCAAGTATGTATCATGTTGTTAGTGTCTGTTCTTGCATTGTTACATTTGTTTATTTGTTTTAATCATTATGATTTTTTGGCATTTTCTTGTTGTAATTTTATTTTGCCTGTCAGGGCTCCAGAATTTGACATGTCAGAACTAGAGAGTCTTTTCTCAACAGCTGCCCCAAATTCAGATAATAGAGGCAACCGTGGGAAATCAAGTCACCGCATGGAATCTAAATCTGAGAAAGTCCATCTGGTAATTTGTGGTCAATTTTGGCAGGATGTTTTGAATGACCAGGCCATCAAATTAGCAAGGATTTTTCCTTAACAGTAAGATAATTCATGGGATGAAATATGAATCACAAAGTTATTGATTGGTTTTGCAGATTGAGTTTAGGCGGGCATATAATTGTGAAATTATGCTTTCAAAGGTTAAAATTCCTTTGCCTGATTTGACGGTAAGATATATCTTATAGGCATATTTGCTACTAGAATTTCTTGACAATTGTAACTAAATAGTTAAAGATAACCTTAATGATTTTTCATTGTAAATGAAGTTTAGATGTTTATGTTGTTACTAAACTCTTTTCCGTACTCCGTCCTGCCTTCTTAGCCAGTGATACTTGTGGTTAGGTATTATCTAGTCCAGTTTGAATCATGTAGTCCCTGACTTTTGCTCAGGTGGAACAGGGAAAAACTTCGGTTGGGGTAATTTTTATTTAGTAACTCCTTTTAGGATTGAAACAAAACTTTCGTTTAAGAAAAAACTAGAAGAAAAATTGTCTTCTTAATAGCATATTGGATAGTATTTCACTTTAGATCTCCAATCACCCCTGCTGATATTTTTCCATTTGGAAAATTAAAGTGCTACTTCAATTTATTACTCTACTGATTTAAACTTATGTGGTAATTGTCTTACATTCTCTGCTTTCCTGCTAGTATCTTGCAGAGTTTAGTCCTTGCTTTGGATGATTCAGCAATGGACGTTGATCAGGTTGATAACCTTATTAAGTTTTGTCCAACAAAAGAAGAAATGGAATTACTCAAGGTGCTGGACGTTGGTGCTCTTTTCTCTATCATAATTATGTGTGCTTCTCCTTTTTTCTCAGTTAAAATCTTCCATTCCTTAATGTCATGGTGTCTTTTTAGAATTATAATTGTGCACCTGTGTATATCTTTAGTATTAAAAGAATTGTACATTTATTTGCAGAACTACAAAGGAGATAAGGAAAACTTGGGAAAATGTGAACAGGTGAGTGGATTATTCTTTTGCTTTATGTTTCTTTTTCATATTTCTGTTATTTTTCGGATGGATTGTTCCATCCCTATTAACTGACAACATAAATATTGTGCTGCCTTGCTATTTCCTTAGCAGTTTAATCTATATAAAGAGATATATGTCGGCTGATAGCGATAGTTATTTTATTGCTTGCTTCATTGGAATTGACTGCCTCTATCAATATAAATGGCAGAATTACTATGTATGGTTTGGATAATCACCTTCAACTTTCTCTTTTATTTTGTTCTGATTTACAAGCTTGTGTTATTTGTGTCAGTTCTTCCTAGAATTGATGAAAGTGCCGCGGATAGAGTCAAAGTTACGAGTTTTCTCATTTAAGATGCAATTCTATTCCCAGGTAAGAGGGCATTTGATTTATTCCTATAGGTCCTACAATGCTTCCTCATTGTTGCTTTTACCAATATTTGTGATGACTTGCTTTTTCCTTATCCAGGTTTCTGATCTTAGAAAGAGTTTGAATATTATAAATTCTACATTTGAAGAGGCAAGTCGTCGTTCAAATTTACATTTTAAAGTTCTTGAAATAATGATGTTTTTCTGATCATTTTGATCTCTGAAACCATTTTCTTGGTGTGCTCGTCAGGTCAGGAATTCAGTCAAGTTGAAACGGATCATGCAAACTATTCTTTCTTTGGGTAATGCTTTGAATCATGGAACTGCAAGGGGTGAGTTGACATTTGTCTAGTTAGTATTATGTTCATTTTACTAAGCTCAAATTATGAATTTTTGTGTACTATACCACTGCATTTGGGAATTTCTTTTATCAGCAAGTAAACTATAAGAATGAGTTTGTACTTGAGTTAGGAATGAATTATGGTTGTGTAGTATAAATCAAAGAGTGAAAACAGATGGAAGGTGATATACATAAATAGCGTTGGGACATGCAAAAAGTTGTAGCCAATAGGTAAGGAAAAGCAAAAAGGATCCGCTACTCGGTAGGATTTAGTCACTTTTGAAGGGGAGGAAACAATTAACAGAATTAGCTCATAAAGTTTGGCCTTTCATTGATTGTTTGTGCTGCACTTGATGTGCTCCCAGGGAATTTATTGTTTCATTTCGTTTTCTTCTATTTATTTATTGTAATTGTTGTTTCTGGGGTGGCAGATTCAAAGGCAATTCTGTTGGTAGGTATGGATACGCATATGTGCTCACACATGCTTGCTTAGCAAAAGTTTTTCTGTTAGCTGCCATCTCAGGCTTTTGCCTTTGTTCTATACATTCTTTCTCAGAAGAACCAATTCCTGCTGTTGTTGATTTGTTTTTTTTATTAAGTTACCGGGTTTATGGCTGAAGGTGCTGCTGTTGGATTTCGATTGGATAGTCTCCTCAAACTCACTGATACCCGAGCCCGGAACAACAAGATTACTCTCATGCATTATCTTTGTAAGGTATAACACTTTCCTTTCTAACTGCGCTTACCATTTCTGTAAAATTTGTCTTTTAACCTCATTATGCATGCAATTCCATGTGCATTTTGTTCCAGTCTATTGATCTGCGCTCTTTATAATCAGATGTCATTTTCTTTTCTTCTTTTGGCTTGGAATTTTACCTGCAGATACTGGGCCTAAAATTTTGCCTGACACTTGGAGTAGTAAGATATTAGCAGTATAAAGCATGTAGTTAGAAATTATAGAAGAGTATTGGTATCTGTTGGAAATTTTTGCATGTTAATCAACTGTGCTGGCTCACTATTTCTTCATCTCTGTGTTTGATGAATGAAAATCTGAGTTATTTGCAGAGGTCCTATTCTTCATTTTGTGTGTATTGAGCAGTGGTTATTTGATTAATGTAAAAATTGGTATAAAATATGAGAATAATTTTGTTGATCCCTCCTAAGGCTTGGCTGATATACATGCACATCCCATGGTTTTGGGGAGGGTTTCAACAAATATATGATACTTTAGGGTGGGGATGGGATTTGGGAATGAATTATAGGAGAGTTTCTTGAGGATTTTCAAAATTTCAGGAGAAGTTTCTGATGAATTTTGGATGGATCTACCGAATAAGGTCTGCTATTTAGCCAAATCCATAGGAATTGTTTTTACTGTGGGAAGTATTAATTTCTCTTCTTACTCTTATCACATTTAGTTAGAGAGATTAGTTGAACTTCTTTATTGCTATCTTTGTACACAAGTATTTATTTATACCTCTTTGTAATTACTCTAAAAAAAGAACCCTTTGTAATTTCGTTTCGACTTTCCAAGCTGTAGGTACTTGCTGAAAAGTTGCCAGAACTTCTAGATTTCACAAATGATCTTGTGAGTTTGGAGGCTTCCACTAAGGTACTTTTTCCTTTGTTCATTTTTATAAGTTAGTTTTCTTCGTCTTTTGCATTCTGGCTGAATGGTTAATCATTACACAGATACAACTAAAATTTTTGGCAGAGGAAATGCAAGCTATTAGTAAAGGACTGGAGAAAGTTGTACAGGAATTGAGTGCCTCAGAAAATGATGGTCCAGTGTCAGAGAACTTTTGCAAGGTAATTCCTGGATATTATCTTATTAGGTTTCCATTTGAGTGGATGGGCTTATTCATGTATGATTGCATGACATTTCTGCTGTTAATGAAACTGGTTGTTTTAGGGAGCATCGTTATCAAATACTTTGATATGAAAGTGTGGCGCAACTTTGAAAAGGGAGAGGAATTTTGAGTTTGAGCATTTACTTGCAAATTTGAATATAGTTTAGAAGCTCCTCTATTTTTTTATTTTTTTATTTTTTTATTTTTTTTTTTTTCAACTCAGATACAGAAGAATGTAGTTTAGAAGCATCTGCCCCAAATGTCCTTAGAGGTTTACTGAATGCTATGAGCCTAACGTACTTTAATACCAATTGCTCCTTGTAGGACTATAATTTTGCTTTGATCTAGCCACTGTCTAGGAGGATATGACTTTTTTTCGTGTCAACACTTTATTTGTCAACTGTAATCCAAATTGCCAAAACTCTATGTTCTCATATTTTGGATCATTAATTGCTGATTTTTATGTTTGAAAAATTTGTGTTTCTTACTCTTTAATTGCTAATACATTGTTTTGGTTGAAAAATGTTTCAGATTTTAAAGCGCTTCCTGAGTTATGCTGAAGGTGAAGTGAGGTCTTTGGCTTTGCTTTATTCCAGTGTGGTAAGTATGATTGTTTATTAGTTTTTTTTTGTAAGATGCATTACTGGACATACTTCTGAATTTGGACGTTTGTAGGGTAGAAATGCAGATGCATTGGCTCAATATTTTGGGGAAGATCCGGCACGTTGCCCATTTGAGCAAGGTATACTTATTAGGTCATTATTTTTCTAATTTCTGTCTGCTGCTCTTTTGCTTTGCCAAATTAACATATTTATTAATCATTTTGCATTTATTTAAACCATATTTATTTCATTCTTAACTTTAATGAATACATTTAAAGAATCATTCAGTGAAGCTATTCCTACTGGTAGTTGGAAGTACATAAATTGCAAATTAATCCACTTGATATTAGTGCTTGTTTACCTTCATTTTTTGTGCACCATTTTCAAGCATGTGCTCCTTTGGGTCTCTTCAGACTCGTTGACTTGCTATCATCTAAATTGTATCATTTCTTATGGAATTTGTAGTTGTGTCTACACTGCTCAACTTTGTGAGAATGTTTGTACGGGCACATAAGGAAAACTGCAAGCAGCTAGAATTAGAAAAGAAGAAAGTGGCAAAAGTAGCGGAAAATGAAAAGTTGAAGAGGGGGAATTCCAAAAAGCAGTCTGAACACATAATACAAAGTCCTTTGGAAAGTAGCACTATCAAATGATCTATTGTTATGGGTGCCAATCCTGTTGATCAACAGCTCAAGCTGTCATCACCTACATAAAGTTATTATATTATTCCATGGATGAAAAGACGTGAGGACCACTGACGCAAACTAATACTGAGAAGATGGATGAACAACCCCATGGAGAAGAATATTTATCAAACAGCAGGAATAAATTGTCAAGGGAATGCATGAAATGCATGTCAAGAACAGACATGCAACATCAGTAAGCCTATCGCGCCCTTGTTTCTGTTTTGGGAATTTTAATCAGTTATAGAGAACCTTTAAACTTGTTCTGTCCATTGATTGATATGTTTACTATTCTGGAGCAGAGATATGGTGGAGTCTACAAAGTCCCCAATGGATGTGCAACTTGTGAGGTAGCTCAAAAAATTTTGTTGTAAAATTGTGTGTTGGTTCTTCACCCAAATCTATATGTTAGATTTTTTTTCTTTTATATTATTTGATTTCTTCTGTATATTTTGAGTTATAGGGATGTAAATGTTGATTTGTAATCTTGGTAAAATCAGTAGCAACGCAAAATATTTCTTTTCCATGCAGAAATGGTCTAGTTTTCTTTTCAATGTACCAAGATTTCAACTGAATTCCAACTGCTTCCAATGAACTTTTATTGGAGAACTTAGCTGCTTCAACTGAATAATGTTTATTTTGAATTATGTGGATGTAAGACCTTAAAATTTACTCCATCATGTCATAAACCAGCTTAGTTTTCATTAGTGGATCCTCTTAACAAAAATTAAGTACCGAATTACGAATAATTGGAATTTGACTTGAAATATAAAAACTCTTTGTTTTGAGTTGAGCTGCAAATACGGGCTACAGTATCATGGAGAAACCACTGTCAGAAAAGCAAATAATATATATATTATTAATATCTAAAATTTTCAGAGACGGAAGATTCAACGTATCACACAGATTTACTGATGTGGTCGACGTAGAATCTCTTTAGGAATTACATAAAATCACAGAAAAGCGAGTTAGGAGTGAAGTCGGATTATCGGCGAATAAACTCTAATGCTTAAGTCAGTGAAATGGTGTAAGGCTAAATAAAAAGAAAAAAATTACGGGTGTTTGAGCGTTTTACCGACTCGGGAGGCTGAGTTCGGAAAAAATTTGTGAGTGCATTATTTATCTCTTAATTGCTCAAAGGCGACCCTCTCTAAAAGTTCCCAAGTTAGGAGAATAATAAGGTCCAACCGAAGAAGAAGAATCTGAATCCTGCTATCTGCATAGCCTTCACTTTTTATAGAGTTTCTACACTTGTGAGTATCGGAGAACGGGAGTTTGATTAAATAGGAGTAGGTATGGTGGTTGGATCAATCTTTTCACCACTTTTTACCACTCCTTTACGTTAGATCTGGCCTAGCAAAGAGTACCTGTAACTTGCCGTGCACGACACTACCTAACATGACGGAATGCCTAAACAATTATTTGAACAGCGTAGTTGTCAGTCCCATCTTTAACTCCTGCTTTTGGAAGAGGTGTGGGGGTCGCTTCGGCAATCAAGAAGGGGTTGTCTCGAAAATCAAGGTGAGTGTCGAGAAACTGAGACGATCATGCTGAGTTACAATTTTTAATTAGTTAAGTCTAGAGTCAAGAAGCTTTAGTCAGGAATCAGCCTCGAATCGACAAATATCATCAGTATATATATATATATTCTTTTTTAATACTATTTCATTTTTCTCTTCGTAACATCCCTTAATATACACGTTGGTATAAAATTCATAGGTCACTCTCGTACTCTAAAGCTCAGAGCGAACTTCCTGTTGGTCTAGGTAGGTCAGCGATGGAGCTTGCAACCTGCTTCAGCCAAAGCTACGGTGAAGTTAGGATCTTTGGTTAATGATGCAACATATTCTTCAATCTTCTTCTTGCAAAATGTCCTGAGAAATTTTATTATTTTTTTGACTACGCCCAGATAGAGTAAGATCAAGGGTAATATTTGACCCAAAATGTGATGATCACTATGGGTCATTGAAGTTTTGTGTGAGCTGCCAGAGAAGTTTTGTGTCAACATCATGGTTGTGTTGTCCTTCATAAGTTGCTACTAGAAATGACGTGTCCTCCATGCATCTCTGAACCTAAATCCATCAATCATGAGAAAAAAAGAAAGCACTTAATTGCAGTGTATTTTTTTTATCAGTAGTGCTTCAAGAAATTGTTGAGGATCAATATGTCTTACCTTCTTTTTGACAGGGCACCCAGAAACAGTCATTGAACATCTGAAATAGGCTCGAGGTGATGGATTATCTTTGGTAACCTTTTGACCATATTTCCTCCATTGATATCCATCTTTTACTATCTAAAATCGCAATGAAAATTTGTAGACATTATTTACAAGAACTTTAACTTATCATAGTCAGAAACCTTTTTCAGGGCAGGAGTTTGTAAGAAAATTTACTAGGCTGTTGTCCTTGGAATCTGTTTTGACCAATATTCTTGATGTCCTGGAATTGGAAACCGGAACTTGAGCTTTTCCACCCATATTGTTGAAGTCAGAAGAGCATGCCCTCGTTTCCTGGAAACGGGATTGGAGAATATTGCAGTGATTAGTCATGAGTTCCACCATAAATCTCAGATTCTCATTCGCCTTCCGAACTTGTTACAATCTCGTTTCCAGCTCTTCCATCTGAAACAAAAAACAGAAAAACTGCTCAGTAATCATTGAAACATCACAGCGACTTATAACACTGCACACGCATGATCATGCAAAAATATTTTTAAAAAAATTAAAAAAAAAATGAAGGAAGAAAACCCATTTACCTTTCCTCGAGTAGAGTTGTGAGACTCCATGGATTTGTATGGTAAGATCTTCAAAATCCTTAATTACTATTCTGAGAATATTCTGCAGGAGACCGATTTGTTAAACGCCCGACGCCGTAATTAATATTACAGCAGACGACGATCTGTGTTTGATGGTGTTGGTGTCTGCTGCTGACTTTCTTTGATTATTTATATGAAAAGAGTAACCTAAATTTGGTCATGAATTTAAGAAGATAAGTTCGTGGAAATCAAATCCATGTGTTAGAAATAAAACCATCCGCCTTATCATGGTTTTATTATTCTCCAAATCTCTATACAAAGACAATAACATTTTGTTGCGTCATTCCTTGACATCAGTCAGGATGAAGTCAGCCTGCTTTCGTTCTCTTCAACATTCCTCTTTTTGGTTTTATGGTTCCCAACGGGTCGAAGGGTGCGCACCCACCAAACTATTTGAACAGAATCAACCGTATCATATCATCTATACTTGCTGGTTGCGTAAGAATATATGGCTAATAATATAGAAGAGTAATTTTTAATAATTTAGTATGGTAAAAAAGTTTTGAAGACAAAGAGCAAAGCTCTAGTAATTATGGGCAAGGTTAGTATCTATTTCAATAATAATAGCAATTTATCCATGTATTTAATTATGTATAAGGATGGAAAATTTTAAGGACAATATTAAAGTGGGGTCACATGTAAATATTGCGATAATTGGTGAAATGGCACAAATGATAAAAATAACGAAATGACACAATTTTTTATTGAACAATTGTGTCTCAATTAACACGTTAAATCGTCTATTTCATTTGTTTATAAATAAACAAGTAAAAATAGTAGAGAATATATATAAAATATTCAAAAGACTTAATATTTTTAAAATGAAAAACTAAGCATTATTTGTTTAATTTTTAAAGATACATTCTGCTTTCGAGTTTTGGACTTCTCTACATGCAACTACTAGTTTCATGATAGTGTTAACAATTACTGGCAGTGGTATCAAAATTCGAAATTTGCAGAGGAAGGTCCAAAAGCAGCAAAAGTTTCTACAATCCTTTTAGATTAATTTGATCATCATTTTTGAGTTTTTCTTGGTCTATACATGTTCTAGTCATTAAAAGGAATCCAACGGAATTGGAATCTTTAAAATCATGTGTCAAAAACGACCAAAAAATAAAAACTTTAGACAACTATCAACCGTGTGCATCACACGCCCTCAAAGGTTGAAGATGCGTGGAGCTCATGCATATCACACATGTACTACACATTCCTAACCTTGTTCAACTCGACAACCCAATCCGATTTAGACTTAGTTCATGTATTAGCTCAGTCCGATCAAACCATTTAGTTTGATCTATTTTCAATTTGGTTAAACTAGTTGAATTTTTAAGCCTAGTTTATAGTTCAACTCAGCTCTGATTGAACTAAAATTTGATACCTTAAGATTTTTTTGCATGATGGATTAATTTATGACCTCAAAATTTAAATTTAAGCACTCAAAATTTAAAAATCTTTGAAAGTACATGAATAAATTTAAAAAATATACCGATTTTACACTACCTTAGTTTGCAATACGTCAAAAAAAGATTAGTTTTATTATTTTTGACTTGTCTACAAGAGAAATAAGTATTACAAGATAAATTTGAAGTTTGAGACCACTTTAACTTACAAGAATATTAAAATATTCAAAAATTATGTATATGAGACAATGGTTTAAAGTAAAAAGGATTGTTCTAATTTTTTAAGTAAAAAAACATGAAAAATCTAAGAGATCATATTTACGATTATATCTAAATGAGTATAAGATTAGATTATTATAACTTAATCAACTATGAGTTAAAATTTATACAATTTTATTTCTTTATGTTATATTATTTTATTTTATAACTGGTAGAACTAATTTTGGTTTAGTTAAGATAGAGAGATTAAATAATATGAATTATAATATATAAAAAAAAAAGAATTTTCTATTTAATGATACATGAAAAAAAATATTGCAAGTTATTAAGAAAAAAAATCCACAAAAGATAAAGTGTTAAGAAAATTGAAAAAAGATAATAAGTTAACTAAGGTAATAATTCTAAGTAACATGCAAGATAATTTAATTCCTTTATATGAGAACTATAATACTGCTAAAAAAATTACAAATGTATTAAATAATAAGTATGAGTTAAAAATCTTATATATATATTCAATTAAGATTAACAAAATTCAATAGTCTTCATATCAATGAAAGTGAAAGTATAAGGGATTATATTATCAAGATAAAATTGCTTATAAAAGATCTGTTAAATATTAGTCATGAAATTTTAGATAAAATATAGATTTTAATTCTTTTTAATAGTCTACCAAAGACATAGATTATGTTGTGATCTCAATAATATATGGGTAAACTAATTTGTTTATGACTATATTACTTGTAATATTAGTAATTAAAGAAGTCAAGATGAATAGAAGAAAAGAGGAAAATTTCTTAAACAACCTTCTTTTTGCAAAAAGTTCTCAAAATGATAAAAGAAAGCACAATAAAAAGAATTCAAGGTAAAAGAAAGGACCATGAGAATTTTGACTAAAAAATAAAAAATATAAGAAAAATAAGTGTTTTATAAATGGGGATACTGGTTATTTAAAAGGTAAGTGTCCAAAATGTAAAATCAAAAGGACAAAAAAGAAAGAAATTATTTTGATTATTTTTTATGCACTCATTGCTAAATTTCAAAATTAATAGTGAATGAATTCTGGTGTTATTAGATATATGAGTAGCGAAAAAAGTAAATTTGTTAACTTTGAAGAAAAATCACTAGGGGAACATTAGTTATACATGGGTAATAATACATATATTAGTGTTTAAGGTATAGAAGATTATAAAATCTCATTTGTAGACGCTACTATAATATTGAAAGATGTGTTGTATGTTTCATCAATGAGAAAAAATCAAATCTCTGTTTCTATTCTAGATAAAAAGAGGTTTGAGATTAAATTTAAGTATGAAATTGTGATTATAAGGATAAATAGTCTTGTACTTCTAAGAAATAAAAAAATTAATGATAAGTACTCAATTGGATTTATAATAATTAAAAGTTCTTTTTCTTATTATATCTATGTATTAAATTTTAATGATAATTTACTTTAGCATTTAAGGTTAGGCCATATAAATACAAATAAAATGCTTAAAATAAGTAATAAAAGAATGCTTTCTCATATAAATTTGGATAAATTTGACATATATGAATGATGAGAAAACTTTTTTGAATCATTGAAAATTATCAAATTTACTTAAAGTAGCACATTCAAATTTATGTGAACCTATGAGAATAAAAATACATAGAGACATATAATATTTTATCGCTTTTATTAATGATTATTTTAGATGTGGACATATGAGTTTTTAAAGTATAAATCTAAGATTTTAAAAAAATTCAAAGAATATAAAAAAAAAAGTAGAAACATAATTGAGTTACCCAATTAAAATGTTAAGTAGTGATTGAGGTGATGAATATAAAGCTTTTGATAATTAAGTGAAATGAGGTATATTTATGCAATGTCCTATAGTCCATAATAAAATGGGATAACAGAAAAAAAAAAAATCGAATTCTATTAGATATGACAAAATTAATGATGCTTTACTCAAAAATTTTCTTGCATTTTTGAAGAGAGGTATTATCTTTAGCAGCATATATATTAAATAGAGTTCATATAAAAACTAAATTATTAACTCTATATGAAATAACGATGGGGACTAAATTAGATTTATCCAAATTAAAAGTTTGAGAATACAAGGCCTATGTTCATGATCCTAAGCCTTTAATGGTTAAAATTTGTGCCAAAATATGAGAATGCAAATTTATTGATTATGTTGAGAATGAAAGTGATTATAGATTTTATTATTTAGACTAAGGTATTATCGAAAGTAGAGATGCTTTGTTTATAAAAACTATAAACATGATTATTTCTAATAAGTAACTTAAGCTGCTCAATAAAAAAGAGATTCCTACCACTTTATTATAATTTATGAATGATTTTAATATAGAAATAGAGAATAATATTGACCTCATAACTTTCTCACAATCTAGTGAAAATATGCAAATTAGTGGAAGGAAAAAAAAAATCTTCTTAATGGTTAAAAGATCACTATGCCTTTACCATTGATAAAAAAAATTAACTAAGTGATGATCCCAAAACTTAGAGCAATACTATAAGACAGTTTAATTTCAAAAAATAGCAATTAATCATGAAAGATGAACTGAAATTTATTGAGAGAAATACAGTTTGACAATTAGTTGAATTAGCAAAAAAAAGAAAGTCAATTAGTTATAATAAGTACCAAAAAAAAGTTAAAAATTGATGAAAGTCTAGATAGATGAAAGTCTAAATTAATAGTTAAAGGCTATAAAAGTCTGAGATAGACTTTGTTGATACTTATTTATTAGTTGATAAATTCATATCTATTCGAATTATTACGGTAATTGTTATTAGATTAGATTTTGAATTGCATTAATTAGATGTAAAGATAATATTTTTAAATGATGAATTAAAGAAAAAAAATTTATATGTCACAATCAGAGGATTTTTTAGTTAAAGAATATGAAAATAAAGTTTATAAATTAAAAAAGTCTTTATATGAATTTAAGCATTCGTCTAGATAATGGTATTTAAAAGTCCATCAAGCAATCTTAAATTTGAAATGATTAATAAAAGAAAGTCATATCTTGGTATGAAATTGATATGAAATTAAAATTACTAAAAATCAAAAATAAAAAATGCTATATCTAGAGAAAATATTTAAATAATTTAAAATAAAAATTATAAATCGATTAGTACACCATGTGCAAGTCAATAATTTTGAGTAAATATTTATATTCTCAAAATAAAATCGAACTGAAAGAAATGCAAAAAGTACCTTATACATAAACTATTAGGAGTTTAATGTATATAATGATGAGTACAAAGTCAGATATATTACATGCAGTGAGAGTGGTAAGTAGATATCAATAAAATATAGGAAGAGAATATTGGCAAGTAATTAAGAGAATAATAAGTTATCTAAAAGGAATCAAAGGTATAAAACTCTACTTTGGTTTACATGACTTAAAGCTTATTTGATAATATGATGCAAATTTTTGTAAGTGATTTGAATGATAGAAAATCAACATGTGGTAATGTATTTCTATACAGTAGAGCAACAGTTTTTTGGTTAAATAAAAAGTAAGGCTATGTTACAAAATTTACTATAGAGGCAGAATATATCTTATGTAGTATAATAGTAAGCACAACTATATGGACTAAGGGGTTTATTGATAATTTATAATTAAATTTATTTAAAGAATCTGTAAATATGTTTTATGATTAGAAGTTTGCCATCTATTTGATTAACAACGAAGAAAATATCTCTAAAGATAAACACATTGATATAAATTACTATTATATTCAAAATATAGTGAAGAGAGGAGAAATAAAAATTAATTATGTTCCCTCAAAAGAGAAGGTAGCCAATCTTATGATCAAGATATTGTCTATGGAGAAATTCAAAGAGCATATAACCATTACAAATTTGAGAATCATTTAAATATGTAATTAACATGCGAAAAACTAGTATTATTTGTTAAATACCAAGGACTCCTAAGAAAATAATAATATATTTCTATCTAATTAATTATTAATATTAGTCTGAAAAAAATAGAAAAACTATAACAAGGTTAACAAAGGTTACAATAAATTATCTTAAATCTAAAGTTCGCATAAAAATATCAAAATAAATTTATATAATACTGGGTGCTTAGCGTGTAAATCGCCATAAAAATTAAATATGAATAAAATTTTATTAGTTTCGGTTATAGGCCATTTTAATTTTATAAAATATGCATACTATAATTTTGTAATTTAATTATAATATAGTAATAATAATTGGTTGTGTGCACAGAATATTCAATCATTAGAAGTAAATCATATCTCTTTGATCAAGTGATAAATTGTAAAAACATGATCAAAATAAGGTAACATGCATAGTGTCCGTTAGTGAAAAAACACAAATGGTTAAAATGGTGAAATGACACGATTTTTGATTAACAATTATGTCTTAATTCACACATTAAATCGATTGTTTCATTTGTCTATAAATAGACAAGCAAAGGTAATAGAGAATGTACATAAAACATTCAAAAGGTCTAATATTTTTAAAGTGAGAAGCTAAGCATTATTTTTTAAATTCTTAAAAATACATTCTACTTTTGAATTTTGAGCATTTCTACGTGCAACTATCAGTTTCATGATGGTGTTAACAATTACTAGCAAAAATGAGTTATTTAGTTTAAATTACGTCTTAAAAAAAATAGTTATACACAATGGTAAAAAATAAATCACCTAATCTAAGTCGTATTTTGAAAAAGGGTAATCATAGGCATACATACGGTTAGCATCGTAACAATTGCTGAAACTTTGACAATAAGTTGGCTAGCTAATCTAAATGTATTCGACCTTTCAAAATTTTATTTATTATTATTTTTAATTAACCCATAATTAAACACAGATGCTTGCTTAAATAAAAAATTTAAATCAACAATCAAATCCAAATCTTCTATTAAATAGTTCTATTAAAATTGTATTACCTAATATACATAAGTCATTACAAATAAATGGTAACTATACTTGTAGCTATAGGGCATATGGGCAGTGGGCTAGTACTGTTTTGGATATCCCAAGTTGGAAAAACCTTCCATGAGATAAATAATAGCCGTATTTTATTGATAATTAATCAATAATGACGTAGTAATAAAAAAATTTAAAAACTTTCTTAATATTATATAAAATAAATTTTCAAAAAAAGAATATTTCAAATGGGATGAGTATGTTTTTCTTACAATTTATTCAATAAAATTTTGTTATATACATTATTATTTTTTAATAAAAGAATGATTTCAATAATTATAATAATAAAAGAAAAAAAATTAAAAATACCTATAATATTTTGAATAATTCTATAGAGAAGTTGTTTGTTCAAGGACTTTAGTTTAAATAGGCGATGATCTTGTGATGCATCTAGTCCTTATTTAACTAACAATTTTACTACTCATCGGTAAAAATTTTACCTACTAAAGAGCTAATCATTCTACTCCGCACCAACAAAAATTTTACTTTAACAAGGAATTTAAAATAGTGTTACTATACATTTTACCTAATTTTTTGATATATATATATATATATATAACAAAAATAAAGCCTGTTTTTCTTCTGTTTCGTTGTTGCTATATTTTTGAAGACTGATTCGATTTCTATTCTAGAAGTGGACTTGCATTATGGAAAGAATTCTATGCCCGGAATACACAAACAGTTAACACGATTAATTTTCAATAAACATCAAAATCCATATAAAATGTGACCCATGTGCTAATGCAAAATGTGACATGTCATACATAAGTTGATATATCCACCCATAAGGAGCTTACTAATTACTTGGACAACTTCTCTTCTTTGAACGAAAACGAAGTGGAAATAAATTAATCCACATATATGAAAAAATGAAATAACATGTGGGATAGGAAAGAAAAAACTTGAGATGGGTCCAAACAAGTGGTGGGAGTTCCATGTTATTCAATGTCTTCTTAAATTCATCAAACAGAACGATCGATAATCAAATAACAAGGCCCCTTTGCGTGTGTCAAGGAAAAGGGAGCATTTTTATTTTTTAAACGCGTTTAGGGAATAATTACTTTTTAAAATAAATAATCAAATATATGAATAAACATTTATTCATATATTTTTAATTTAGTACATATGTTGAGCCCCAATTTTTTATGAAAACTTCAATTTAGACGTCTGGAAATGAATATTTAATTAAGATGGCTTAATTAATTCTATACGTGGAACCAAATCGAAGTGTCTGAATCCTTTTCTATCTAATCGCTAAAGAAGAAGAAGAAGATCAAGTTTAGTCCATCAATTCAGCATTCTTGCATGCATGCATGCATGCATCATCGTCAGCCTATTAAATGAGCTAGCTAATCCTGACTATATCGATAGACGCGGTTAATTATCGAAGTACCTGCTACAAAGAATATTAGCCAAAATTTTAAACAAATGAATCAAGACTTTTTGCAGTTCCAGAATAGTCCTAATGAAACGTTAAATAGTGGCTGATTGAATTTCAAAGAATTTTCCATTCTATTGAATTAAAGAGAAGAAAAAGAAAATTTTACGTCAACATTATCAGTTTCCATTTCATCATCTTATTTATAATTAATTAATTAATGAATGAATGTCGCTTAAAGAAAAGTCTATAATAAGATTCATTTTGTCGTTATCATTCAATTATTTTGTTATATAATATTATGTGTAGTTATATATACATATTGATCCTATATACTTACGAGTTTCTCTTCTAAAATAAAAATGACTTTATCGTGTGAATACATATATAAGGTGCGCGTATGATATTTTGATATAAAAATGTATCATTATTATTATTATTATATTGCATAATTTATATAAATTAACAGAAAATAGTAATAAATAACAAATACTATTGCAAGATACAATTTATAATTAGGCTAATCTTGCGTTAGACTTAATCTTATTGTATTTTCATCAAATTTCATCGTTTAGAAGCTTATATTGGTACAGTTACAAGAAGTTTTTATAATTTTAGAAAATTTATTAGTTTTTTTTTTTTAATTTAGTCCATTTAAGACTACTATTTTATTGATGAATAAAATCCCAACTCTTCAAAACAAATAAAAATCGCATTAATTTTCAATTATTTATGACAAAAAAAAAAAGATTAAATAACTAATTTTTCATTCCATCTTTTTAGCATTCAATAAAAGATTTTTTTTTTCTGTCACATTAAATACAAGTATAATAGTATTATTCAATCCGCCGGTTGGAGCTAGAAGGCAAGTCCTTGGGTTTACATTAACAAAACTGAATGGTTGACACTAAGGGTAGACAAATTTGAATGATTCAATTCAAACCGATCCAAATGCTTAATTAAATTAGTTTGGATCAGTTATAAAAATTTTAAATTCATCTCTAAATTGCTATTGTCAGTTCGGATTGTAAATTGGATTAATTTAAAATCGCAAATTTTTAAATTAAATCGTTTAAATAAATAATAAATATGTTAATTATTATTGTATTATAATATTATAATTATATAATAAAATAATACATTAATTATTTTGTTAATATATGTGACAAAATGATAGATTTATTATTTTAAAATTAAACCAAAAAATAAATTAAAGCCTAAAATTTTATATTTTAAAATTTATTCAAATTAATAAATTATTTTAATTTAAATTTAATATTTAAACCGTTAATTCAAACCACGTAATAATGTGGTTTGAATTAATTACGATTTATAATATGATATTAGATTGAATTAAATTGTTTAAATTTTAAACTGTAATATTTACATCGATTTAAAATTTTATTTTAAATCAATCCAAACCACAAACATCCACCCTTAATTCACATAAGATTCAAGACTTCAAGTCAAGTAACAAAAGAAAAAAACTCGAGTGACAACACAAAAGCCATTAACGAAAATGAAACGTTTTTGAATTGTCAATTGAACCCATTGATAAGATACTAACCCTAACATTGAATGGGCCGAATCAGAACAAATATCTACATAGGCTGAGTTAAAATTTTGAAATGTCCTAATCACACCCACCGCTATGGTCCCTCTCGATTGCATTCCTTGTCTTCCTCTTATCACAGTCTTTGAGAGTCGTCTTTGTCATTTCTAGTCTTACTTTATATCAAAATCAAACAATTAATTTGTTAATCATAATCATTCATGTAAAAATGTGAATGCATTGTTTTAAAAAATGAAAAAAATGTAACCACAATGTGAGAAATTTAGTCTTTCTTCTTAATAGATGTGCATATCGGTGTTATTTTTAGTTCATTTGATTATATAGATTTTGATATTAAGCCAACAATTAATTTGAAAAAAAAAAAATTCTAATACTATATATCTTGTTTTGTTTACACATGTAAAATATGTGTTATTCTAAAAAAAAAAAAAAAAAAAATTTAGATACAATGTAACAGAACAAAAAGTTAAATCTTTCTATATCAATATTATTTTTTGAACTTATCAAACACGGACCTGTCACTCATATAAATTATAAATCTTGTTATTATATTAAATTATTGATAAATTCAACAAAAACTTCATTTTTTAAAATTTTTTTATTCATGTTTATAAAATGTGAATACACTATTTTATAAAAGAAAATTAGACATAACGACATTCAAGTTAGTACTATTTTAAACTCATCAAATATAAGATTTTTTAATCTTATAAAATTTTAGTTCGATGATAAAGTACCAATAATAAAATTATAATTTTTTTATATTTTGACGTTTATAAAATGTAAATGCATTATTTCAAAATAAAAATTTAGAGGTTATGTGATAAATTAAAATTTTCTTTTATGTTGAAAGTATTTTATACTTATCGAAAACAAAATTTTTCAATCATATAGATTTTGATATTATGTAAATAATGATAAATTCAAAGAGAAAAATTAATGTTTTGCACCTTGTTAATCATACTTGTAAATTGTGAATTCATTATTTTGAAAAAGAAAAAAAAATGAACATAGTGTAAAAAACTTAGATCCTTTTGTCTCACATGGGCACTATTTTTAAATCATTGAGAAAATATCATGAATAATGTAAATTTTTAGTATGTACGATATTAAAGTTCCAATAAATCAAAATAGACTTTAAATATTTGGTATCCTGTTAATTATAAAATGGGAACGCATTGTTTCAAAATAGAAAATTACAGAAGGCACGAGAAATTTAACAATTTCTTTTCATGTCAATATTATTTTAAACTCATCAAACACAACATCTTTTAATCATATAGACCTTAATATTATTTTAACCTACTAATAAACAAAAAAAAAATATATTCAGTGTTTTTCAACTTGTTGATTACGTTTGTAATATGTGAATACATTATTTTGAAAAAAAAAATAATAATAATAAACAGTGTAAGAAATTTAGATTTTCTTGTTTCATTTTCAATTCCTCAGATAAAAAAACTTTTAATTACATAAATAAATTTGGTATTATATTAAAGTACAAATAAATTTAAAAACAAAAAACAAGTCAGTGTTCTCTAATTTTGAAAATGTGAATCCATGAAAAAATTTATTAAAAGCAAGTTAATAGGATAGTCATTGAGTATACAACACACAATATACATGATCTAAGATAAATTGGGCTTGCATTTTTATGGACTAATTAGGGCAATTAGTGTAAACTATACTTTATGTTGAAGCTTCTAATATAAAGGCTTAGTAATGACCAAAAAAGTAGACTATGTTTCCTCTCTGCCCCTATATAAAAGGAACATAAAATACACATAAAATCCTAAAATATTTTTATCTCACTAAAAAGGCTACTATTAATATAGAGAATAGGGAGAAAGGCCTAACCCTAAGAAGACTACATTTATAGCTTAAATAAGTATGCATTTTGTTCTATAATTTTGTATTCTATATTCATATATACACGATTAAGCAATAACATAATTCTATTAGTTGGGATCAAAGTCAATGTATATATAATTTAGAATCAAATATAAAATTGTTTGGATAGATTATTTATTCATATGGTTGTGCTAATCTTTGGCAATATTTTATATTGATTTTGTTGTGATATATAATTAAAAGTTTAAGACTTTTATTCCTCTCATTAATAGCTTTAAATCGACATATAATTTACTATCTAATTCTTAATATATGTAAATAAATTGTGGAATAAAAATTCAAGTTTCATAATCTTAACTTTTGATATCCGAATTTTTTCTCCTTATTTTATGTCAATTTAGTGCTTTTTATAGTTTAAAATTATATGAGTTTTATTCCTCTCATCATAAGTTATCCATTGATATAATATATGCCTTATAATTTGTTGCATATAGAGAGAATTTTGAGTTGAAATATTACTATTTTCATATTTAATTTGATTTGGGTATTTTTAATTTCATGCATTTTAATCAAAATTGATGCATGATTATTGTGTATAACTATATATTAAACGTTATTGTATAATTCTTGACTCATAAAAGATAGGATTTTTGTTTGAATTTGAATAATAATAGCAAAAAACTAGGTTTAGAAACTGAAATATGTTTTTTGAATTTAGCTATTTTTTAAGCAAATTTTGAGAAAATAAAGTTTAAAATCAATTTCAAAGTATGGTAAAACTTAAATCTAGGCTTTAAAATCACAAAATTTAGACAAAAAAATAGTCAAAAATAATTTAGGTATGAACTGGTCGTTTTGACCCAAATTATAAGTAATTGAGTCAAAATCAACTCATTTCGTGTAATACAGGCGCACAAATTTGTATCTTGACACATGTAGTACATGCATTGTAGTGAGTGTGATTCACATGCTAGACCAGTCCATATGCATTAGAATTAAAAAAAAAAAAAAATCCACACATGGCAGCACATGAGAGCACATAGGTGGCCAGAATTCAACGATTTTGGTGGCGTCATGATCCTTTCTAGATTTTCTATTTTTATGTAATTTTTATTATATTTTTGGCATATAATAAATCAATAATACATATATATATATAATTGCAAATTCTTTAAATGTGATTTTGATTTTGGGGGTACATATGATTTTAGTATCTCGTAACAAATAAAATGACAAATAACGATAATAGATAATTATGATATTCTTTTATTTACGAAAAAATTTTAATTAAAATTTTTCTTAATTGTTATTACCAAAGTGACGTGATCATTAAAATTATAAAGCCAATTAAAATTTTTATTGATAAAAAATTAATTTAAAAATCTTTCATATCTAAGAAATTAATTATGAGTTTTTATAATTAATTATTATTAAAGTAATATAATTATTAAAACTCATAAAGATGGTTAATTTTCTTAATTAATGAAGACATTATAAAGAATGTGATTAAGAATTTTATCTCCCTAAAAAAGATAAATTCTAAATTGTATATTTGGTTTAAATATATAATTTGAAAAATTTTATGTGTCCAAAGGAGATATATTTTTTGGATTATATGTATACATTATTTATTGTCTTCGTGTATAAAGACTATTAGTAAATTATTTACTCTATCAAAAAAAGAGCTAATAATGATACATCTATGATCTCAGTATTGATTGTATGATATCTATTATTGTTAATTAATCATATTGTAAAATTCATCTAAACAGTTTTCTTCGAATTTAATAATAACACAACATTGTGATTGAAGTCTTGACTAGTTTTAATTACAAAAAATGAATGTAAGATATAGAGTTTGCTTTAGGTATCATGGACATAGATTTTGGTCTAAGTATAGATTTATCATCACCGATCACTGAGAATAACATTGATGATCAGAAAAATTATTAAGCTAAATAAGGAAGGGCAAATTGCCTGAGTCTGTAAGTCATGAAAGGATCTATTATAGAGCATCTGCTTAGCGAACTACCTGAGACTATCAATGCCAGGTATTATTTTACTGAAGGGGCAAAAAGACATCGAATTTTAGATAAATTAGATGTGAGAAATCTTATGAGTGACTTGACCAACATGAGATATATTAAATAAGTATTAGAGATCATATTTTGAAAATGGTGCATATTTATTGTAAATTGAATCTTTTAATATTCTATTTCCTGATGATTTTATAGTCATATAAGCTCTTAATAATTTACCATCAATAATATTAAGACTGCTATAATACTTAAGATAGGACTTGAAGCATTAATAATTTGATTTTCAAGTGTGCAGTTGAGGAAGAAAAGATCAAAAGAGAAAAGAGTAAATCTATAAACTTAGTTGCTAAAGCTAAATAGAACAACTTTTAGAATAAAGGAAAGTTTAAGAAGTATAAAGCTCCAAACTAAACTTAAAATTTCCAAAAGGGGACTAAAAGGGAAGTGAATAACAAAGTAAAAGGCAACAAAAAGAGTTTTAAGTATTTCTTTTACAAGAAGAAAGGCCATAAGAAAGTTGATTATCGTAAATACAAGAATTAGCTAGAAAAAAATGGCAAAACACAATGTGAGTACTCAATCCTAATTTATGTTAAATCTAATCTAGTTAATACTCTGTTAGATTCTTAGAGCTTAGATAATGGTGCTACAGTTTATGTTAATTCTATTTTGTAGGGGCTAAGGAATTTAAGAAAGTCAAATAATAGAGAATTAAAATTAAAAGTTAAAAATAATGTAAGGATTAAAGTTCATTCTATAGGTATAGCTACATTAGAACTAGACACTATTTTTCAACTTATTTTAGAGAATATTTTTTATGTACTTTATTTTATAAGGAATTTAGTTTCGAATTCTTTATTGGACAAATGTGATTTTGTTTTAATTTTAGAAATAATAAAGTTGATATAGTTTATAACTCTAATATTACTGATAGCTATAATTTGTTTGATAAATTGTATAGATTTTCTTTGTTTTCTAACTCTTTTAATCTATTTCTCAATATAAAAATTCATGTTGCTAAGAGATTTCTAATTGAGAAAAGATCTTTAGTATTATTACATAAATATTTAGGTCATGTATTTAGGGAAAGAATTGAAAGATTAATTAAGGCTAAAATTTCTCCTATACTATATTATAATGATAATTTAAGAGATTATATAGAGTGTGCAAGAGAAAAATTAATCAAAATAGAAAAGAAAAAACTATATGTAATCAAATCTATTAGAGATTATTTACATAGATATTAGTGGACCTTTTTCTACCACCCTATATGGTAACAGATATATATTTATCTTTATTGATAATTTTTCTTGATATGGTTATGTTTACTTGATTAAGAAAAAGTTTGAGGCTCTTGACAAGTTCAAAATTTATCGAACTAAGGTTGAGAAACAATTAAAAAAGATTATTAAGATCACTAGATTAGACCATAATAAAGAGTATTATTGCAAGTACATCAAAGCTGAACAATAAATAGACCTTTTACTGAGTTTTTAAAGGAGGTTAAGATAGTTTGTTAATACATTATACCTAATACTCTTGAATAGAATAGTGTTGTAAAGCGTCGCAATTGTACTCTTATAAAGATAAAAGGAAGTATGATGAGTAAGTTATATATGCTAGAATTTTTATGGAATGAAGTCATTTATATTCTTAATATTGTCTCTAGCAAGTCCATGCCTAAAACTTCATTCGAATTATAAACTAGTAAAAAACCAAGTTTGAATTACTTTCTTATTTGAAACTATCCTATAGAAGTAAAGATTTATGATCTTCTATAAAAAAAGATAAATTCAAAGATAGTTTGATGTTATTTTATCAATTATCTAAGTTATTCTAAATGTTATAGATTCTATAGTCCTACTTATGGTACCAGAATAGTTAAGTCTCAAATAACCAAATTTTTAGAATTGGATGTAGGTGATATGAGTCACCATTAATTTAAGGAATAAAAAGAATCAAAAGGAGTTACTTTTATATCTGTGATCTCTATTACTTTTCGTAAGGGAGAAAACATCAATACATAACAGATTCAATAGGCAGTGCCATTTACTGTTAAAGATAGAATGCAAATAGATATGCAAATTAAAGGAGAAATTATAAAACTTACATAAGTTCTTAAAGTTCCTTTTAGGAGATCACAAAGATTAAGAATATTAGTATTATATACTTTAAAACTATTCATGTTATCAATTTTTTACACATTATATTGACTTGTTGTTGTAATATATACTATATATATTTATTAATAAAGAAAATTATTTTTTATTTATGTTTATGCTATTTTATCTTTCTAATCATACTAATAATTAAATATACATATAAATTGTCTAAATAATTTAATTATCTAAATTGTTTCTTACGAAAGTAATATCAACTAGGGATCGATATCGATATCATACTGAATATCTTCAGGAGATTGTTAATGGGCTAGCTAGGGTGGTCAGCATAAGTTATAAGTTATACTGAAATCTTTAATAAAAAGATTTAATAATAATTAATGAAAGTAGACTAGGTCCCCTCTTTAACTATATATAAAATAAATATAAAGGATACATAAAACTTTCAAATGCCTTTATCTCATGGAAGAGACTGTTATTAACGTAAAAAATAGAGAGAGAGACCCAATCCTAAGAAGACTATATATATGACTCAAATAAGTACGCATCTTATTCTGTAATTTTGTATTCTATATTCATATACGTACGATTGAACAATAACATAATTTTAATATTTAATTATCTCAGTTACTTAAATATCATTGAAATTAACTATAGAGATATTATTATTGTGTTTTTATTGGTGCATACATACGATTTCTCTCTGTAAAATGGTAACAAATTTAAATTATAGAATGAAAATAATTTGGTTTATGTATATAGCGGAGAAACTTGAAGAGAGAATTTGCAGTTAATTAACACAATGTACGGATTAATGAAATCATTTTGCTCCAATATTTCATTGATTTACAACGCAAATGACATGTGAAATATATAAGTGATGAAGTAGAGAATAGTACATTTGCAATTATTGTTCTTGAATTTAATTTTAAAAGCATTTTTTCAATAAAAGAAATATTCATATTTATTTTTAAATAAAAAATATTCATCAAACCAACATCAACATTACAACTATAAATCATATCAAACTAACTATACTCCTTAGTATTATATAATTTGATATAATAATATTATATAATTATCACATATTTTGTATTCTTACAATAATAAGATAAAATAAATTATATATAATATGTAATAATTATATAATACTATCTCGTTAATTTTTATATAAATTAAATTTTGCGTAAGAGTTCATATATAACATATTATATGTAGATTAAAGATCTCAAAATTTCTATCTTTAAATGCATGAAATTTAAATAGGGTTTGATAAACAAATTATAATTCTCTTGAAATATCAATTTTGATAGGCTCTAAGAGATTTTTTGGCATATATACATTGTTTTATATTTATATATGATAGGCTTATGTGTTGTCTCTTTATTCTATTATTTTTGTAGGCATGAGCACCATAATAACTCATGACATATTTGGTTACTCTTCATAAATTGTATGATATATAATTAAATTTAACATGAGAAAATAAAGTTATAATAATTGCTAATTAATTTTTTGATCTGATTAAATCAACACAAGAGGATAAAAGATATTGAAGGAGATAGTTTAATTTAT
The DNA here is from genome assembly GCA_035221805.1 of Trichilia hirta. Lineage (NCBI taxonomy): Eukaryota > Viridiplantae > Streptophyta > Magnoliopsida > Sapindales > Meliaceae > Trichilia > Trichilia hirta. The sequence goes on along the minus strand of JAWDEX010000018.1, from coordinate 12,265,513 downwards.
TTAAACTTTTATCGTAAAAGTAAGCGGTAAAGAGATTAATTTTCATCATTTTCTGTAATCGTATTCCTCAATTGGGTATTCAGAGATTGAACCAGTAAATTAAGCAAAAGAAAACTGATAATTTTTTTTCATTAATTTAAAATTCTATATACACATGACATAATGCTCGGATAATCCAATAAATCTTCCTATAAAGCAAACAAAACATATGACTTGAAAACATCCAATACACATATGATACATGTTCTTAGTTTGACCATTTTTCTGTCCTGGCTTGATCAACAAATTTTCCTGAGATAGCTGCCGCAAGGGCTGCTGTAAAAATCGGATCTTTTGTCAAAGAAGAAGCCATTTGTTGAACCAAAATCTGTTGAGTTCCTGGTGCACGATGAGTTTCAGCTTGGACTGATTTCTTGGCTTCACCGAACAATATTCCGCCAGGTTGGGTCATATCAAGTGTTACAATAGGAGCCATCCACCGCATCGAGGCCGAAATAGTGGCCGGAATAGAATCAACAGTTGCACTGCTGCTCGGGCTTAATAATAGTTCAGATTTTGAAGGCTGAGGATGATTGTGTTCTCCTTCATATGTGGCCACTAAAACTGAAGGATCTTCAGCACTTCTTTGCACCTGAATAATTTAATAGTATCCAGAATTAGCATAACAAGAAATTGAAAAAATATTACAGAATTCTATAATTTTCAGAGATGGAATTAACTAATTAATTACCTTCTTCTTCACTGGGCAGCTTGGAGCGAAAGAACACTTGAAGTAAGCTCTAGGAGATGGATTATCCTTGGTAACCTTTTGTCCATACTTTCTCCATTGATATCCATCCTTCACAATCTGTACATAACAAACCAAAATTTATAAAAATTAATAATTGACTTTGAAACTATAGATCACTAATCTTAAAATAATGAGTGCTACTCACTAAAAACTTTTGCAAATCGCGAACAATTTCAAACAAAGCTTAAATTGATTGAGATTAAGAGTTGAATTAATGGGAAATTGACTATATATATGATTTGATGCTTGAGGAACTTACTAGGGTTGAAATGGAAGCACTGGTTCGGACATAAATCCTAGAAGCTTTTGCCTTGAGGTTTTCCTTTGGTCTCTTACATGACTGATCTTCATCACTAGAGCTGCATTCAGTATGTCCATTAAACCCAATCATGTTGCTGTACTCATCACTTTCTGCCTTTCTCTTCTTCGATATCGATGCAATTCCAAGTTCATATTCTGTGCTTTTGTTCGTCAAATCCATGTATTTTTTTAGCAGACTATTGTAATTCTCACACAAAACGCTCAGCATCTCAGTCAGTTTCTTGTTCTCACTCTTAACCCGATTCAATTCTTCCGCCAAGAAGCTAGTCTGCTTACAGAAAAATTACAGTCTTGTTTACTTCACAGTGAATTTTGAGTGGAAACTAAAAACAAAATAGATAGATGAAACCCAGAAAATTAATCAATGAATGAATTACCCCTTGTTTAACAGATATTTTCTCTTCCAGGCTTGCATAGTTTCTCTCAAGTATGTCTTTCTTCTGAATAAAAATGAATCCAAATGCCGTTACTAGTTTATTAATTAACAATCTAAGAACAAGAGATCATAATTAAGAAATTGAAACTTATTAATCAATCAAATCAACTCACCGGAACTTCACTTGTGTGACTGAAAGGATTGAGGTTGAGATCCAGAGAAGTATCTACCCATGTGGTTGAATCCATTAAAGAAGAAGTTCGATAGAGATTTAGAAGACAAACAAATGAATCTGGATCCAGAGAAATATCAAGTGAATGCGAACTGAACCCACAAAGGATAGAATATATAGGAAAATTTTCTGAAGGAAAGTCATTGGAAGCAGTCATAAAATGATTTTCTTTATAATATCGTTTTGCAGGTAATTAAAAAATATAAGTAGAATAAAATAATCCACCTGGTAGAAGACACACGAGAAAGTGATGCTCGGTACCTTATCTCTCTGAGCAAATTAAGAAGTGGGAAATTCTTTGTCAAGGTCAAGCCTACCTTTAAAATTTCAGCGGTGGAAAGTTGACTATCGTGTATTCTCGACTAAACTTGTTGCTTGTTTCCAGGATCTTTCTTATATATTGTTATAAAATTTCGTATAAGCGAAATGAATACGTTGCTTGGCAAAATGAAATAATGTCCAGTAAAGTCGGAAAATAAATAATAATTATTATTGAACACTAATATTCAAATTCATCTTAGATTTTATTTACGGTGGCCAATTTTATATCCTGTGAAGTTTTTTTTAGTTGTATAATTAATTTACCATAATTTAAATTTGTTTGTTATTAAACTCCAAATTATTTTCTCATTTGAACTCATAATAAATCATAATGATATGTATTATTTTTAATGATTTGGGTAGTATTGTGAGAAGAGAATTAGGATTCTGTTCTAATTTAATCTTTACTAAATCAAATACTCTTTTCGATAATTAATTAATAATTACAATAATGTATTTATTCATATAAAAATTTAGATAAAAAGAAAATCATAACCTAAAAAAATTGATCTAATTTAGACATACAACATCTAAATTGTGTCATATCTCAAAAAAGTTGATGCTCGAAGGATCAAAACAAGCAACTTTTAGTCCCGTGAAAAATATCTCTAATTGAGTTGATTTCGTAGTAAAAATATCTTAACTAATAAAAAGGTAAGAAGATTCTTTTAATATAATTTATATAAAGTCACTTTGGTCGTCTTTCTGTCTCATTGACTTCTATGCCCACGCGGTTTCGAAAATTTGGACAAGTCGATACACAACTTTAAGCAGTCAACACTTTCCTTCTCTCTGTCCCAATTCCAATCCAAACTGCATCGATGATCTCGAGAAGCTATAGGATCCATTTGAGAAAGAATGTTAGGTAAACATTTTTACCTTTTTACGTGTATAAAAAGTCATACAGTAAATAAGTGTGTTTATTTTTTTTTTTTAATTTTGACACTTTAATTATTTTATTTATTTTTTATTTTTTAATAATATAATATTATTAAAAAAAGTGTAAAAAAGTGTAAAAGAGAGAAAGAGTGAAAATTTGAGAGGAAGAAAAACGTATAAGAGAAGATATAATTTTTTTATTTTTTTTTGTATAAGTTTGATGAAATTTTTTTTTTTAAGAAATTAATCGTTGGATTAAGCTAAAATTTGATATGAGAATTCTTGAAATCATGTTTTATGATTTAAACGGTGGAGAGATGAGTTTTTTTTTTTTTATAACATCAATTTTAAGTTGTAAATAGTGACTAATAACGTGCAGATTTTGTTTCACTACACAGTTTTTATCAAACTTTTGATTTGAACTTGATAACCGTTGGATTGTCACAAATTTAATAAAAATTTTTTGAAGATCTAGTTCTACAATCTGAAGGTGAAGATAATATTTTATGTACTGTAATTTCAGTTTTCAAATAAATAATAGAAACTTGATTTTGAATAATTTCTCTCCATACTTTCTTAATTTATTGCTTCTTTTTGTTGTTGATTATTTCTCCTTATTTAGTATTTGATTTGTGATTATTTGAAAGAATATTTTGTAAAACTTTCTTAATATAGTAGAGTTTCTTTGATGGACTTAAAGTCCCATAATTTTTATCCTTGATTGAAAAAAAATTTTTAGGTAAAAATTTTGATATCTCTTAATTAATAATTTGTATTGATTGATTTATACTTTTTTACTTATTATACTTGTTGTCACATATCATTATTGTGCTAGAGTTTGCGTACTCCTAACATATTCAAGTAAGGAGGAAAGTTTAGACTAAATTTTTATTCCGCTGTGTTATTCAATATTGTATTATTTTAATGCTTTATTCACAATAAAAAATAGCCTTCAATTTTTTTTTAATATATTGAAAAGAAATAAAAAAAATAAATCAATCTTCATTTTACTTTCATCTCTCTCTTCTCAAAAACAATAAAAATTATGTATGAATTAAATTTTCTCTCAATTCTGATGTGAACGAGATTCAAATTTTACGTTCCTTTTTATCATTTAAATGTCATTTACTAAATTTCTTTTTCTTTTTTATTACTATGGTATAAAATAAGTTTTGAAAATTGACTTTAAAAGCATTTAATTTCTTAACTATTACGTGTGGATAAAGGATTACATCAGGAAGTAGATAGTATGTTTAACTAATAAAACTGAAATATCAAAACTTTGTCAATTTTAATTGTAGTCTTCTGGACTTTGCCATTAAAGAGTTGAGACCACGAACGTTGGCAAACGGCATGCCAATGAGCTGTTTATAAATGGAATTTTAATTTTTTTATCATTTAATTTTATCTAAATAAATTTATTTGATCATATATAGATATAGGATATACAAAGTCAAAAGTTTTTTTTTTTTTTTTAATTTATATTTAAACATTATAAATATTAGATTTCCATCAACTATTAGTTTACAGTTAATAATTTTATTTTACAACAATAATTACATTGTCAATCTCAAATGGATAATTAATAAGTTAATACATTATTAATTATAATTTTTTTATTAAAACTTGCAAAACAACTATTTAACTCATTCATTAGAATTTAAAATATATACAAATATTTCTTCAATTTTTAAAATATTAAACGAACTTATATTATATGGCAAAGAAAATTTGAGCCAAATATAAAATTTAAACATAAATAAAATGAAAAACGAAACGTGGAGGAATCCAAATGTGAAATTAATTAGCTGATATTCTCGTGGCGTCTTATTCACCACCAAATTGGATATGCTCGAGTTGTGTTTTGGAAAAATATGAAGTGTGAAACGAGTGGTTTGTCGTCAAATTATATTATAAATCTCAATTCGTTAAGTAAGGAAATTCAATATTTTATTTAGTTCTTATTACAAGTCATGTTATAGAAATAATAGAATGGATCGATATAAAAATATTCTGTTTGGTGGTTGCCTTATATTTTATTTAATTTTACACCTTATATCTATCTATCTATCAAGTATTAAAGAATAAGGACTAAAATGCTCAAGTTTTAGTTGTTGTTGTTGTTGTTTTTTTCAGTCCATTTTTGTTAACTTGTTTTTCATAAAAAAATTTAAAGTCCCATTCCCCAATCTCAATATTGAACCGAGAGAAACCAACGACTTGCCAATCATTAAAATATTACTTTGGAGAGCATTATTATAAATAGCACAATTTTTATTTTTTTATTTTTTTATTTAAAGCCTCCTTCCTAATTGTCGAATATGGGTTAACAAATTAAATATAAACAAACCAAAGGGTTTGTCAATCACTAAGGTATCTATGACTCTGGGACAGTCAATTCTTTGTTACTTGTTTCAATCACCGTATTTTGTTAACTGATTGGAAACATGGGATTAAGGATTTAATTGGTGTTATGGTAATTTTATTTTTTAACTTGTTATAATTTTTAATTTTTATTATATTGTATCATAAAACTTCTATTCAAAATATTTTGAAAAAAATATCATTCACTTTATAAAATATATTTGTATAATTATAACCGGCAAATAAACAAGATAAAAGGTCATATTGTAATTATATGTTTCGCCATAACAAGTGAGAGTAATGTTGTTTACTGGATTATTTTTCATTTACAAGATTCATTTTAATTTAAGAAAAATAAATTTGAAACACGTAATATTAAGAATGAATCTACCGTATCAATTAATTAATTAATATTATCCTATACTGCTTGCAATTAGAGATAAAAAGGTAATAATGAAAATGATTAATTAAGTCAAAAAGTCTCTCTTATTTTAATTTTGGCTAATAATTTGGGTTATACCTAAAGTCTTTCCTATGGAAGCTTATGCTTCAATTAATTTAATTTAATATAATGTAATTAAATGTTTATAAATTAAATAATATAAAGAAGACAAACTTCGAGCCGTTAAGTGGGCTCATTTGAAAAGGAAACCTATTCTGTCTCCTCCTCTCTAAATGATTCCATGTAAAATGCGTAGTAGTTTACTTGAAAATAATTTAAGATATTCTGAAAAAGTTTCAAAGGATGCATGTGAGGAAATTAAATTTGAAAATGATTGGACATTTAATTTTACTAAAAGAAAAAAAAAATAAAAAAAAAATTCATTAACTGTAAAGATCCTTGGCCATACAACTGGCAAGGATAAGATGGGAAAAAAAATAAAGTGTCATCATTTATCAAGAATTAAGTATGAGATGGAATAATAGCATAGCGCATCTTTTATGTGCACATCCAATAAAACTTAATTAAATACGTTTTCAAAATTTGTTTAATATTATAATAATTTTATTATACATTAAAAGTAGAATTTTAAAAAGTTAGTAATACTAATTTTTAATAGAACTCATATTTTTATATTAATATTTAATATTTAAAAATTTTTATTCTTCAATAATTATGGTATAAAAATTATTACACTATTATATTAAACCAATCCTTTACTTTAAAATTAATTAATTTCATAAGATGATTTTTTTAAATATATGTATTTTAACAAATTTATTTTTAAGATTATGTAGGTAAAAACACATGATTGATGTAATGGGATATTTAATTAATGTCAATTAATACTGGTTAATCATTAAGTAAACGTGACTGCTTACAAAATATTTAACAACTATTCTTTTACGATTAATTAAAAATTAAAGTAGTCATAAGGATAATCTTAGTTTAGATTGCTAGCACGATAAGAATAAACAAAATGAAGAAAAGACATGCAATGTTAGGTATATAATTAAACTAATTATGTTGAAGATTGTTTCCTCCCTTTGTTGGGTTATTCAAAACTAATATTTATTATAATGTTGAAGATGGAAAGATGCATAATTAGAATTAAGATCATATTTTTATATATATGTATGCATAGGAGGTCTATAAAAGTTTGAAAGGCAGTTTGCATGAAATTTACATGGTGTCCCGGAGACTGTTGTGGGTTTCAAATTTCAATGATCAGATCAAAAATATGGATGATTCCCTTTAAAGTATTGCGAATACAATAGTCTTTCCCATTTTAATTCCACTAAACTATAATTATTATATCGATTAATTAAATTAATTTTCCAACGATTATTGATTGTGATGCAGATTATCAACTGATGGCAATAATTTATGTGGTGATTAAGTCCATAATCAAAGGATTAATTAGTATTAAAAAAAAGAAGTGTACACCTAATTCCAAATATTTATAGACCTAGACTTTTATAGGTCTATTTCTATTCTAATTTAGGTACGTAAGATTAGAGCTCAGCAAACAAACGTCATCTATTATACGGCAATTCCTTATTGTGATTTGAAGTCAGCATCGTGTTTTGAAGCCAGCAATTTTATATCTCTGTCTTTTCTATTGGATGCATTGATACTTGATGAATTAATTTTAATTTGTACCCATTTCTGTTTTCATGTGAATCATGCAATTGCAATCAACTTGCTGGACCATTCGTATGTTATTAGTACACGCAAAGCTGTGATTCCAGCAATTTCGGTAGATTTTTCAACCTTTTTCTGTTATAATTCCATTTTTTTTAATCATAATTCTTAACTACTTTTCTTTTGTTATAATTTAATTATAGAGAAAGAATTGGCAAATTGTATACACATTTCACATTTGAATATATGTATCACAAATTGCATGATTTTGTTTGAAATTAATGTTGTGTTAGGTGTGAGCGACTGAATAACATTAACACTTTCTAAATCAATCATAAATCTAATTATCATAAACGCATCTTTACTGCTATATGACTACTTGAAAAACAAATGTTATATAATGAACTTATTTAATAACTACATATGGTTTATTGTTCCTTTTTCATCTTGTGTATATTTAATTAATTAATTTTTCATTTTCTTTTTATTTTATAAAAACCATATTAAACATATATCAAATTATATTTAAGATTAAAATTTTAAGACGTATATAGTATTACTCTATTATTGTTTAATAATAATAAATTTTAAAATTATTGAACCTTATCTTTGAATTTTACTAATATAACCTTGTCATAATAATAACAGTCTTTAGACTTGTGATCTTACATTCGAATTTTCACGTATTCAATTTACCTTAATTAATTTTTATTTTTCAATCTGGATCCTTCCAACATCCCGTCTTGATCATCTAAAAATAATTAAGAATAAAATATCAATGATTTCGCACATATAACATTGTGGGTTGGAATGGTTGACTATCATCTTCTGAAGTCAAAAAAATTTAAACGCATGCGGAACATCAAACTTAGAATACACCTAAATATTCATCCATGTGAAACACGGTTATCTTATATATATATATATAGATATGCACATTAAACAGAGACAATCACATGACAAGATCAATAACAAATGACAATTTAACAATATTGTCAAATATTTATACAAAACACAGTTTCGCTTCGGATATCTGTATGTTATGTATGTATGTAATTAAAATCATCCACATACATATGCATATACATAGATCGTGAAAAGAACCCATTGCATAGCTCATTCATCCTTCTCTGGCGAGATTTTTTTTCAATCGAAAAGACACTAATGGTATATTTCCATCAGTTAAGTAGTCATCCACCAGCAGCTTAGATAAGTAAGGCAGGAGGCATGGGCACCCCACTACCTTCCATTTTTACAAGTTGTTGTTTACGTGTTGACGTAGTGAATGAGATCATCGACATGACCTCACGTTGATGACGCAGGCATGCATGCAAAGATCTATCTTATCATATCACCATGGAATTTTTGAATGGGGTTGATGTGTTTTGCAATTTCTCTTGAATTTCTACTTTTTCTTTTTTGAAAGTGTTTGTCGTGTTGCCAAGAGTCCACCCAAAAAGTAGTGACGAATACTCAAACTCAAAGAAAATTTTCATCTCCTCTCTTTATATATATACATATATATGACATTCAAAATTTTCTAGATAAAAAATTTAATTGATTCATATCTTCTTTTTATTGAACGACAAAACCAATTGCTTTTGTGACTTAACCAAAAATTATCTGAAAACTAAGGGAGATTAGCTTAGAAAAAATACTTTACTCCTCTTTTCCTTCACACAAACAAACTCTAATGATAAATAAAGAAATATAACAAATTTGACAACAGCTCAAAAACAAAAGAAAAGAAATAATTAAATCACTCGTTTCCTTTTTTGTCCTTTTTTAATTATTCTCTCTCTTTATTTAATTTTTTATCTCGAACTATTATTTGATTAAATTAATTTTGATATAAAAAGAAAAATATTATTTATATTTTCTTAACTGATAGAAGCAATTTTTTTTAAGCTCTCGCATATATTTTCTTAAATTTGTATAAAGGGTTTGAAAAGTAATAAAACACGAAAAGAACAGGAACAAATTATGCCATCCGACGACAGGCGAAACAAAAAGAGCATCTGTATGGCAGGAGAAAGAGATGGCGAATGAGAAAGAAAAGTATAAATAAATAAAATTTTAATCCTAAAAAGTATTAAATGTTAAGTGTCATAATCTCTTCTCTTTCAAATATTAGAAAATATTAGATGATGCGTGGATCTATGTCCCTAAAATTAAGTGATATTAATGTCTTCTAATAATTATATAATATTTTTTTAATAATATTAGTAATTTAAATTTTTATACAAAGTGTTATATTATTTTTATATATTATATACAACTTCTTTTTATTTTTATAAAACTATAGTACATATAATATTACGATAATATAAAGCTATCACATTAATTTGAATGAATGAATTTATATAAAAAAAATTTACTCATAACAATACCTAATGCTAGAAGTGATTCAACCAAAGGCTGTATAAGTGTTTATATATATGGTGATACTCAATAATAAAATACTTGAAATACTGAAAATATTAAGGGTGATAACTCGAATTGCGCGGCCTACATGCTAAATAAATGATTCGTTTAATAACCGCATCAAAACTCTAAAATCTTAACACATTAAATTTTGATTGGGTAGATGGGCAGCTGAGTCTTATCACTCTTAAAGAGTGCAAAGTTGAAATCTCATTCTGATTCTTTTTATTATAACCATGTAACTTAAATTTTATTTTTAAATTTGTGTCATTGATCTAACGCTAGAGCAGACAGTAAAGCTAAGCTAAATTGACAAAATTTAATACTACTTTCTAACTTCAAATTTTAACCATTAATTTTATTTTATTTTTTTCCCTTTTAACTACAAGCTTTCCATGGCAATCAATTTAAAAATATCTAATTTTAAAAGAAAACGAACCAGTTTGTCCACTCCTAAGCGAAAATTCTGAGGGCAGTAGGAAATCATAAGCAAAAGGACTGCATGTGTTTCACAGCCATCTTGTGGAAAATGAAATCAAACACAATCACTGAATCACATAAATGGATTCCAACGACATAATTACAAAATACAAAATGTATCTCTTCATAATTTGTCTACATATGTATATATGAACGAATCACGCAGGTAAGTCTATGACACACGATACAGTAACCAAATAAAACCACAAAACTAAATTAAGAAGGACCACGTACTTTCTTCCTTTGTGGTTCATGAGATTTTCCATTTCATTTCTTCTTCGTCTTTTTGTTTTGTGGATTTGTTGTAGTTAGTACGTTGGACACGTAAAAAAGTCAAGTCATGCATATTAATCCCCTCAAAACAAGCTTATCGTGTTGACGGAGGCCATGACCTCGTCTCCATGACGTTTCAATGATGATGAATGTATGAAAATTCCTTATCACCATGGAAATTGGATGTGTTTTGCAAGTTCTTAATCATTCAGTTTACTTTTTCGAAGAAGCGTTGTGATGTTGGTTTTAGCCTATTTAATAACTAAAGCAGTGAAATAATACCCGTTGTTTCGTTGGAGACTTCAAAGGAAGGGAAGTCAAGGTCTTAATTATTAAATTAACTCACTGATTAATCATGATTGTGTTTTGGGTGTGGAAATTATGTTGGAAAGTATACTTTAAAAATTAATTGGAGATAAAAAAAATGATTTGAATACGTATTAAGTCTTCTTTAAGTAATAATGCACCAGACCTAAGAAAAAACATATATTATCAAGGTTGATGATACATATTATAATTAATATAATTCTACATTGGAATCCAACGTTTTCGACTGGTCAATTGCCAATTCTATATCATGCATTATACATTAATCAATTATATAATTTGAACATCATGTACTTGACAGTTAACATTTAATTACCAACCACTCTGCAACTAGTGACTTTATTTCATGAACCCTTTAATTTGAAAGTAAGAATACTTCATTGTAAACATACCATCAATTTGCTTGCCTTCTTTTATGTTATAAACGACGATTCAACAAGTAAAATATATACTTGAAAGTGGTATGAGTAATTATGAAATTTAAATGTTTATAGGAGTGTATTTCCTTTGGAAATTAATTTACAAATTAAAAGAGACACAAACAAACAAACAGTTCAAGGGATATATAGCAACAGCAATAAAATATATACATATATAATGTCAAAATACAAAGAGTTCCGTTTCAGATCGAGAAGAGTCGCCATACATTCTTTGTTGGTTTAGCCCTTAGCCCACCAACAAATTATAAGATGATAGTATTGAATAATTCTGTCGTTTGGAGGCCAATGAAGGGAGTCAATTCTCGAAGCCATTGATTAATGATTACCATGTTTTCTTGTCTGGAAATTATGGGATAAGAGTACTTGACAAGTTAGAGATTAAAAATGATCGGGTGAGGTAGAATACAAGTCATCAAATAATGTATGTGAGAACCAACAAATAAGGTAATATTAATTAACTTTTCACATAATTTCTTTTATTATTTATGTATGTATTGATTACAGTACACTAGTTAATACCCATTAAATTCAATTTCAATCAATAAAAATGTTAGTAACAATTTATTCAATTCAATCTCAATCATTAATTAAGGAAGAATTGACCAAGTCTGTCAGGAGTATGCTTTATAAATTGTCTAAGAATTGGCCCAGGTCCAATCAATTTATTTCATATGGGCTGCACACAAGAACTGCCAATTTTGTTCTGGTTAACTAGGAAGAGCAAAACTAAAATGGGTGGATCCACGTATACCCTAATTTTTATTTTAAACATTCATATTTTAATAAAAAAAAAATTATTATATAAATTATTATTAAAATGATATAGTATAAACATATAAACAATGTTACTTTTGATATAATTTTTTATTTTGAATCTTAAATTTTTTCTATTCAATATCAAATAATTCATTATAACATCTTCACAATTAACTCATGGAAAAAGAAATTAATTTGTGAGAGGATTCGAATAGTTTAAAGGTATTTTTTATATATTAATTTTAAAATTATCTTTATAGTTTATAAATTATTTGGGATGGATTACTTAAATTTTATTTTTTATTGTATCCATATTTTATTTTAATTTAATTAATTATACTTTAACAATTTTTATTTATTTATTTTATATTTTATATTCAAGTTCTATTTGACTTTTTATAAAATACAATAAAGAGTTATATCATCTTGTTCTTAGTTTTGTAATTCTTTTATCATATTTTATTGTTGCATATAGTGACCATATGTTTAATATAATAAAATAGATATTTTTATGAGTGCAAAAAGAAATCAACCTACATAATTAAAAAATCAATTGAGAGGGTTTTGGATATTTATAAAGGTGTATAAAATAAATATTATTTTTTAATTTTTTTATGAACGTGCAAAATAAAAGAGTGTCAAGAGTAAAAATTAAGGTACAAATATATATACCTACTCAAATTAAAATATGGGTTGTAATATTTTTCCTAACTTAATTATATCTTTAATTGAAGTAACTAAAATAAATAATAAAAAAATATTCATTTAATTATTAATTTTATAAATTTAAAATTATTTTTTATAACATAAACAACTTTTATTTTTTAAATTTAAAAATGTCTTATCATTTTATACAACTTTTCTTTTTATAGCATATTAATCCCAATTTTTGCAACGTTTTAATCTTGTTCTAGTTAATTTTAACTATCTTCCTCTTATCGTGGACAATTTTTATGTCACTTAAGAGTATCAACCACAAAAATTTTGATGCCATCTTTGGGAAAATTTTCCTTATTCCATATCTCGACATATCATAAATCTTTCAAATTAAAAAACTTATACCTCCCGTCTTCTTCTTTTGCTTTTGTACAATTAAAGAAAGAAAATTGAGAGATGAAAGTGAAAGAATTGTTGATACCATAGAATTAGGAATCAGTACGTAAATAATTAATTAAGATAATTTATACAAACATCCTTTATTACAATATTTTTATCTATTTGATCCATTGTTGACCAACAAATTATATTAAAATATTAAAAATAACCTTAATTTTTAATATTTTTATTTATAATTGTTATTTTTCTTTGTGAGCTTAAAATTATAACTAATAATTTATTTTAATAAGAAAGGTGTTGTAATATTTAAAATAATTACATTTTTAATTAAAATTATTAAATCAAAAAAAGAATAGTAATAACAATATAAATAAAAAAATATATTAAGGATGTTCTAAAAAATATTTTATTTTATGCAATAAATAGGAATAATTTTTAGCCATATAAATAGAAGTGTTATATTTGAAATAGATAAAAGCAATCATAATAACAAAAAACAATATTAATTATCAACAAAATCAACCTGAAAAAGGTAGAGTTTTATCTATTATAGAGAAAATGAGAAAATTTATTTTTATTTAATATATGAAATAGATTTTTTTAGAGACTTCTTAATTTATTTAATAAAACAATAATTTTAATAAAAAAGTAAAAATAAAGTTATTCTTTTGATATTATAATATATTTTTATTAAAATAATTTATTAATTAAAATTATTAACTCACAAAAAAATAATAATATGTATAAAAAAAATAAAAAAATGTAAGTATTATAGACATTTCAATATATTTGTTTGATCAACAAATAGTTAAGATGAAAATACAATTTATGAAAATATCTCTTTTAATTTTCACGAATCTCAGAAACAATTTATGAAAATATCTCTTTTAATTATGGTTAGAGAGGCATTTATTTGAATAAATAATGTAATTAAAGCTGCCATTTTTAAACATTTACTTAGTTTTTATTAATATTTTAACATTTTGATGCTTTTGTCTCTAACAATGTTTCAAGATAAAATAAATATAAAATTCTCGTGGCATGACATTGAGGGATGAATATCCTTGGAGACTGATTCAACAAAAAATTTGCCCAATAATTAGCTATCTGGGCTGAAAATTGGTCTCTATAAAGTCTAGGCTCAGACCCAACCGATTTCTTCCATCATATGGGCACTGGAAATTTTGTTGCCCCGTAATTAGCTATCTAGGCTGAGCATTCTTCTATACAGTCTAGGCTTAGACCCAACTGATTTCTTCCACCATGTGGGCTCTGGAAGAATGCCCCTTATGTGGCTATGACTCTAAACTTCACCCAGTTTATATTGTTTTGATTAGCCCATCGTAAAACCTGACGATCAAGAAATCCATCTTCTTCCTAGCACCCGGCTATCATCCCGTTGACCCACTTGGCAGCACTAATGCCAGAAATTAAAGCTGCGAAAATTCTTACAGAAACCCTAAAAGATTTAATAGAACGTTATAGTCTCTTGATTATCAAACGTACGTGTCAAGTATACTTGAATGCCCACCTCATAAAATCATACGTGGGCACAATTGTGGCCAGGATAGCTAACTTCTGGTTTCCCTTCAAGCGCAGTCTATTGTATATTCTGGAGCTGTCGACTGTGTTTCATTCCATTAAGCATACCTATTTTCACGATTCTCGTTCTATCCTCACCAATTCTTTGCTTGCTATTCTTTTTTCGACAATAACAACAGAAGTCGTCAGATCTATTTTATTTTGTTCTAATAAAATTTTTCTCATGCATTAAAAAAAAAAAAAAGTCTTGTCATTGCAATTTTCACATTATTTCTCTACAGATAATTTTGAAATGTTCCATTCTCACTGTACTGATAGGATTATGAATAGAAGAATACACTAATCAAGTCATTTTCATCAATAGGATGACAAAGTTTTGTTATTTTATATGATATTCCAAATTCCCAATTCTCCTCGCGGACCAATGAAGGAAAACTAATTAAAACGACACCTAGCTTCATGAATTTTAATTATTTATTAAAAATTAGGAAAATTATTCTGTGATGCAAATAGATATCAAATCTACAGCTACCTAGATATATACATTGAAACTAGGATACTACTTGCATGCTGGAAATCAATGGAGTAATGAGTCATCACAAGGGAGAATATATAAAAAAATTGATCACATTTGGTCTAGAGTGGTGACGAAATGAACCACTATTATTCTTCACCACAACAAATTAAGACTCGTAGATATATGGGAACAAAACGAGAGAACAGAATAATATTTATTTGTCAATTAAACCAAATTTATAGTTTATGTAATTTTGTTCTTATGGATTGTTGGTTGCAGAAATAATTAATTCATTGAAAAGGTGCTGCTGCTAATACAATAGCATTTTTTTCTCAATTCGAACCCAACGAAGGTGAATTAAAAAAAAAAAAATCATTAAAAAAGTGATATATATTAAACCCGAAGGAAGCTTGATTTGCATACAATAATATCAGAAGTGAATTTTTATTTTATTTTATTTTATTAAGGCTTTATTTGATGAAATAAAAATATTTTAAATTAATTATGGTATTGTGATTTTGAAACCTTGTCTATTGGTGGATTGAAACTATTGGGTGTACAATTTATAAATTAATATAGATAGGTTTTGTTTTTGTGATGGCATCTGCCTATAACAACACACTTATTGGGGTGTAGTCGAGTGGTTCTATTTTGGGAGATACTTGTGCTAATTCTGAGTTCGAAATTTTTGAAGTACATTTAGATACAAGAATTTGATGCAGTCGAAATTTTATTTTGTACTTGGTACTACTGCAGTGTGGTACCTGTACATGATTTTAATTAATTCAGAACAGATACTGTGTGATCTGCGAATACGTATTCTAAAAAAATGAGTGCCTAGCTCATATATGATCGGTCGTCGTAGCGATAGCTAAGTATAAGAGTTTTTTCGTAAAAAAAAAAAAGAAAAAAAAAACTACCTAGGATAACATTGTCCCTAGTTCTAATACTGTACGTTGACAACACGTAACCTTATTATTTATTATATAATTAATTGGACGTTGGTACATATTTTGTGGCGTATACCCACTTATCATCCCCATGAATATTACATGATTTGCAGCTCAATTTACGCAATTCACATCCACTGATAGAAAAAATTGATTAAATTGCAAAAAGTTTCGACTCCATTGGATAATTTATTTACATAAGAAGAATAAACGTAAATATTTTTTCCTCCCTCCCTTTTAATAATGATGCACTCCGTGTAAAAAAAAAGAGAAACGAACATTTATCTCTTGATTTTAAAGTTAAGACATTAAACTAATTAGACTATTTCTTCAAAATCAAATAGCACAATAAATTAAAGTGGTTTACTAGCCACCTAAAGACATCAATAATTGAAACCATGGGAAGCAAAAACTGTATGATATAAGAAGATCGAACTGCCGAGAACACTTCATTTTCATTGTTGTGTTACTTCCCTTTCTTATGACATAGACAATGTGGAGACATCCGGAAAATTTGATCATCTACAAATAAATAGTGACAATGAAATCACAGCTTAATGATTTAATATTGAATAGTTGCGACGTCCTTTCACTTTTATAACTAACGACAAACTGATGAAAACTACCTTTCTTATTCCAGATGCTCAATTAACGACTTTTTGGGACAACATTGTTATTAATTGGTTAAGCCTAGATGCATCAAATTACACTTCTTTCAGGAAAACCATTTTTAATTAGAGAACTAAATTAATTAACTAATTTGATCGGAAATGGAATCCTTGATTTTTTTTTGTCCAATCATTTCGAATAAAAACCCGTACATTAATTAATCTGGTAATCACAAACTATTTACAGATGATGAAGCAAAAACAGAAATCAAAATCCTAGGATTAGGCAGCTTGTGATAAGTGTTTTTCACATTCATCTCCCTCAATTTTACTGTGAGTACTCGTTTGGTCACCTTGCCAGGTCCAAACAATGTCTTCCAATGCGGGCCTAACATCTTCCTCACAAAACTTGGCATATTCCAAGGTATCACCGGAAGATTTGGAGAATTCAACGACGGCTACCTCTGGCGCCACCTCAAACACTTCCGCCGTCACTGAAAGCTGTCCTTTTCTCCCCACCGACGATCCTTGCAGACGAATTTTAAAATCTTTTACTTCTGCAACGTTGAATTTCATACCTTTTGCAACTCCTTCAATCTTCTCCATGATAGTACAAGCAGAGAACCTGGACGTGAACATGGAACCAGATTTTCGCTTGTTCTCGAACAAACTTGACAGATCAAGACCGGAAGACATCGAAGAAATGAACTCGAAAGCATTGAAGAACTTGGGCGACGATAGTTTGTCATTTTTACAACGATAGTCGTCTTCCGATATCTTGTCGGAAACTAGCTGATCTTCAATTGAAAACGCGACAGGTCGGGTGAATCCTTTCCGAAACCAAGGAACTCGCATGATTGCTTGAATCGTAATCCTTCTTCCAGGATCGGTGACGAGAAGTTTAGAAATCAATCGCTTGGATTCAGCGGAAAACCACGGAGGAGAGGCGAACTCACCTTTGAAAACTTTTCTGTACATGCTCATGATATTCCCATCCCGAAAAGGTAAAAATCCTGCAAGCATAACGTATAAAATCACTCCACAAGACCAAATATCGGCCTTCGATCCATCGTATCCTTTCTTCCTCAGAACCTCCGGCGCGACGTACGCCGGAGTCCCGCACTGCGTGTGAAGAAGGCCATCAATTCTCAAATGCTCGGGCAAAGCCGACAGCCCGAAATCCGAGATTTTCAGATCCCCGTTCTCGTCCAACAACAAATTCTCCGGCTTCAGATCACGATGCGAAACGCCTCTACTGTGGCAGAAATCCAGGGCTCCGATCAACTGCTGAAAATATTTCCGGGCAAGATCTTCTTTCAGTTTCCCTTTGGCAACTTTTGCGAACAATTCTCCGCCTTTAACGTATTCCATGGCGAAGAAAATCTTCTTCTTCGTCGCCATAACTTCCTTCAGGTCGACGATATTTGGGTGACGAACAAGGCGCATGACAGAAATCTCTCTCTTGATCTGCTCCATCATCCCTTCCTTCTTTACCTGATCTTTGTTAATCACTTTGATGGCCACGCTTTCACCCGACGCCGTACTTTTCCCGTAGTAAACTTTCGCAAAAGTTCCCTTTCCCAATAGCCTCCCCATCTCGTACTTTCCAAACAGAACATTCCTCTCTTCCTCCATCGACACACTCATATGGAAAATGAAAACTAAAACTATCACTAATTGGTTTCAAGTAGTAGTATCAATTACTAGAGCAATAATACACTGAGGGAATCCATGAAAGGATTGAAGATATACTGATTTGAATCGATTCCATAAAGTGGTAAGCTGCTGAAGTTTTTGCAGAGCAGAAATTTGTAAAAGAGTAAGAAGTAAAATTTCAAGCACCTGGTATTAAATTAATTTAGAGGCTTGTTTGCCAGCCGCAAGAGCACACGGGAAAATAAATATCATTTGGTGACTTTGGTTTCAGTTTTTTATTTTATTTTTTTATAAATAAATAATTAATGAGAAGAAGCGTTTATGAAAAAAATTTTGTCTTATTCTGGAGTAATTAGTTTCTAAGTGATTTGATCTACTAATTTTTCTGTGCTCTAGAGTAATTTTACTTTTGTTTTCTGAATCCATGCTCTGTTTTCGTTTGTTGTGGACTAAGCACGTGGTTAAACGTACTGTAATCGTGCACGTTTGAATATATTCGTAAGCAAAATTAATGCCTTTTTTTCTTTCTTTTTCTCAAATTCAATTCCATCTATAGATAGATTAGATTTTTTGAATTCTTGATCTCTATCCGATTTAATTAACGTAAATAATTATACATAATTGCAAAAATGTGTCAAAGTATTTCATTACGTCGTGACGAATAATTTACTCCAATTAAATAAGATATAATCTTAAGATAAGTTGTGAAAAATAATAAACTATGATTGTACAAATAAATAATTACAAAACCATGTATAATAATAATGAGAGGGATATGTAACATTGTTTTTTATTTGTAGCATATGTTAGATTGATTCGTATTTAATTTGAATACACAAATTGGATAAGTTTGAATGAATTGGTTTATTTGTTCATTTTAAATCAGGTTATTTAAAGATTATGTTACATTGTAAGTTAGGTTAAGTATTGCTAAAATCATCTCTAGATTAAGCTTAATTAAAGATGCTTCAATTTTTAAAATTTATGATAGAATTAACCGTATTTATTTATCTTTTTTGAATTATTTTTCATTGGAAACTCCTATTTTTAGAAAGAATAGTTTACTTCAAATATTTGTAGAAATTACTTCAAATATTTATACTTGGACATGCACTTTTTATAGAATTAATCCATTATATTTTGGAGGTGAGACTGCAAACCATTAAGCTTCGTTTGCATCAAGATGTTGTCCCAAAATAGCAAAATCTTTCCTTACAACACTCAAGACTTTATATATATATATATATATATATATATATATATATATTGATTTAAACATCCTGTCATTTCTTAAAATTTGAACATTCTCAAATTGGCTCGTGCGATTAAATATCTAGAGAGTAAATAGGAACACATTAAACCTAAATTTACAAGTTCGCCTACTATCAAATTAACTTTTCTATAAAAGTTAGAACAATAAAATTAAGAAAAAAAATTGAATAGTGAAATTGTATAAAACTATTGTTAGTAATTGGATATGTTGTACAAACGAAAACCATAAGACTTGTAAATCAATTGGCAAAGCGCAGATTGAATAGTATTTCATACTTTTCTGAATTTTGAACCCACAAAATGTGGCAATAATATAACAAAAAAAGTTCTAAATCCAAAGTTTTTAAAACATTCCGCATGGAAGTTTCATTAATTGGTTGATAATCATCCTATTAGCTTTTAATCCACACACTAATGAAGCTCCATGAAGCAGAATAATGATTCTTGGATCCCAAACGGGTCACATCATATCAGGTATTTGAATAAAATATGCCACCAAACAAAAAATGCTTTAGTTAGAGGACCTACGTTGCATTTTAATTTAATTTATTTTAGTTACGTTTGTTGCAAGTAACCATTTGTTTTGTACATAGTTAAGTGTTTATATTAAGATTCAAAATTTCAAATATTAATTAATATAATCATATGCTATAAAATATAAATTAATGTATCTGGCCTCTAGTGGAGGGGACCTATTATTACTCCACAACGATGCAAAATATCAAAAACTATCTTTGAGTATACTTTGATTTAGTTTAATAATAAAATCAAAACATTCTCATTCTCAATATTTTTTAAATTATAAATTATAAAATTAAATAATATAGTAAAAATAGGATTTTATTTCCGAAGGTTAGGAAGAAAAAAATTCTTATAACGTATAAATTATTTATTTATTATTATTATTTTTTTAAATTTCCAAATAGACAAGAGTAATTAGTGATTGTTAGGTAGGGACCGATAACCTATTGCCCATGGCCCCATAGTCAAATAAATGAAAATGAAAATAAAGGTTTTAGCATATTCTTTTGCTTCATTAATAAATTATATCTCGTAACCACTCCTTTTGTTAACTCGGTCAATAAAGTGAATTAATGATATTTATAATAATAAAAATTATAATAAAAGTTTGACTATCGTATTGAAATCAATTTTAGGTAGACATGAAACAACCTTAAGTTAGCATATTCTATCCAGCAATCGTCTCGTCCCTACACATCATGTTTATAATATTGGAGTTAATTTTTTTTTTTTTTTCAAAGAGTGAAAATTGTAGCACATAATTAAACAGTAAAAATAATAAATAAATTTAAGTTTTGTTATCCAAATTATGTGTACATAGTTTACTCTTAATGACTTCGTAACTATTTTGAGTCAATTGCGTAATTAATTAATCAAACATGTTATTACTATTAATTTGTTGTACGTTTCTCTCGTAATGTACTTTAAAAATTGTTTGTTTTATATTTTTAATATTTAGGTGGGTTATAGAAAGGAATCCATATACATACTATAATTTAACAAGCAACTTGAAATGTAGGTGAGCCAACAATCCACTTAAACGTCAAATGAAATGCAGTTGTCGTCAATAGAAATCTTTATTTATTTATTTATTTTGACATATGAAAATAAAGTAATTTGTTAATTGAACTTTAACAATATAAACAAATGAACGTCAATAATAAATATGCAATAAATTGATTATTTTGAATTTATATTCATTATTATCATTATCATTATATATATTCGTATCATGTTGACATTCAATTTTTTTCTAAAAATAATTTATAATTACATTATATTTATTTAAAAGAATAAAAATCAATCATTTATATTATTAGTTCCATCTAATATTAAGAGAATCAATTGAATTTACAAATCAATATATCATGTATCGTGAATAAAATGATTTTAGTGATGATGACGAAACATAGGGAAAATATAATATTTGATAGCAAATCAGGTCATGTTATAGTCCTGCAGCTGTACGTTACATACTATCAAAATTTTTTGTTATATTATTATATTATAAATTTTAAACATTTTATTGTTAAGAATTACAATACAACAAGAATTGAAAAATATAGCACAAAATTTAGTGATAAATATATTACAGTAAAAACACTATAGTCTTGTTCTAGTAAATTAGAGTATTCGTAGAAATAAATAAAAATTAAAGTTATTGGTAGAGATTATTGACAAACACTCCAATAAAATTAAGTAATCAAGGTCAAAATTTTACAAATAACTTAGTGAATTTGACTATTAGAAAATGAAATAATTTATTTACCTTCAAAGGTCGTGCGATTTATATACGAAAAGATAAACAATATTTTATATCAAGTGAGTTAACGTGTTAAATGCACAACGACGATACTATTTATGAAAATATATTCTATTTGGAGAAAGAACGGTTAATTAGTCTAAATTAATAAGATGCAATGCATGTTAAATTTTGCACTTACCACACAAGTTAACTTTGTTCATTTATTGTTTAAGATTGTGAATATTATTATTTTATATTTTATGGTAAATATAAAATATATGATAATAATATAACGTTATTATTAAGTTAGATTTTTATTATATAATTTGTATATTTAAATCTATGATAAATTTTTATTATACAATTAGATTTAAATTTAAGCAACTACTGCTATTGCAACAACAGCTTTTACGTAATATAGAAACTGAATCCTTCGTAAATGAATTTTCTTTGAGTCAGTTGTTGTAAGATCCCATCATGTTGATTCATTAAACAAACGTATCATGTTATGGGTGTGTTTTGGTCTATCCAAAAGCGCTTATAGGTAATTGGACTTAATTCTCTTTACGTTGATAAGGTTACTTTTTTCGTCGCTCAACTACGTCACACTAGCAATCAATAAATTAGCATACTCGCGCGAGAAAATCATATTATCGTTACCATTTTTTATTAATAATATTATAAATATATATTTTTATTAATATAATAATTATATCGTTGTTACATATTTTTATTTTTTATTTTTATAAAAGTATTTTAAAAAACTTTCACGACACTTGAGAATATATTAATTTAAGAGATAATTTAGTGAAAAAAAAGTAAGAAATCATCCTTGGATTATTAACCGGCTTTTAAAAAGACATAAATAACTTGAATTTAGAGTTATGAAAAAAAAAATTTAATTAAATTATAATTTAGTCCATAAAGTAATATTTATTTATATTATCTTTAAATGTTTTAAACTCAACATAATTTTAATCAATTTAAATGGATTCTTATAATTATGTTTTTTAAAAATATTATCATTAATATTTTATTATATATTTAATAATATTTTAATTTTAATATTTTTTATTTATTTTATCTTAATCTTTTTTTTATACTCTATTATTGTATTAAAATTATAATGATAAATTGTTTTTTCCCATCTCATGCTTTACTTTTATATTAAAAATAAGATGATAAAATGACACATTTTAATAATTAATATATGAATCTTATTATTTTATAGAAAAAAAAAATCAGTTCACTATATAATTATCTGTATTTTTAGTTTTATCACTTGAATTTTATTATTGTTTTAAAATATATATTTTGATACACTCTTACGCATCTTTCTCAATAAATCTCATAATGAAATGCGTATTGTCATTTTTTACTTTTATTTTATTAAATTTTTTTTCAAACACATCAAAATAATTTGAGCACATGATATGGGGAGCTGGTTTATTAATCTTCTAATCACTTTTTTATCTTAATTTTTTTAGAATATGAATTTTAATGGATGTATCTCATATAACTTTTTTAGTAATGATTTTATTTTATTTTTATATGTTAGTAGTATAAACAAAAAAACTATTAAATTAAATTTTTGTTAAAAAAATTAGTTTGCCCAATAAAATATTTTTTATTTTAATTTATTATTATAAAAATTAAATAAAGCTAAAAGGACATTCAAGTAATTATAAATAATAGTATTAATAAATAGAGATTCATAAAAAGTTTTTAATTTTTTGTTTTCAAATTAATAGTTTTTTTAAACTATAGAAGAGGTATATGAAAATATTTTATAACTCATAAAATATTTAAAATTAAAAGTTATTGTTAATTTACATAAATACCCTCAATAATAATGGTTAATTGTTGTTTTTACTAACAGAACGTGAGGTTTCCAACGCTTTTTCCAAATTAATATATTCTCAAATTTTAAGGGAAATTTCTGAAAATATTAGTTTTCATAAAATTATAATATATATAATAAAAATATGCTCTTATTACATTAATTTGTATAAAAATTGATACACATCATAATAATCTTACCAACAAATAAATACCTTTATAACTATTTTGAAATATTCAAATGAATTTTGTACATTCTACTCATTTTACAAAAATAATAATAACCTTTTACCATTCTCTTCCATTTGGTCCCTAACTCCTTTAAGTTGGTCTAGATAGGAGGCCCAACATGTACGGTACCTTCTTCTAACGGGACGTCGAAGTTGGACATTGGAGGGAGAGTCGTCGAGTTCGAATCTCAGTTGCCTCATCAACAGCAGAAAGAAAGAAGAAGAAAACGAAGGGAAAATGGACGAACTGCAGGTAGTGGAATTTGTCGCAACGTACTTGAAGAAGATAGGTTTTAGCGACGTAGAAAACGCTTTACAAGCTGAAATTCAGCGTAACAAGAACAGTAATAACATCAATCCGATCGACATACTCAACGACACCGAACTCTCCAAGTTTATTCGATCTTTCTCCGAGTAATCTCTCTCCCTCGTTTAATGAGGCGTTTTTTCGACTAATTTTTTGAATTACCTTTTGTTTATTAGTGAAGTTGCGCAGAATTTGTGATACTGCTATTAGTTTTAGTCTTTGTGAATTTATTTTTTCACTGTTAGGAAAATTGGGGCTATAATGTTAAAATCCTGAACTGCGGGAAGTTTTTTAGTTTTTTTTTAGATCGCAGTCATGCAATAACCAAATTATGCTGAAAATTTATGAAACCCTAAAATATTCCGTAAAAGTTAAGAAGTTTGGCCTGTTTTATTATAACAGCGGGTGTTTTGATTTGCTGATTTATGAAGAATAGGTGGTGTGCTTGTTCTGAGTGAAATGATTGAGACGAGTATGCTGTGTACAGAGTACAACATGTGTTTTGTATCAAAACCTTTATAGACTCGATTGTTCTCCGATTTTGATTAGTGAACTTTAATTAATTGCTCTAATGTCACAGCAGCAAAAAACATTTGTTTGCTCTCTTATCTCTGTTCGTACCTCCGAGAGTGATTCTGAACCTCCTGCCTGCTTTGGTTGACTTGACTCTGGTTTTGAAGTCTCATGATTTTGGATAAGAATAGTGGGTACCTTTTGATTTGATTAGTTTCAAATCTTATAAGAGTTTTACTAAGAAGAGAAGGATATAAAACTTAAGGAAGCCAGTACATGCTTTTAAATTGACAGTTACTAGATTACATTGTGAAATGTATCTACTGGCATGAGACTCATACATGTTGGCATGATGACTTCTGTTTCCATGCTGTTTTAACTATTTTTTAAAAATAATTATTAGGATAAAATAACCCAAATCTCTCTCCAATCCGGTGCAAGTGAGGTTTAAATCCAGACCTCCTGTACCAGCCCAGGAGATTTTATCAGTTGAACCAAGTAGCACCAACGGTTCCATACTAAATAACGTTCAAGTATTGACTTATTTTTCTTGGTTACTCGTATATTTGTTGTTGTTATGGGTTTCTCTAATTGATATACTTGGTTTTCAGTTCAGAGGATGGCCCAGTCCGATATTTGGAAGAATACAACTAGCTGAGGTCGTGGACTCATAGTTCCCTGGATCTGTACAAGGTAACTGATTATTGAGTTTCTTTCAGTTCTGAATTTTTTGCTCTTGTTGTCATGTTCTATTCGAGTAACATAGCTTCTCTTTGTAACATGCAGCATCAGTTACTTCATGTGCTTTATCCAGTGTTTATCCATTGTTTCATGGATCTGGTGGCAGAAAAGCATATCAAGGAGGGTAATGCTTTGAAACTCTTTCTTGAAGTTTTCTACCTCAAATTGCTGACTCTTGCTCTACAATGGCAATAACTTTATCATTAATATTCACTTGATATATGCAGCTAGAGCCTTTTTCATTCATTTCCGTGAAGACCATGAAATGCTGCACTTACGAGACCTTCAGAAGTTGGAAGGATTTCTTTCTCCTTCTCATCTGGAGGTTAGTTCTATCCTAGTTCTTTATTCTACATCATGTATTTAATTCACTATATAAAAATTCTCACATTTATATCGTTAATCAGGAGATGGAATTTGCTCATTCTTTAAGGCACAGCAAAATTAATGTCAAAATATGTCAGGTACTGTCTTGGCTCTTGTTCACATAGTTTGTATTGAGATAGTACTTTGTGCCTAGTTAAGAAAATTAATTGTTGTAATCATTATGCCAGTATTCCCTATGAGCTTCTGCTTCAGTATCTGCACAAGACACAATCCACAAAAATGCTTGGGATTATCGATGAACGCATTCACTTCCAAGGTACAACAATTTGCATGAACGTGATGATGCTAATATTTTCTGTACCTTATGGGTGACACTTCCACCCACTTCTTGGCAGTTTCTCCTGGTAGCCCAGCTCAATTTCCGATTATGCCGAGGCTGTTACTTTTATTGGAGGCAATCAGGGTGCAGCTAATCAGATAAATCAGAAAGAAGTTCATTGGGCGGTAAGTTAATGCAGTTGAATGGCAGCTGTGTTTTGGTATTTTATATGGATTTTCATCTTCTTGTAATTTTTTATATACTGTAATTATCTGTTCCATTTGGAAGTTTCATAAATTACCTCTAAACTTCTACAATATTTTATAAGCATTTTCAATGCAGTTTTTTTTTTTGGAAGGGGTAGGTAAAGAAGATCGTTTGATTTTTTTGGTCTTCTTATAAATTTGATGACTTTTCATCTGATTGATTATTTATGGTGGTCATGGTTGTTATTCTCAAAAGTTGCTGCGTTATTGTTCTCTTTCCTTTCCAAAAAATAGAATTTATCAACAAAATCTCACTGAATCTAATGATTTCCCGATCTTTTACTCAAAAAGTTATCCAAATTAATATATTTAAATTAACTGTTTATATGTATATGGAACCCGTAAACTATCACGGCTAAAATTCATACAGTTGAATTTAATACATGTCCGAGTTGGGCCAGCCGGTTATGACTAATTGCTTAGCTTTACAAATTATGCTGCCAGTTAAGCCATTAGTATATTGCTAAATGTATTTTACAAATGCCGGTAGCAACAATGGTCATAGAGGCATATATCTGATATTTGATTGATTTTGAGCTGTTATATATTTGTTACAGCTGCTTGAAGATTCTTTAGAAAACCGCTTGGAGAAGATGGGAGGTTTACTCTCTGATTCTGAAAAGGTGGAGGGAGAAATCAAAGAGGGTGACATGGATGAGAATAAGGTGCATATATCCTTCAGTGCCTGTAACTTGCTGTTAGCTGTAACCATACCTTGGGCAACTGTGTAAAACTGAAATTAAATACTTGCAGTGATGATACTTTTTTCATGTTTTATGTGTAACTTTTGTGTTCTATGGAATTATGTTGAAATCTTTTCCATCATAATGAATGCTCTTCCTTTCTTAAAACCTATTTTTTGCCGTGTTTCTTGTTCAGAAAAGATCGGCAGAAAGTGGAAAGCAAGTTGCTCCAATTAAAAAGTTAAAAAAGGACAGAGCTGTCAATGCCACAGCAAAAGCTACTCGTTCAGAGGCTAACACTGTGCCCACGGCACTGCGAGTCAAACCAGAGCTTGCTTTACCCATAAAGTATTTTCAAGAGTTCCTTGTTTCATTTCTTTCCCCAGTACATGTTGGATTTGACTTTGAGCTGAAATTATAGTTTTGTGTGGAATTGAATTATAAATATGATTTATGCAGAGTCATCAAACGCCTGAAACAGGCCCTGCAAAAGTGAAATTTTTATAAAAATGAGACAGATTTGGCTGCATAGTTATTTATTGATTGATTAATTGATGGGAAACAAAAGCATATTAATCTTGAAACATACGTCCACAGGGTGACTAGACCCCTATAAATGCTACCTATTCATTATACAACTCAGGAGATCTGTACCTTAAACAGAGTGCCCTCCAAACTTCACAGAAAATGAAACGAGCCGACATATCCAAAATTAACCCGAGACTTTTTTGTAGTTGGATTGATGAAAAAGAGAGAAATTTCTGCAAAATCATTAGACCGTATCCAATGACGACTTCTCACTTTTCTTTCAAGTTATGACTATTTCTCTCATGCCTAATCACCCGTAATAAAGCAAGGACTTTAAATTTCCATAAAGCCTTAACCTTTCTACCTTTCTAAATAGTATAAACATTATCCGCTCAGAAGGTGTAATACGAAACCAGGGTTACTCAAGAATTTTGCTGCTTTGCATTTGACCATTTATAACATTTTCAGGTTGACACAACTTAAATTTTTTGATTTATGAGACAAACTGTCATCCATCCCATGGTTCAAATAGTTACTGAGTTGCATAATGATTTTCTTGTGGTATTACTATTACCTTTGTTATAGGTATATGCTTTAAAAAATGAAGAATTTTTTGAAATCTTAGCTCAGGGTCAGACTTCTACTTCATTTCTCTTATTGTTATTGATTGTTTCAGGCCAATAGAAGTGGAGCAATCTATACTTGAAGACTTGAGAAACCGTGTACAGTTGAGTAGTGTTGCATTACCATCTGTCAGCTTTTATACATTTATCAATACTCACAATGGGTAATGGCCGTAACTTGGTGGTTTATTTACCTACTTTGATTGGCATTTTCTGGATTTACCTTTACAATTACTTATAGTATTGTAAATTTCTTGCTAGTTTAAATTGTGCCTCAATATCCCATGATGGATCTTTGGTTGCTGGTGGGTTCTCAGACTCATCATTGAAAGTCATATCTTTTTCTTAGCACAATATACTTCTTGTTGCATTATTGGTTGGTAATTTTGAAACTTGTCTCCACAGGTTTGGGATATGGCAAAGCTTGAGCAACAAGTTGGTAGTTTTAAGTTTACACAAACACAATTAAGTTTCCTTGTGATGTTCAATTTCTATTATCTTTTGATGCTACTACTGATATGTGTGATGCCATCTTGCTTAGCCGGTGATGTTTATTTGCGTATATCTGAGACATGAGGCTCCCTTTTAGATATGATAGTGAATGGGTTAACGTGCCTATATATAAGTTTGTTTCATTCTCAGATATTCTAGTGGAGAGATGTTGTAGTTAAGCAGTATTGGTATCAGCTGTTTTCCAGGGTGAAAAAGATACTACTACAAAGGAAGATATTTTGGGAGCAAATAGTAGGAAAAAATCTTATACATTACTCCAGGTTGATTCAGGGCCAGTGTATTCTGCTGCTTTTAGTCCTCTGGGGGATTTTATTCTTTCCTCCTTAGCAGACACAAGAAGGGTGCTCTTCTTGTCTATGGCTATATGATTGCTAATTTCTCTCTCTCCCTAATTGAGTAAAATGACATTACCTGTGGCTTTAGTGGAGCACCAAACTGAATGCTAATCTTGTTTGCTACAAGGGTCATAATTATCCTGTATGGGATGGTCAGGTATACCTTTGATCTTCACATTAATTTTCAGATATATCATTTGTGACAAAAGTATTTAATGCATCAGAAATTGAGTGATATAATTTGTCTGAGTTCCTTGGTCCTAATTTAGCACAAGAAGCTTCCATCACAAACTTTGTGCTGCAGCTGCAAGCTTATATATCAACTTCAGCCCATAATCTCCCAAACTTTTACTCAGCATCCTTCTCATATAAAGAAATAATAAATGTTCTTTCTTTCTATTCGTGCAGTTTAGTCCAGTAGGGCATTACTTTGCTAGCTCTTCCCATGATCGGACAGCAACGATTTGGCCTATGGATAGAATACAACCTTTAAGAATAATGGCAGGGCACCTGTCTGATGTTGATGTAAGTTGTTTTTGTTCTTTTACATTTCTGTCTCTCTGACTTTGAAAGTCTTTTACTCAACTTATGTTCTGATGGTAATCTTGACCAAAACATACCTGCTATCAGTTTGATTGATTCTGCATAACATTCAGATTGTTTTAACTGATACCATTCTTCAAATCCAAATTCCTGATAGAGGTCAGGAAAATACTGTATGGTTTAACTGATGCTAATTGGTTAATATTTACATTTGTTTTCTTTTCCAGAAAAATAAAAAATAAAAAGCTTAACGTTGATCAGAAAAATTGATATTCTTGTTTCAGTGTGTGCAATGGCATGCCAATTGCAACTACATTGCCACTGGTTCCAGTGACAAAACAGTTCGATTGTGGGATGTACAGAGAGGGGAGTGCGTGTGAATTTTCATTGGTCATAGGGGTATGATTTTGTCATTGGCAATGTCTCCGGTTGGTCGGTATATGGCATCTGGTGATGAAGATGGCACAATTATGATGTGTGGACCTTTCAAGTGGTCGCTGTGTCACTCCTTTGATTGGCCACACCTCATGTCTGGACACTTACTTTCAGGTTTTATTGCCACTGACTACCCGATGAATGTCTCTAAAATTTCAAATAGAATCAGCTTGATTATTTTACTATTTATAACAATATATTGTTATGCCAGCTATGAAGGGTCACTTCTTGCATCTGGATCTGCTGATTGCACCATAAAATTATGGGATGTCACTACTAGCACGAAGATGCCAAGAACTGAAGAGAAGTTTGTGACTTACAAATTACGTCAGATGTTGCAATTTTTTGTTTGTAGAACTTCACCTGTTTCTATTGGCTTTTCCTCTACAGGAGTGGAAGTCCAAACAGACTGAGATCATTGAAGACTCTGCCAACCAAGTCATCACCAGTCTATTCTTTACAGGTACTGATAGAATGTCAATCCCTTCATTCTTCTTTTTCTTCCCTCCCGAATTCCAAATGCTTGGAAGAATCATATATTTGTCTAACATTTTCACTTTTTATACAAACAGTTCTCTCGGAGGAATTTACTATTTGCTGCTGGGGTGCTCTCAAAAAGTTCATAGACGGTCTCTTTGTATTGAAGATACTCCATCTGGTTCCGGGGAATACGATGGCATTGATGTATTCTAAATGAGGACTACCCAGTGTTCTGTAATGATGCAGTTTTGGTAAAATAACAGTCAGTTAGCCTTTTTCGGATCGTACTGTTTCTCATAATTTATAACATGTAAAATCTGTGCTTACACCATCTGAAATGAGATCATTCATATATTCTGTTCAAATTTGTGTACGCATTTGATTTTTTATTCCGTACATTAATATTACACAAAATGCGAACTTGGTACATGATTACAAATAATTTGATGGTAAAGTCACTGACATCTATGCACAATCTTCCATCTTGTACAGTGTAAAATGCAACAGACATACAGCAGAACTCTAGTTGCCATTAGCATGACGTTTTCAGTCTTAACAGACACTGTCGATTGTTGTCAAATGAGTGAAATGGCAGAACAGGGACAATGTGCGGATATGTTGTACTGGGAAATTTCCCATTTGGCTAACAATCATTGACGCTTGGTTGCAGCAATGCAAACTTTTTTCCGTTCTTTTTGTTTTTGGCATGAAAAAAATCCAAAAGCGAGAATCCACGAATCCAGTACTGTGGCAGACGGTGACTTCAAGTACCGAAATTCAGAATGTGACATTTGTATATTTCCCGCCTATACTCGTTACCTTGTCACGTCAATCTTCAAGACAAATTAGACTAGAAAACAAATGCAAAAAACAACGCCTATTTCTTATAAAACAAAAAACAAATAATAATATATACTAAAAATAACAAATCTATTATTAATCATCAAATATCCTACAACTAATTAAATAGAAAAGAAGAATTTGGAGATCACAACATAAGAGAAACCAAGCCATCTATCTAATCTTCCTTCCCCGTTTATACACAACTTGTATCCAAGCACAATATTCTTGCAAATTATATATATATATATGTATAATCAACTTCTTCAGAAAATTAAACCAGCCAGGATCGTTAGAGTAAGATAGCGGCACCTACAAAAGTAACAGTAACTTGTTAGAGTCAATAACAGCAGATATATCCCACGTAGGAAACTCAATGTAGGAATGCTTATACTTTGAAAACTGAAACTTGCTACATTAATTGTTTCAAGTTAAGAGAATAACCTGGACCAAATTTCTTTACTGAACCGAATGATAGAGAATTGTTAAAAGAGTAGGCATGCATTCAGATAAGAATATGAGCTTTTTCTCAGCTAAGATTCCTCTGAATTCTAATATATGTCCAGAGGTAGAGCTGATTCAATGCAAACTTGATGGGAATTAGAATAAGGCTTTATTTGGAATTTTGATGCTTTTACTTCATTTAAAAGTAAAACTAAAAAGGTGTTGGGTAATGGCTTACACAATTTTCTATTGATGTATAACATTTAGTGTAGCTACAACACCTCAACACCCAATGAAGCTTAAGTTGCCTATTCAAATAAATTACTTATTAATGAAAAAAAGAGAAGGATTACAATTAACATATTGTGTGAATATATTACATTATGTTTTTTCATTAGTATGACAGTTAGTAGAAATAAATTAAAAGCAAGCAATATCAAGATTCTTATCTCAAATCATTTACCTAAACACGGAGACATCAACTGCATTTCAGGAAAATTTCCTGTTTGATTGATTGATCGGTTGCTTAAATCAAATAGGTTGTTTATATCACTTCAGCTAATCATTATCCCTGTGATAATGTTTAAGTAATTACGGGTTATATTTAGAAGTCTGTCATGATATGTCCGAAAAGAAAATTGGGAAAGCAGTGGGTGAAGCAACGATGAAAAGACATTTAATTATTGGAGGGATAAGAGTTAAAATATGACAGTAGAGTCGATAATTAATTAGATGGTATGTGAATATTTAATATTTACATGTACTTTTCCCTTGATTCTTGTTTTGTTAGCACAATGAACAATATCAAGCCTTAACCCTCTATTAATTTTGCTACATTTTGCAATGTTTTACTGTTTAACATTTCAGGAAACTTGTACACTAATTGCACCCAAATACTTGTTAGGAGATAACTGGATCAAACCACAGAGATTTCAATTCTGCAGTTATTTACAACAAGCTTTTCCGTAAAGAAGCATTCCCAACTCAAAAAGTGGATCATTACCCCAATATATTTCTGAATGATCAAGCTAATTTATCAGGTAGATCAAGTAACACTTAAAACCTACTGTCAACCTAGTACTGCAAATAATCCGAACGAAAATCATAGCAAAATTCTCCAACCTAGGCTCTCTTATATTGACAACTACTATCAATACTCTGATCTAGTCTTTAATTCAAGTATCACAAAAACAGACGACTGTGCCTACAAATTTTTCTGTTTCTATTCTGGATTCTTAGATAAAACTGTAAAGATAATTTCTTATATTTAGTACCTCTTAGTATAATCGAGCAATATTAATCACAATGTCGGAGATTCCAACACCCTTAAAAGAACATCAATGTATTTCTTTTGACCGGAAGGGAAATATGCAAAAATTGGGAAATTGAACTTTCATGCTCTAGGGACTACAAGAACAATAACAAAACCCTAGCCCTAACTATACAGAAACTATTACAGTGAGAATTATCTGGTAAGAACCTACTAGATAACCTGAAATTTTGACATCCATCAATCGAGATCTGAGAAAACCTTCTGTTAAGACATCAAAATGGAACAAATACTCAGATTTTCCAGCTTAGCTTGCTACCTTGTTGACTCTAAAACTTCACCAAATAAATGATTTAGAATACCCAACGATAAAATGAGATGCATTCAATTATGCTGCAAAATCACAAATAACGATACAGTACTGCAATGGTACTAATTCAAGACTCACATTTAGAGAAATTCTACCGCAGTTAAAATGAGCAATCTTCTTGATACCCAGAGGCAGAAAACAACAGCAATCCTTACAATCATGTCAATTGACCAGTTCTCTCTCTCCATGTTCTTTGTTTTTACTCAGCAAGTGTTTATAGAGAACATTCGCAACCAATAAATTATATTAACCATCACTGAAAAATTCAGAAGACATTACTTAAACCTTCAGTTTATACATATTACACTCAGCCACGTGTTCCACTTGTAAACGGATGTCTCATCTAAACAACTCTCACATTACAAAGCTCCCCGTTAAGTAAAAAGAATATCTGCATATATCAATTATCATCATAGCTCTAAACTTTTCCTATGCCCCCTTAAACTAGTTGCACTGACTGACAACTAATGTGGAGTCGTGCATCATATTTGTAAGGTCCTTGCATAGTGCATTGAAGCTTGACTTAGAAACTATGACAACAGATATGGGAATAAACTGGAAAAAAGTCGTGGTTTTAGTTCATTGTTTCATTATCTTGCATATACGAGTAATTGGAAAGCAATCTGTAATTTTGATGGAAATTACTACTGAAAAACTCCCAAGCTTCGAAAATGAAACATTTGTTTTAAATTTTCAGTACATGTAGCAAAGAATCACATCATGATGCCCTACACTTCGATAGTAATACTCACATATGCCTTGTCAGATAAGGAAAATTGAACTGATAGCAGGCTCCCATTAAGCAATACTTAGAAAAGATGAAAATTTTGCACCTTGATGAAGATTTGAGGTAGCATCTGCCTGCCATAAAAGTTAGGATTTTAAAATCTTAGATTTAAAACATAATTGAAAACAAGGTGTCCATAATATCATTGCAATTAATTATATTGTTTTTTCAGCAGTTCATCTCTAAATTTTAAATTACAATTGGTAATAGACCATACCAATTTTCATTTGACATGTATTGATCTAAATTCGAGAAGAAAGCTTTGAGGCATCAAACATGTAGGATTTCTTTACCTTTAATGTCAAACGTCAAAGCAGAATTTAGTGTTCAGATTTAAGAAGGGACCCATGATAAGTTAGATTAAACATTCTAAAAATGCAACTTTACTTGTGGGGTCCTAAATTTAGATTAAACTCTCTAAAAATGAAACTTTAACTTGTGAGGTCCTAATAGCAAATTAAAACTGAGAGTTTGAAAGGAAAATCTGCTTCGAATCACCGGAAGAAAAAGTTCCAGATTGTCTCTAACAAAAAGATTTCGTACCTCAAATTTGATTGCTGCCAGTGATGCATTAAATCAAAAAGTTCTTTTGAAAGCTTGAGTAACAAGAGGTCCATGCCTCATATTTGTAAACGTTCTTGCATACTGCATTGACACTTGACATAGAAACTACAACAGCAGACACGGGGATGAACATAAAAGTCAGCCAATTGTCATCTATTTTACATTAATTTATATTTTAAAAGTTGATGCCAGACAAGTAAATGAAAAGCAATCTGTCATTTCAATGGAAAATGATACAGCAAAACTCTAAATTGATAGCATTCTCCCGTTAAGTAACACTTAAAAAAGATGAAAATTTTGCCCCTTGATAAAGATTTGAGGTAGCTTCTGCATTCGGCAATAAATAGCATTTAAAACATTTTAGCCAGGTTTAGAGGGATGCAAAACATAATTGAAAACAAGGTAGCCATTGCAATTAACTATACAGTACTGCAAGGGTACAAGTTCA
Source organism: Trichilia hirta (assembly GCA_035221805.1). Lineage (NCBI taxonomy): Eukaryota > Viridiplantae > Streptophyta > Magnoliopsida > Sapindales > Meliaceae > Trichilia > Trichilia hirta. The sequence continues at coordinate 12,230,172 of JAWDEX010000018.1, read as the reverse complement.
AAACTCACCTTTAGAGAAATTCTACTGTAGTCAATATGAGCAATCTTCTTTATACCCAAAGACTGAAAACAACAGCAATCCTTTTCAACCATGTCAATTGACCAGTTCTCTCTCCATGCTCTTTGTTTTCACTCAGCATGTTGTTTTAGAGAACATTCGCAGCCAATGTATTATACTACCCATTACAGCAAAATTTGCAACACATTACTTAGACCATCGGTTATACAATTGTTCCAAAGATATTACCCATGCCAGCAAAATTTGCAACACATTACTTAGACCATCAGTTATACAATTGTACCAAAGATATTACCCATTATTAATCTTTAAATCCCAATACCCAACTCAACCACGTCTTCCACTTGAATGCAGATGTCTCATCTCAACAGCTCCAACCTCCACAGAGAAGACAGAGAGACGAACAATAAAAGGCTCCCTGCTAAGCAAAAAGAATATCTGCTTATTCCAATTGTCATTATAGCTCTAAGCTTTTCATAGATTCCCCTTAAACTAGTTGCAACGATTGACAATTAATGTGGAGTCATGCTTCATATTTGAAAGTCCTTACACAGTTCATTGAAGCTTTACTTAGAAACTATGGCAGAATGTTTCAAAAGAAAAAGAACACAGCAGACATGGGAATGAACTGGAAAAATGCCAATTGTCCCCTACACTTTAAAGTTGATGCTTCACAAGCTATTTAAACTGGAAAAAAGTCGTCATCTTAGTTCATTGCTTCATCATCTTGCATGATTCAGATGAGTAAATGAAAAGTAATCGGTAGTTATGATTGAAAATGCTACACAAGGACTCCAAGTTTTGAAAATGAAACATTTGTTTTAGAGTTTGAAGACATGTAGCAATGAATCATCTTGATGTCCTGCACTTCCACATTAGTACTCACATATACCTTGTCAGATAAGGAAAATTGAACTGATTTCTGGCTCTAATTAAGCAATACTTAAAAAGATGAAAATTTTGCTGCTTGATAAAGATTTGAGGTAGCATCTGCCTGCCATGAACGTTAGAATTTTATAATTTTAGTTGGTGGTGTTTGATGGTTAGATATAAAAAGCCATTGAAAACAAGGTATCCATAATGTCACTGCAATTATCTCTATTGTTTTTTCTGCAATTCGTCTCTAAATTGTAAATTACAATTGGGAATCTTAGAGCATACAACTAATAAAAAGACAAATTTTCATTTAACATGTATTGATCTGAATTTGAGAAGAAAGCTTTGAGGCATCGAACACTTTGGAATTTTATACCTTTAATGTCAAACAACAATGCAAAATTTAGTTCGTTTCAATTCAACAAGAATAGACCCTTGACAAGTTGGATTAAACAGTTTAAGAAGTCCTTCCAAAAAAAGAAGAATCTCAAAATGCAACTTTAAATTCTGGGATCCTAAAAGCAAATTAAAACTGAGAGTTAAAAGGAAAATCTGCTAGGAAACACTGGAAGGAAAATTTCCAGATTGTCTCTCGCATGTAAAAAGGATTTCGTACAACAAATTTGATTGCTGACACTGATGTAGTCAATCAAAAAGAAGGGCTTATAAAATCTTGAGTAACAAGAAATTCACGCCGCATATTTGTAAAGGTTCTTGCTTACTGCATTTAAGCTTGACATAGAAATTAGAACAACAGAAATGGGGATGAACTGGAAAGTCAACCAATTGTCCTCTATTTTACATTAATTTATACTCTAAAAGTTGATGCCAGATATGTAAATAAAAAGCAAGTTGCAATTTTGATGGAAAATGATATAGCAAAACTCTAAGCTTTAAAAGTGAAACAACATTTCAACAGTACTCACATATGCCATATCAGACGGGAAATATAAATTGATAGCATGCTCCCATTAAGCAGCACTTAAAAAGGATGAAAATTTTGCATCTCGATAAAGGTTTGAGGTAGCTTCTGCATTCGGTAAAAAATAATATTTAAAACATTTTAGCCTCTGTTGCATAATTGAAAACAAGGTACCCAATGCAATTAACTATGTTGTTTTGTCTGCAATTTGTCTCAAACGTTCAAATTACAATTTGGAATTAAGAGAATGCAACTAATAAGAACACAAAAATTCTCATTTCACGTGTATAGATTTCAATTTCCAATGAAAGCTTTAGACTTCACACTCTTTTACCTTAAACCTTTAATGTCACTTTAGTGTCTGCATTTGGAATTTTGCACCTTTAATGTCAAACATCAAAGGAACTTTATTCTTTTGGATTTAATGGGGAGATATTAAACATTCGAAAATATGTAATTTTAAGGGGTATCTACACTTTAACCATAACCCTAATAACAAATTAAAACCAATAGTTAGAAGGAAGTTCTGCTTGGACACACTGCAACAAAAAATTCCAGATTATCTCATGCAAAAACGATTTGTTGCTATAAATTTGATTGCTGCCACAAACAAGGATATAAAAATTGGGATAGCAATTTTCTATCACAATCAGATACTGCCTTCATCATCAACATTTTGATTTATAATATTAGGATCTATAGGTACAAACAACATATTCGGACAAACTAGTAAAAATTTTAAGTTCATTAATTTTACCCATATCCTCATGAATGGGTCTATCAAAGACAATAAATTACTTGATGTCTTAGCTCAGTCCCAAACTTAAAATATTACTTTCTGATGCCAGCTACAATGAGAAACTTAATCAAGATAAGAAAAAGAAAACTTGCATTATCAGCACAACCATTCCAACTTAATGATTGTTATCTCAATATTTTCTCTTCTCTACCCCATTAAGCACCAAAAGAAATATCATACAAACTTTGAATTCTTAAAATTAATAATTTGTGCCAATGTTTGCACTTTGTAGGCCATCATATACCTAAACAGCACTTTCAAGGATTCTCATATTGATAATTATTTGATTCAAATATGGATAATTATTAAATGGAAAATGCAGTTATAAAATGGCTAATTGGAATATACCAAAGTTATTAGAAAGGAATGAAAACTATATGTTCCATATTAGAGTGTGTGGTAAGGGTAGGCAGCATTGCTCATCATATTGTCCTCCCATTTTTCCCCGAAAAAGAGAATGCCCATTTATGCATAGCGTAAAATAAATTACAAGTGTGCTATAGTTCAAGCCAGACTTCTCAAAAATAGAAAATGGTTCAAAACAGTATAATCAATAGTCATTTTACCCCTTCTTTCTGTCAAATTTTCCTTGACAACCTAATATTTTTTTATAGATGATCCAAGCACTAATCTTTATTTCAAAATATATCCAACAACCACAAATCGTAATGGGGCCTATGGAAACTTAACTCCGAATCATTTTGTACACAACTGATAATATTCTAAGATTTTTGTAATTAATTGATGATCGAATGAACTCCAATATAAGTATAACAAGATATAAAAATGAAAACAGATAAAGAAAAAAATGACAAGAAGTTAAATAAATTACATAAGAAAGGTTAGAAATAAGATTGCTGGAGTTCCTAGCACCAAGCAAAAAACAAGTTGATCATATAAAGCAACGTGAGAGTAATGTACCTCCTACATAAGGTGTTGGCTTAAATCGGTTAAGGAGTTAGTTCCATGATGTTGTCTCTACAAACTCTTGTAAATCCTGAATGCATCAAGCAAAACAATTAGCAAAAATGCACAGAGAGTAAAGACCCAAATTAAAAAATAAGGTAAGGTTTGTCTGAAAATTAAGGTGCTTCTATTATGTTTTGAAAGTATTCGATAACTTCAGGTTCTAATGGGACTCTAACATAACAATACCAAACAAAGCTTAAAATCAATTTTTTCGTCAAAGTTAAAGTCCATTTTCTTTACGGTCGATAAAATTTGATGAATCTCTTAGGGCATGCTTGGTATTGAGATATTGTGGCCACACGACTATTGTTGCTCTATAATTGTTGTACTATGAAAGCTAAAATATTAATATATTAGTTAAAAAAATGAGTATGTTTCATTAAAAATTAGTGTTATCAAACACATTTTACAATTTTATTTTCAAAATTAAGTGGAAGCAACATTACAAACATGCTCTTACATGCTAATAGCAGATCTTATGAAGATTCATTGTTAAGAGACAACAACATAAAGGTATATAAATATGGATAACTTTAAAATTAAAAGAACCGAAAAATAAAGATGTGCATAAGCATAAAATAATAGAATAAAATCTTGTCACACATAAATTCATCACTAGAATGCCATTTGATGATCAAACTGCCGCCAGTCCATACCAAAAATGTCAATTTAAATAAAATAACATATGAATCGTATATATTCAATCAATTTGAGAATAGAAACTGTACCAAAAAGGTTGAATAATTGGGCGTTTCATCAGCGATTTCATAATGTTATCAGAAATAATTGAAGACACTAATGAACATCTGAAATGAAGTCATAGCAGAACAATGAAATTAATTTAACACATAAAATAAATATAAGTAATATGATCATAATCATATTTTCTTAACAAAGACCTTATATATAATGTCATCATAAAGGATAAATTACGGACAAATGCAAAGAAAAACAATATTCTGCATGTTAACTGATTTCCATGAGTAAAATTAACTGGGAGGAAACTGTGATGTGGAAGTTCAATCTTCTTAAACACATACAATTTGTGTTCAAATGACAATTCGTGTGGTCTCATAGTTGATTCTTCCCTCTGTACCTTTCTTACAAGTCGATATAGGCCAAATTATTTTGGAGTTGTGAGAATCCAACAAATCTGTAAATCTATTAGCTGTCATAGTATGTAAAGAGTAGAGTTCTTAACCAACAGTTATGTCGGCTACAGTGAAATAGAGATGAATTGAAGGAATTCCATATAATAGGTACATCCTAATGTTGTGTAATAGTTTCAATAAAGGTGCTAGATATTCCGAAGACACCCAAGACTCTCTGATATGATTTTCTGAAGTTGATGATTCCTCAAGAAGGTTCCGTGCTTCTGAAACAAAACATAAGAACAAATAAAAAGGAATAGATGCACAATCTCTCAATGTTTTAGAAACCACAATTTTCATACATCATACTAGACCACATCATAAAAAGAAGCAAATAAGTGAAAAGGAAACAAATCGACTAAAGTCAGAGGTTCACTCTAGTCCATGTGCAAGTGATCCAATTCAGATGGCAACAAAAACCAAAAAACTAGATTCCTTTAAGAGTGCGATTGTATTAGGGTTTGTAGAGCCATTTAAAAAACATCCTATTTGTAAAGAGATTCTCTGTTAGATTCAGGTGAAAAACAAACTACAATCAGATTCGATTCCCGAGTTAGCATCATGGCATGCGCAGGAAAAAGATAAAGGGAAACTGTGTAAGATGATAATGGCTACCTGAAAGAGCTAAAAGCGGTAAAGGAGGACCATACTAGTTAACGTGAATGGTCCCATGCTAAGCACAGGTAATTTGCTGCTAAATCCGCACAGTATCACTATTTCAGGCGTACCTTCACAACAAAATATCATCAAAGTCGCTTTCAAGCTATTTAACATCATTAAATATTATAGACAGCATACATTAATCAAATTCAAACGAGTAAAGACAGAAAGAAAGGAAGTATAGAACACACATTTTGAGTTGTTGTCATCGGCGTTCAGTTTATTGTGTTTTGTCTTCCTCCTACGAAGTGAAAAGGGAAAGTAGAGAGATGAATTTGGAACAAAAAACAGGCGGAGAACTGATCGGAGAAAGACCAGATTCGGCACTGGAAGCTGACAGAAAGAGAAGTGAGCACGCAAAAGAAACAGTATGCAGTTATACTAAGTGCCTCTGTGTGCTCACTCTCTTCTGTCAATTTCTATGTTCCAAGAATGATAAGAAGCAAAATATAATGAATGAATTAACATAAGAAAAGGAGATAAATGCTTTCCATATATAGGAAAAAAACACTCCACGCATAAATTGAACGAAAGGAAAACACTGCGGCATACTGCAGAAAAAGAATAGAGGAGGTTTTAGTCAAGCAGGAGTCAGATCTGAAAACATAGTGACAGCCATTAAAAGAAACAAACCAAAAAGCCTCCATAAACATAAAATCGAACTCTTTTCAGTTACAGGATGATTTTGATTTTAGGGTCTATTTTTCTTTTTTTCAACCACCAAGAACAGCATCACCCAGAAAAAATGAAAATGAAAAAGAAACTCTCTCTCATTCTCATTCAATTCAATATTATTGGCCATGATTCAGTCTTTCATATTTTCTCTCTCTCTCTCATGCAGAACGTACAGGTGTCGGTGACAGGTACCAAAGAGTCCCTACTTTTACTGAACGAATCGAATAGTGTGTATCGACGGCGACCAAATACAAATGGACGAAAACTACTGCAAGCAACAACAAATAATGAAAGCAAGCATTAAGGAAGAAAGAGCGGCAAAGAAAAAGAAACAGACACAACGCAAACACAGAGAGATAGATGGAGATATTATTGTATAAATGGAGAGTAATTCACTTCACTTCACTGTCATAGGTTAAACATCTGATTCTTTCCCTTGCTTTCCTTTGGTTTGTTTTGCTGTGTGAATGAATGAGGTCTTGAAGAGTTCCAGCGTGTGTAGTGTTAGGGCGCATTTTCGAGAAAGGCAATGGAAGGGATGAAAAGGAAGAAATTTGTGTAGAGAGACCATTGGCTGGATGAGATTTTTTGAGGGTACGCGTTACTTTCAAGGGCAAAACTATATTACATCGCAATGTACCGTAGACCCCTCCACTTTATCCATATCTATGGTTGTAATTTCTTATTCTTGTGTCACAATTTTTTAACTCCAGAAGAATTAGATAAAGCGAAGGAATGATAAGTATTGTGGGCCTGTTGATTTCTGATTGATTTCTGGCCGTTGATTTGACTACTCTCAAACCCCACTCTCTGCCGTCGGATTCTAATAATGGGTGGTGGGTTAAGACTTAAGAGGACGCTCGTTTGTTTGTCGTCGTCTTGGAAATTGGGTCAGTACACTGCGCCGTTTAGGGAGACATCCCTTTTCATTTTCATTGCACTTAATTCTCTACAATAGCTTTTACGTTTAATTCTATAAGACCAATCATATGATACAACGGTCAGGTGGCAATATCGCATTGACTTGTTTCTGTGTGGCTCAAGAAACTGTACTAGGCAAAGAAAACATATGGCTTCGGCTCTCTATAAAACTTCTATCTAATAGCATATCAGAAGGTGACGTGTCAAAATTCCATTGGGGTTTACTGTAAGCGTACTATATGAACATGCTGATAAACTGAAGTTGCGGTGGATGATTTTGGGTTCATCGATCTACCCTAGGCTTTTACTAGGTGGAAGAATGTTACTCAGTTTTGTGGAACACACTTCCCTTAAATTTAACGGTTTAATTCACTTTCTCATTTTTTTGTATTTTCTAAATTATTTTTACATAATTTATAAATTAAAAAAATTAACAATTATATTAAAGGAGTTCAAAATTATAAACTGAAAAAATTTTACCGTATGTAAAACTTTACTATATGACATTACACTAAATTTAAAGCTAAAGCAACAACCAAGAGTTTAGTATTGTAAACAACAACCATATCAAATTTATGCAAGGTGGGTTTTAAAACTTGTTAGAGTTGAATAATATTAGTTATCTGAAGTTATATTTAAATTTATATTTTAAATAATAAAATAAAGTAAATAATTATATATGCTAAATTTTATTGTCATCGCTTCAACATAACTAAAAATAATAATTTAAAATTTTTAATAATGCTTATTATACATAATATGACATCACTTGCATGATTGATGAGAGTATAAAAAATTAGGATAAGAATCTAGATTTTAGATAAAAATTTAAAGTATATTTATTTCATAAAATAATGTGATCTACATGTTATTAAAAAAATAATTAATGATGTTAGAAAATATAATCAAAATTAAAGAACTTACAAGAAGCATTAAATGAAACCACAAGATATTATGTGCAATTATTTACATAAAAATTATAGTACGATGTGAATGTTCAAAATTTTTAAAGTCAAATTATAGATTTAGGATAGATTTTTTTTTTCTTTTTTTTTTTAATTTTATTGCACCAATTACTTAACTTTTTATACACGAATGAATTAACAATTTAGTTTCTTTTTTAAATGCTAACATTAAAAGAAAGTAAATGTTCCTGACTCTTACATTCAATTTTCAAATAAATTTCCATTCCTTTATTTTGCAAGTGCAAGTTGCAATCCTTTTTTTTTCTTCTTCCAATAAATGGGGGTGACATTTAATATATATATAAATACGAATGGTTTCTTTTGGGACACAATAAGTTAATGTAATGTTACACTCACTTTAATTTTAACTTTTTTTTGTTAATAGTAATATTAAGAGTACAACCTTTTTTTTTTTTTATAAGTTAATATATCTATGTTTATTATGGTTATTTATTTTATATTTTTATATAAAAAATATAAGATATTTCTATAACAATATCAACATATATAGGTACTCATTGGGTGTACCCGAGTGGTTTTATTTTGGGAAAATATTTGTGCTGATTTTAGATTCAAACTTTTTAAAATGTATTTAGGTGTAAAAATTTGGTGCAATCGGAGTTTTATTCTGTACTTAGTACCACTGCAGTGTGATCCCTCTATATAATTTTAATTGATTCAGAATAAGTGTTGTGTAATCTGTAGACACGTACCATAAAAAAGTAAATGCTTGACCCGTATATAATCAACCACTGCAGTGATAGCTGAGTATAGGAGTTTGCTCCTCATCCAAAAAAAAAAATATATATCAACGTATGTAGATAAATTTACAATCTTCACAATATGGCTTTATTAAATATATATTAAAATTTTTGTGCTAGATATTTTAAATTTTTAAATCATTAACTTCATATAAAGTTAACCTATCACAAAACTCGAGGGCAGTAGTTAAAAAACGACACTGACAGTAAAGAAATAAAATTAAAAAATAGTTTTCAAATCATTACATTATTACCGATTTACACTATATATATGGGCAAACTTATTGTGCATATCAATGTATCATAAGCCCTTTCAATTTTTCGAGCTCTTTTATATATAATAATCTTTTAAATTTTTTTAATTCTTTTTTCATAATTTTTTAATAAATTAAAAGATTTAATAAAAGAGTTAAGTAAAGTAAAATATGTATCATATATTTGTACCGTGACTTAATATATATATATATATGGAAATAAATATACACGTGATTGGTGATTAACAAATAAAAATATAAGAAAAATTAATATTAATTATAATTATTTTTGAAAAATTAGTTATATTTAGAAAATAATACGATGGGCTCCTTTTCATTTAATGCAAGAACATAAATTTTGGAAACAGTTGGATATAGTAATTGCTGATACATCTCGCATGAAAATGAAAATCTTCTTATCAACTATTGCAATGATTTCCATCGAAAACACTTCCCCTGAAAAGAGTTGTTCTCCTTCCGCGTAAAATGTAAATGAATGGAATCCATTGTCTTGTAACAAAACTATATTTTTCAAAATTATAAGACTATGACCACAAACAATCTTTGACGTTGTTTGTGGATGATCTATTCTTTTTCTATCATTAATGTTGCAAGAGGATAATGTCTTTTTATAGAATATATCCACATCCATTGATTTTTGGATCCATTAATTAATGCGAAGTTTTCCACCACATAGATGTTAAAGCAGTTGTTGAATGGATATTTATGATATTATTTTTTTCTTGCATTTCCGTATGCTTATATAATGGTTCAATTACTTAGATTCTATAACGAGTCATCTGTTAAAACTGATCCGCATCAATCTGTACCTGTTATAGTGATTTTATGTTTTTTGATGGAATGATATTCGCTCTTAAAAAGAAAAGAAGTTTCCCCATTGGTTACATTTTGAAAGTATAAGCTGGGAACAATAGATCAACTCGTTTTAGCATAATATATACCAAAGAATGGACAAATGATAGAGTTGCTCTTTCATTCTAATTCATGAATAAAAGGTAAGAATTGATCTTAAATTTAATTATTTGCAACCTAATTATCATTAGTAAAGTAAATATTTTAGTTGTTATTTCATTTGTTTGTTATGTTTTTTTTCCTTCGTCTTTCTGTTGAGAGAAAGAAAGATTAATTTTTTAAGATAATTAAATAAATCAAATTCATCCTTGACCCAGTGTGAGTGGATATAACCGTAAACTTCTTATACCATCTTAATAAATTTTACTAGAGCTATAGTTGAATTAATGAAGTTCTACTAAATATTTCATCTCAAGCAACTTGTGATATTGCAACCGCAAAACAATAACATACTCGGATCAACCTATTACACTAAAATTTCAATTAAGCCATTATAAAAATTGTCTAACAAGGAGAAAATAAATGCATATTATGTAGAGTCACACATGTATCTTTTCCCATAATGCACACACTAAGTTAGAGTCCCACAACTGTCTTGAAACTCTTTCGATTAATATAGTGACAAATCTTTTGTAATGATCGATTGGCAATAATATGAAATCTTTTATATATAAGTCTTTAAAGTTTCCAAATTCAAAAGAAAAAAATCATTATATGCGGCATAGTAAATCAATGAAATTTACTATAATCACCATACATATAGATTTGTGTGGAAAAAAAATCTCATAGTAACGGCAAAAATACCTATATTTTGCTGTTGAAAGCATTTGAAACTTTAGTTCACAAAAATAAGAAGTTCAGCTCTGACTGCTTGGTTAGTGGACAACTATTAATAAAATTATCAGATTTTATCAAATACAGAAAGAGAGTTTGTGGTTTATACTTTCAGAATTAAGCATAGGCACATGATTTAGTACTTTACCTGTATCCGATTCTACCTCATTTACTTTTTTATTAATTATAAATAAGTTGCAAACTGATAATCCCATTTTGAGAGAAAAAGAGAGCTGAGAGCTCTGTAAGATGGTTGTGAAAGGCAAGTGAGTGTAAGTTAAAATGATAAATAAGTAGCTAGGGTAATAAGAGACTGGAAAAGTGGAGGTTGGATTTTTATGGGAAGCAGAGATCACGCCCTCCCCCTTCAACCCTTTTAATTAAATGTGTTGTCCCACTTCTTCATCTAACTTTCCTTTTCCCCATTTATAATACTAGCTACTTTCATTTTATATCCATTGCTTTTAATTTGAGCCAAAGGATGGGATCAATTTCCTCCTCATGATCGTCTTGATGGACCACTCGTGCATTATTCCAAGGCCACCACCCAGCCCAGCCAGAAACGGAGGGTCGTTACTTAAACAAAGTTATATAAAAATTAAAAATTTGAAAATTCTTTATGTTATGTCATCACGTTCATCTCTTTATAATATAGATGTCATTTTCTGTCTCTCCGGCGGCATGCTTGACTATCTTACTCGTTTCAATAACATCATTTATCTGTCTATCTTTATATACATACCGACACCTTAGATAATTTAATATTCATTAAGTGAGTACTGTGATTAATAATTTTATGTCTTGTAATTAAAAATATTATTACTCACTTAACCAATATTATATTATTTAGAATATAAATTTAAAATCTCTAATATTACTCTCTCTATATATAATTACTGTTGATTTTATGAATTGATACTAAAATTCGAACATTTCCCATAATATAAGTCTTATTTGCTACAACTTGAAGTCTAAAAGAAAAATTATTTTGTTTTTCTTTTGTGGCACTCTCGACAGGAATATTTATAATTTGCTTCCTCTCTTCCTGACCTTACATTCCATGTTGCCGGGGAAGATTTATAAATTGTGTTGTCTATTTCTTGTGGTTTCATAATTAAAAATATTGACATTTCGGCAAAGCAAATGGAGATGATTCGAACAACACTTGACAATTGTCAGTATGCAATTGGCAAGAACTGAACACTGAAAAAGGACATAGACATGTATTTGCAATGTTAAGGCTGCAGCATACTTCATAACTGTCTTTATTAATTTCCATAATATTTCTTTATGTTTCATTTAAATTTTTGTGTTGGTGTGACTGATCTGATCGATTGTGATTTAATGCGATATTCTTGAATAATTAAACATACTCTTAATTTCCATTTTTGTTAGATGACTATGATATGTAGATCTTCTTCAGCCTCAAAAACTTTAATTTGTCAGCGTAAGTACTATGTATATTTCAAATTGGAACATTCTAATATTACATGGATAAAATAGTATAAACAAATCTTCAAGTTGTCAATTTGGAACCCCAAATGAAAAGATTTTTATTTAGCTCATGCTTAAAGTCTAGAGCAAGACAAATGCCAGTATATGGTAATAAATTTAAAAATACATTTGGTGTTTGTGTCATAAATAAGAGTAATTTAAATACAAATAATAAATTATATGTTTAAGTTTTATTGTTTGAAATAAAATGGTTAAAAAATATATAATAAACATCTATTTTTATTTTATAATTAATAATTATCAATACTTATTCTTCTTTTTGAAAATTTTCTTTTTTCCTTTAAAAAAGAAAAAAAAAAAGAGCTATACTTAGTCGGAAGACAAAATAGACTAAATCTGCAAAAGATATGCATAAAGCCGATACAATTTAAAAAGAAAATGTATGAAATTCTAGAACATGAACCACTGTTCAAAAATAAATTAACTAAACCAAATCATTGATATCTTCAGACAAAAAGGCGTAAATAACAGAAGGAGAGAAATTCCACTAAGTAAAAGAGATTTGAATCAAACCCAAATTAACAAAAACATTAGCATTACTGTTACTTATCTAAAAACATATAAAAAAATTTATCTCATTGAAATATTGGCAAGGGGATAATTTTCAAGTCTAAAATAATTACCATAGAGATTGAATCTGCTCTATCGGCTGCAATATTAATAATTTTTTTAGGAAAATTTTAGTTTGGAATTATTAAAATATGATCATTTTATTTTTTTAATTATACTAATTCAAAATTTATTATTCTAATAATTTTGAATTAAAATACTTATTTTGTTTTACTTTTATTTTATTTTATGGAAAAGAATGGAGAGAAACGAATGTAAAAGAGAAAGGAAATAAAGAGACAAGAGGAGAGGATATAAACGAAAATGTTGCCAAAATTTCCAACGTCAATTTAATCTCGTATCATTTTCAGTGAGCCATTTTTAAACTCTCATTCATGTATTTTGTTAATTCAAATTATACTAATTCTAATACAAATGTATGTATTTGTGGGTGTTTTTTTTTTTTTTTTTTAGGTTGTCTTTAAATTTTATTTTGTTGAAGAATGCATTGATCTTTTTATTGTTATGTATGCAATGTGGTTGGGTTTATGTGAAAAAAAATTAAGACAAATAGATTAGGGATTATGGGGTTTGATTATGTATATAAGGCGTTTAAAGAAATAAATGCCCAAATGGTTTAATTAGAGTGCCAAAAAAGCAGCCACGTGCATGTCACGTACGCAAATGCACAAGGGCGCAGTATTGTAATTACCACCGCTGCGTGCGCGTAGGCTTTATAGGCCTATGCAGCACACAGGCCGCCTATAAGTGCGCTCACCGTCATATCGGAGTAACTGTTTCTATGATAGGAATTTAAATGTAATATTTTCAAAGAAATGAAAAAGACCTAAATATAATATTTTTAAAGTTGACAAAAGTAGGAATCTAAAAGAAAGATTCTCAATTTTTTATATTAAAAAGGAACGTATTGTTTGTTGCAAATTTAATTGTCTTTTTTGTGGTAATCAAACGCCGGATTGTTCTTCGTGTATATATACATATATATTGTGAAGTAATTAATAATTAATTACTTTCTGTGAATGTTTTATTTTTTATCTAATATATTTAAAAGAAATTCTCTTGATATTATGTTAATGATTTCTATTTGTATTATGCCAATATAGTATTAATCGTATAGTTTTTATTTGTCGTGCAAGAAAGCAATAGCAGATACCTACAACATTGTTTGCTGAATTACCCAACGATTATAGATATAGACTAAGGACAATTGTCAAGTATTTTTTTATTAAAAAAATAAAAAATTTATAATTACAATCACTTCGATAAGTCCATTCAACCTCATAACTATTAAACATATATAATAACTTTTGAAGGATAATGAAAAGGTTTTATTAACAAAAATTAGAATTTTGGTAATTTTTAAGCTTCTTAAGTAATTTTTTTGTTTGTTTGACATGTTCTTGAATGATATTAATATTATTAAAAAAAATCAAACAAATTAAAAATTTTATTATCTAATAAAATTTAAATAAATTTTAAATGATAAAATTTAGCAAAAATTTGTAGAAATCATTGTTATGAAAATATTTGTTTTGTTTGTTTCAAGAAAAATTTTAAAATGAATTCTTCACATTAAAATCGTCTTTAAATATTACATTACACCATACTGCCTCACATTGGATCTACTCAAGTGTCAAAAGAGTAAAGTCTATAAACTTATAAATATATAATTCAATAACAACCATGTAATCCTTCAACATAATTACAATAATGCAATAAAAAAATATTTTGAACATCTTTAATTTCCCATTTAGTTATATCTATAAGCTTATAAATATAGAACTAATAAATATTTATATCTATCAGTATTAATTACTAACTCTAACTACCAACAGTGGATGCATTCGCCGGATTGAAATGAAATCACTAAGAACTACAAGCACCATGATTATAAATATAACATTATTTATTCATTAAATAATTGTAATGAATTTTTGGTAATTTGTATTCAGAAACATTCATCATACCGTTTATGTAAGTCTCCAAATTAAGCGAATGAATTTCTATGATTCACTGAAAAAGTACATTATCAGTAAAAATTGACCATTAACTCTTATATAATGACAGATATATTATATAAAATTCAACAAAAATACATTAATAATAAAATTTTATAAATATAATGAAAAATAAATTTTTGCATTTTTACCCTAAAAACTTCAAAAAGCTTTTGCTTAGGTCCCTGGTGGTGCCACGATGACACTTGTCGCAAAATGCTGTTGCGGCGGGCTTAAATCCTCTCATTGGATGGCTAACTCAGTTTCCCACACGGTCCTCATTTCTGCTTTGGGCCATGCAGCAATGGGAGCACTGCAATGGCTCTTTGTTTATGGTTTTCTACTTTATTTTTATTTTCCAACCAAATCATTCGGCTACTTCTTCATACACTTTTCATATATACAATCAAATCTATAAATCCTAATTTATTTTTTTCAAATTTTTACTCAAAATTTTTTTTTTTTGTTTTTTGCGCATATTACAGTCATATTATATCCATAATCACAAAAAATAACATATTTCTCGTCAAAATGAAAAACCAAACCAAAAAAATATAAAAACACAACTTTTTAAAATAACTCTAAGCTCAACAGAAAAACTCATGTTAAATTTGTAAAAAAATTGAATGAATTCGAGTTGGATACGGCAAAAGAAAGAAAAAAAAAAAATTGTGTCTCACAGAGTGTGGACGATAGATTAAACAGCTCATGATAGAATGGTTTCCCTCTTTCCTCTTCTTCTCCTTCTGGTTTATTATCTTTTGAATAAAACAAATTATAAACAGAAAAACAAGTCAACAAAAGTCAAATACTATAGGACAAATATGAAGTTATATTGGTCTAAAGTGATTAAAATAATAATTTTAAATTAATATAGTTAAAAAAACAAAATAACCATAAATAATAATTATAATCTAAAATTTTCATTTTCCTATAAAAACAAAAACCAATACCACCCAAAAACGAAAGCACAAGTTAAACCTAAGTATAATATTATCTCAATGTGATGGTGGAGAATTTACGTTTACAATCTTGTGTAATTGGAATATTTCTTTGATCCATCTATCCATATAAACACACAACATTATCCTGCGAATAAATATTCCATTGTTACATGCTTGATCTCTATATTAGATTTAGCCCATTTGTTCTCGCGATTTGCAATAGTGTTATAATTAATATTTTTCTCTTAAGAGTCTGGAGATGCTAATGCATGAATCAAGATAAGACACTCAAGCCAAGGATTCTTCTACCACTACTCTGCTAACTTGTCTGACTTTTGTTGATGGGATTTGATTTGCATATAGATTTGTGATTGACTAATTTTCATTACCTATCCCCAATGACAGTGCATGGAAGTCAAAAAAGATAGAATTCTTTTGACATTTTAGATTATTTATTTATTATTTTTCTCGTCAAAAATTGAAAATCACGACTTCTAACTTCGAATAATTGTTTTGTAGAACATTTTAGTGTTAGGGTAAGGTGGATAAGGCTATATTCTACAGTGATCTTCCAAACTTTTCTCGATTGTTTTATTGCCATTTCCATTTATATATACATACATAAGCTAAATTATATCTAAAAGTTTTAAAATACAGAACAAAACATTAAAATTTATTAAAAAATCTATAAAGGACATATAAATTTAAAAATTGCGATGAAAAAAAACCGAGAAATGGTTTTGTAAAACATTATGCAATTACTATAACCCACTTTTAGAATAGAATAGCATATATTCATAAATCTAATAGAATTATTTTCTAATTATAAAAATTTAAAATAAAAATATGCCCTTGTCTATTTTAGCCATTTTCTAAAAAAAAAAATTTAGTCCCATTATATACTGGGTTAAGTACCGTTAACAAGTTTGAATATTCAGCTTTATTAAAGATGAGCAGCATGTGCCATTCTACTAGAACAAGCGGCGATTCTCGGGGTTAATACATTTTAAAATGCTTGGTTCCTATATGAATTTTAAAGGACAAGAGAAAGAAGAAGGATACGTCAAGTTTCCTGGGCAATTGCTTCAGCAATTAGCGGATAAATCTATTTGGGTTGGATAGTGGATAAAAGGAAGTGTTCTATTTTCCATAAGCATCTTCTGCAAATCACTCGAGCCTTCTTTATAAAGATACAAACTGATATCCCACTTATGCAGTAAAATTTGACCAATAGAAGAAAAGGAAAGGAATGATCAAAGAAACAGTCATTGAAAATGAGAATATATTAAAATATTTGAGAAAGAAAAGGAAAAAGCTAGAAGCTGTAGGAGATAAAAAAAGAAACTTGGATTTTGAGTTTCAACTACCAATAAACAATCCCACTACTTTGCCAGTGGGGTAGGAGGCAGGCAAAACAGATAATGAGATAATAATGGATATATAATTATTTCTGATGTTAATTAGGCACAAAAGTCATTGGCTTAGCGATCTGCTATCTAATATTATCGATTTAGACCAATTATTTGGCAATTAAACACAACTAACAAGCTAATTAGAAAACAAGAACTTGAAAACTTGGATGCATGCATACCAGTGAGATGCTACCCAAGCAAAAGTGCTTTTTGTAAACGACTCGGATGATAGTGCACAATTCAATTATAACGTGCTGACGCAAGCAAAGCAAACAAGTGATAAGTTACAATTTTAGTGTTCTTTTTCCTGGGGTCCAAATTGCTTTAGCAATATATCTATTTATGCATGAACTTGTGATAGTTTTTGAGTTGCCAATTCAGCCAAATGGCTATGGACAATTTTCAGTGAATTATGACTTACGGTAATGTGAGATCTGTTTGCTGAGTTATAAATTCCGCTCCCCCAAAGAATCTTGGGCTCTACTACATTATTTATTGTTACTTAAGATATGGGCTTTAAAAAGTTTTCTACACAGTGCTCAAGCATTTCAATTACCTAAAAGACTACAAGTGGAAACACTATTTCTATTTTCAAGGCCTCCTTTAATTTCCATTATGTTCGTTTTCGAGGAGGAGAAATAGCGACATCCAGCAATGACTCCTGAATTCAACATGGCTGCGAGCCTCAATTTAGAACAGCGAAATCATCACGATATATCATGAATTCAAATCAGCCCGGATTCCAGCGAGAAATAAGAGGAATAAAATTCAGTTTCTTTTGCCTGAAACAAAACCTGCCATATAAAATTTGGAGAAATCCAACACCCAATTGGATATACCTTCATCAAAAACGTCAGTCATCTCCGCGACCAAATTTGTGTTCATTGTCATGCCACAAATACAGAGATGATCCAGACATCCAAGTCTTTTTTCTTCAGTTAAGGAACATTTCGTCCTAAACCGATTTCATTTTGAGCAACAAGATCCTAATTCATGCACCAAATGCAGTAAGTTCCAACCATTAAAATTCACTCAAGATTCAATCAAAATGTTAGTACTATATACTTCCTCGTTTGGACTACTGCTGCTTGTGGGCAAATGCTTTTGTGCATCCTTGATCACTAGAAACAAAACCATATTTGTGTTGAGAAAAAAGCAACGCCAAGCCAATTTGACTCGCTAGAAAATGAAATTAGGAGATGATGACAGTAATCAGACTTGCTGACAAGTTTCTGAATTTATCACATTATCTATTTAAAGCAATTTCTTTAACTAAGCTAACCCAATGTATTCTAATGTGACTTACATATCATAAATCCCAATTTAGAAACAAAAAGAGACGAAAACCTAAACCTAAAACTACTATAAATTAGACTAACTGTGAATGTGACAATGCGTGGGGCATGAACAGGAATTTATCTGTAAGATTTATGACAAAAAACAAATTCATGGCTTCCTGTCAGTGCTGCGATTTGGACATGAAAGAAAGCCTCAACAAATGCATGCAAGTCTCCAAGATGATATGTAGGGGGCAAGAACAGACAGCTTTAAGGCTGTTGAGAGAAAACTTTCAACTTTTAGATCCTCTCCGTCGCTTTTTCCCAGATTTTGCCTCACTTCCTGGTATCTTGGCTGGACTTGATAACTTCCCCTTTGTGCTTTCAGCCACTTTAATTGAATCAGTCGAGTCCTTCACATCCTCGTCCTCTTTCAACTTTGTTGAACTAGCCTTGGACTTATCAGTCCCATTAGCATTAGACTTGCCATGAGTTTTAGGTAATTTGCCCTTTGCACTGGATAATATCTTCGGTGTTTCTTGCTTTGATTTGCTAGTCTTCGACGTCTCTTGCTTCAACTTGGAGGAAGTTTTTGGCCTCTGTTGCTTCAATTTGGAGGAAGTTTTCAGCATTTCAATGGAATCATGCTTAGATTCGCTAGCCGTCTTTGAAGCAACATCAACTGATTTACCACTGCTTTTGGAAGTATTATCTTTAGTTTTGCTGACACTGTCATTTTCAGATTTAGTACCAGTCTTGGAACCATCTTTAGATTTGCCATCACCTTTAATTTCATCCTTGGATTTACGAACAGATTTTGAGTCTGTAACTTTGGATTTGCTAGAGGAAGCCCCTCCACTCCTAGCAATCATATATTAAACTTTTAGAAATCAAAAGAACAGAATAAATTGTTTGCTCGTACAAATTCACTCACTTCTTTGGTGAAATATCCCACTTGTTTTGCTTAGATGACTGCTCGGAACTTGTTTTCACTTTCTTCTTCAGGGGCCTGAATATAGTATCCACTCAATGTAAATTAGATAAGAACCTATAATAGTACATTGAATTAAAGAATGTACTTCATATAGCAGGCAGTAATAACCTAGCGGACCAGTGCCAGTGAAAAAATCTCCCCCAGCCTAAAAGTACTTTGCTACTGTTCACTTTATCAATATAATGAACAAAGAGTACAAAAAATTCGATGACGTAGCAACATACAGCAACCAAACAAGTTTGCTATTACAGAGCCCAAGAAATATAACATATGATTGCAACAGTGAAACTGGGTCACAGAGTGGAAAAATCAGAAGAAAGAAGAATATTTATGGAACAATAATATAAATCACTAAAGAAAATTCTATCTTCAACAAATGCAAAAGCCACATTCTAAGGGCCCAACAATGGAAATAACCCTTGAAGCAACAAAGTAGACGTCAATGTACAGCATCAAGTCAAAAGTCAAACAAGCAATGGCATTTCAGTTATTATACAGTCAAAAATCAATCCACAGCACCCTAGTGAGGGCAGGAGATTTTCCTTTCATAATAAAAGAAACAAGAATATTATGGAAGAAAGAAAGAAAGAAGGCAGTTCATGCATCATATGTTAGAAAGTCTTTTGCATATTAAGTAGCTCTTGAGCTTAGAAGAGCTAGTTTGCATTTTTCCTTGACTTGGCTTATTATATTTAGGACACAAGAAGTGTATGGTAAAGCATGGCTTCAGATTGTTTGGAGGAAGAGAAATAGCAGAACATTTTGAAGAATTTGAATTTGGATGTGCCCCTTGTTTAAACTTTTCAAGAATATGTGCAAAATAACAATAACTTAACACAATGATTTATTATTTTACTTAGAAATGCAGCACATACGTTGAGTCATTGACCAACAAGTAGTTACAAAGTTGTTTTGTCAGATGTTCCAGACTCATCACAATTCAACAATAATTTTATCAATCCATCCCAAAGTGGATGATAAATATGTCCAATGGTGTCACATTTATTTCATAGTTAGCAGCATCAGCACTCAAAAAACAAAAATTTAAGCAATTACTAAAGTCAACTCCAGTTGCAACACTTGGAAAATATGATTAAATCTAAGTGATAAGAAACACACAAATTATAATTTGAAACATCTCAAATTAAAAAATTAGGATCAGCAGCTCTCATTCACAAAGATATCAATAATACTCGGTACTTACATTTCAGAGGAACCATCAGTACATTGGTGATCAGTTGCTTCTTCCTGTTAACTATACTTTTCAGCATGTATCCATTTACCACATATAAGATAAGAGCCACGTAATACACAGATAATTCAACATTTACCTTATCTGAGTCAGAATCACCTCCAATAAATTCCCACTTCTCCCTTTTAAAATTTAAAATTTCTTCATCTCCATCGATATAGCAAACCTATGTAGAAATGAAAAGATAGAATAAGTACCTGTTTATGCAATGATTAAAGGAAAAAACTAGGGCTCATCTTATACAAGGAAATAAATGTAAATTTCCCGCACTAGGAGAGAGGAAAAAGCCAAATGTGCCACAGAGGGCCTACAAATTAAGTTAGAAGGAGGCCTGGCACCTGCAATTGATATCTCACCTTATGCTTCTTTTTAACAGCATCAAACGAATCAACAACACCTTCATAAAACCTGCAAAATAACCAAATAAACAACGGTAAAAATGACTAGGCATACAGCATAAAGGAAATTCCCTACTAAAATCCAAGCTTTGCAAGAAAATATTTGACAAGCAATCAAAGTAAACTAGAGTTTATTAAAAAGGTAAACATCAAGGTTCTAATACAACTGAATAATATGAATACGGATTTTACAAATAGTGAAACAAAAATGCAAAATAGAAGAACGACACATTTCGAGGCCAAGTCCGATATCCCAATATCGCCAACCATGAGTAGAGAAACAAATGAGAGAGTACATGTCTTCTATAACAGTAAGTAGAATCCACAGAAGATGCTTTAGTACAGTTTCATCTATGCAGTTCTGCATTATTGGTTCCTTAATTAAGAAAAATATCAATACTTACATTCGATCCTTTGGCCACCAAACTTTAACCTTTGAACCAACCAGATTCTCGCCAAGATCCCCAATATCAGATGCCTTCAAAACAATCGCTTCATAAGAAATCAATTAAGGGAGACACAAGTGATAAGAGTATTCAAGCAAACAACAAATAAGTATTTCAAATCCTGAAGCATGATTTTGTGAAAATGCAACCCTTTTAGGTTAGTGAAAACCAACCAATATATCGTGCTTCTGCAACAATATCAGTGGAGAGTCTTGCATGCACCCATCCTACATGGGACCAACGGCTGAAAACCTTCCATGTCATCAATTTGATGAAGTAGCAAATTTTCAACCATCGGATCCAGTGGAACGGATGCATGTAAGACTTTTTCACACTAGTGACCACATCTAAAAGGAAATATAACTTGAATCAAAATAAGGCAATGGCTTGCATGATCAAGATGGCACAAATGGTATTGTTGGTAAAGATGATTCAAATAGGCAATCTAAAATAATAAGAAAAGAAAGTTTAAGTTGTATTATCATTAGCCCTTTCAATTTGCGATCCTCCACAACCAATATCAATTGTAAAACGTATGACTATCAACAGTTATGTCCAAAAGAAAGTCAACGCAAAAACAGAATGCACAAAAGACTATAAAAATTAGAAGATGCTCGTTATCAACCAGGATTAATAAATATTCTAATGAAAAAGGGATTCAACTCACTAAATCTACATACCGTACAACAAAAGATTACTATTGCGAGGCAGATTTTCTAATATAACCCCATCCAGCAAATAATATTATGCCACTTAAATTTCATAAAGCTAACCACTAAAAAAAATGAAGGAAAAAAAATCTAGATCCACAATTACATACTTTTTCTTTCCCTGGGGTACGCTTCCTCTTGGAATTCATCTTAGGAGTCTCTTCCATGTGCGGTTCATCTTTCATTGTTTTTGCAGCTGACTTTGGAGAAGACACCATATCCTAGATAGATAATAACAATTACAGCAATTCTTCTGATTAATCGAGTGGATTAGAAGATAACTAATAAACAATAGCATTGCCCAATAAAGAAGAAAGCAAAAAGCTAATGCACAATACCTTATCATCTTTAGTTGATGACCTAATGGCAACTTTTCCAGAAATAGCTTTTTCCCACCTTTTCTTATCATGTGATTGTTTCGAGGAGCGATTCCCATTATTACTGCTAGAATCAACCTTCTTAGTCGACTGTTTCACCAGTTTTGTCTCTGAATCACTGGAGGCGCCACTTTCTTTCTTTGATTTGTCTACAGTTGGAGTTTTATTGTCACTGGCAGACTCAGAAAGAACTTTTTTCCCTGGTCCTTTATGCAATTTTGCTTCTGAATCACTTGTTGCTTCCAATGTCTTCTTGGAAGCATCCTCAGCAGATGTCGTACCCTGTTTAAGTAAGCTCTCCTTTTTCTTTGAGCGGGCCAGCCGCTGGGAACGAGTTTCATTGGGAATGCTCCCACTTGGAGATGGGCCAACATACGTGGATTCACCTTCTGTTGCTTTGGGGGATGAAATCTGAATACCAGTCTCCTCATTTTCTGAACAAACAGCACCCTCAGCAGCTGGTTCCTCGTGAGAAGAACTGGGTGGTTTGCTGTTGCTTTTATGATTCAATAAATTCACATTTTCCTTCTCACCATCAATTTGAGAACTTTCAGAAGGTTCTGCTAATTTTACCAAAGAATTAGATTTCTTTCCTCTTCTCTTGGTAGTGTGCTCTGGCGTACCTTCTGCACTTCCTACTTTAAGATTATCGGATCCTACATTGCTCAATATATCAACACTTTTGGACCGATCAGTAATATTACCATGCTCTTGCTTCCTCAAAGAACTGGAATCTGCTAAAGAATCATCTGCTCCAGTCTGAGTGATTCCATTGTTCACAACTGACTTGGTAGATCCCTCATTAGCAGGACCAAATTGTTCAGTTGAAGCTGCTTCTGCTTCAGTTTCAATCTCCTTATACACCTGATAATAATGATAACCACTTACAGTTCAGCAATGGCCGAAACAAAAATGAAAATGATGAATTACATAAAAGCATAAGTGATTGAGAGATTAATTAGCAGACAGAAGGAACAATAAATAATTAAAAAAGAAAGACCAAATACCTTAGGTGCCTCATCCACTGGTTCCTTAACCAGCATGGTCTCATTCTCATCCGTCTGCAGAAAATAATGGATAGTAAAGTAATGAAAACCAAAATCAAGCTTAAATCCTATATTGAAAAACAAATACAAGCCAATGTCAGCTAATGACTTCAGTCAAAGTGATTATAAATGCAGAAAATTAGGTTCTTTCATTATCCACCAGAAAGCAATAGATGGCAGTAGAATCTGTTGGAAACAATTTTTTGGTTACTATAAAGGACGATCTCTTGTGACTGATGAGAAGTTTACCATATGTTCATTAGTTACATGGACATCGTTCTGCTCATCATCACCAGATGCCTCCTGGCATATAGAAGCAACTACTTCACTGTAATCATCTAATGATAGACCCAAGGATTTTACTGCTTGCAACAAGTATGGTTTAACCTTGGCAGCAGAGCTTTCAAGTACTTTCTCCCCCAACTTCCGATCAATAGCCAAAATTTCCTGAAAATTAATAAAATTGTGAAATCATGAAAATTTCATAGAAAACTAGAACGTAAATGATCCCCGAAGGAATAACTGACCTCATTGTTCTTTTTCACAGAAGCTAAGATTGGCGATAGGAGCTCTAGAGGTATATCTTCACTTTCTTCTAAGACTAAATTCATAATTATCTCCATGGATGAAAAGACATTCTCAGGGTGATCATTCCTTAAAGTGAAAAAAAAAAAAAATAATAAAAGGAACCATCAGAATATGTATTTCAAACTAGGAACTGGTATTCACCATTGCTCACCACTTGCAGATGTTGATTTGATAAACTAAAAAGAGGGAGAAATAACACAACTGAATTAGCTTTTTGCACGGAAAAGATACATCAATCAATCAGCAATGATAAACGGGTCAGTCAATCAAAGGCATTTGATCATACCTTATTGTTTTGAAAAAATGCTGGAACATCTCCATAATCAATGCATCACATTCCAGATCCAACATAACTACGCAGGATCGAACCTTGGCAACAGTTTCAAGAATTGAAGTTCTCTTAGCATATGATCGACTAGATTTGTCAGACAGATTTTCAAATGACGATACAATCAGCTGAAAGATTTCCTGCAAACACCCAAACACAAAACATATATTAAGGAATGATAAAGCCAAAAAGATATGTCAAAAAACAGTACAAGAACAGATAGCTTCTAAATTTGTCACAATTGTACCTACCTTCATCTGGTCATCATCATAAGGAGCATCGGGTGCAGTTATTCTAGTTATCTCACTGATGCATGAGGCAACTGCAACTTTCACATCAACATTTGAATGCCTGAAAAGTTTATCTGCAACTAATGCCCTCTGCGATGAAGAAAGTGCAGCTTGCATTGTTTTGGTGGGTGACTGTTCCACCCTTGACAGATAAGTCTCAACTTGCTACATTTGGCATAGAAAGGAAAGGAAGAGAATTATGCAAATGGAAATCAATAAAATGACAAAAATTTACCATTAAAATGAAATAAAAAAAGAAAAGTTATTCACAAGTTCTCACCGATGGCATTACCAATAAATGAGACAGAACAGAACCATATTATAAAGGATATGAAAGAAATAGAAACAACTCCTCTTGCATCATTTTTGGAATACTATACAGGAAATTGTATATTAACATTTAAGCCTGTAGTGTAATAAAAGCACAGCACTAGATTAGGAAGCAAACAGCTGCTCAAAATAATAATTGCAATCAACCCTTTCTAGTAAAGTTTTAATATAAACCATACAGACCTCTTCACCTATATTACCTCCAAGGTAAAAAAAATTGAAAAAAAAGAAAAAGAAAATGAGCTTATGAGAAATTAAATATCTTCTCTTCTCTGACAAAATTTACAGCTTCAACGTAAGTAATGAATATAATTGGAGTCAGAAATATTGTCTGCCATTATGATTTTCTATAAGCTGGAAGCTGCTGATTAAAGAAACTATCTTGTCACTAGATACGGATAACCTACATCATCCGTGTTAATTAATTATGCAAACATGAAGGATAATCTGACTTGCAGCATTCAATCCATAAATCAATGTAAACACTGATATATAAAGGTGTTCTATTTAATGGAAAATCCAAATCATTTCCCTGCGTAGAAAGTAGAATTCCATTCACGAATTCATAATTTAAAATTGGGGGCGAACTGAGTGCAAAAGAAGGCTTTAAAATAAAATTTCGAAGCAAACTTGTCCAATAACAAATCACAAATGTCATAACATCATCAAGGAAGCACGCACCCCTCTCCCCCAAATAGTCCTTTCAGCCATCTTTAACGAGGCCACTGAGTTCACGTATATTAGTTAAACAAACCTAAATACGTACACGAAGCAGAATAATTACATATACGTACACATGACCGCCCGTAAACACTCATAACTGTGTATTAAGCTCACTCAACTGAAACAAATCAGTAAAACCAACAAAAAAGGAAACAGTAACAAATTAAAAGAACACCGTAAGACATACAACCATAAGCGTCAAAACACTAAATAAATCATCAACCATTTCGGAAAAGAAAAATAAATTTTTGAAAGAACACCTTGAAAAAAACGACATACATGACATTATAATTTAAAAATACAGAAACAAATACATAAAGTAAAGCTTACATCAAGGAGAGGAAGAAGTTCATCGACGGAAGCCGGAGGTTCCAGAAGCATATTACCAGCCTGCGCGAGCTGTTGCTCGAGCTCTCTATCAGAAGCCATAATATCTCTATGCACAAATATCTACAGATCTTTCGAATTGCGACAGTGAAACTTCGATTTCACGCCATTGATTCCTGAAACACAAGCGGAAAACAAAGAATCGAAGATTCGAGAAAGAGATTCGAGCCAGAGAAGGTTGGACAATTAAGAGAGAGAAAGTTAGGGTTTTTTCAAAAGACAGAGAGAGAAAGAGCGAAACAGAGTGTGTGTTTTTTAATTTTATTTTATTTAGTTCATTAGATGGACAAAAATATTTGGGGACCGTTAAAATATTTATGAATATCCACGAAAAAAAATAATAGATCGGGGGCGTCCGTAAATGTGAAAAGTTCAATTTCGTGCGGGCCTTTAAAGGAGAACCCAGCGAAGCTTAAGCTCGGATTCCGCCGTGTTTGTGAGTTGAAGTCAAATATATGATTTGAAATCCGCCTTCGGATTTTCAGACTGCTAGCCCACGTGGACGTAATCTTCGAGTCTTGATCGTTTGATTTTTTGAAATTTGGATGGGGGAGAGGAGATGTCATTGCGATCTTATTTTTAAGAGGATTATTTAATATTTATCTAAGTGTTGCCAGTATTAGTTCAGAAAATAATAAAAAAAAATTAATTAAAATAAAATTTTAATATTTCAATTTTTTACTTTTAAAAAAATAAATAAAAAATTATATTCATTAAATATATTATATTCATTCGTTACACAAAAAGATAATATTTATAAACAAATATTTTAATTGCTCTTATTTTAATATATATTACAAAAAAATAATAAAAAAATTTGATAAAATTACTTTAACTAATACTTAAAAGTTAAAATACCTAATTATATTAAAAATTAAAAAAAAACGTAATTATATAACACAAAAGGAATTTTCGTTCATTATTTTATTTTTATTGCTATATTATTTTTGAGAGGATTGTTGGGTAGGCTATTTAATATTTCTAAAAGAAAATTTTGGTTATTCATTATTTTATTTTTATTTTTTATTTTTTATCATGCAATTGCATCAATCAAAATTATTATATTCAACAACGTGCCTCAGATATGATGAGGAAATTTATGTATTTTCCTAATCAAGTATTAATTAATTATATAACAAAATCATTACATATTTTTTAAATATATAACAAAATAAAGTTATATATTTATTAAATATATAAATTATACATGCTATAGATATTTTTGTGCAAATTGCAAGATTTTACGTTAAAAATTAAATATAATAATTAATTACGAAATTGATAAATTATTTCTTCTAAAAATAATTAATAAAATTAAGTTGGTTTGTAAATTTAAATAAATCTAATAAAAATAGTTTATTAAAGGATTTTGCTAAAGAATGTTTCACTTATTAATATTTTTATATTTATTATTTATAATAACTTTTAATATTTAATATAGTAATATTAGTAATGAATGGAAACTTAATTTTTGTGGCAGAAGCAAATATTTTTTTATTAAATGTGTAATTCATGAAATTCATACCCAATTATTGAAGATTGAGTCAATAATTGATTGATGACTTTTAATTAATAAGTTGGATAGATTCTAAAAAAATTAAAATTTATTAATAACCCAATTTAGTGTTCTTTTATGTGTTACATTTATTTCTTTAAATGAAAAATATCCTATCCTACAATTCATATTTGGAAATATACTAATCTTCAACTGTATGCGTAGAATATACTTATCAAATATGTATAGTAATAATTATTTAACACATTCAAAACCATACTTTTATTATTAATTATCAAGTATTTACTTAAACAGACATTGTAGTTAAACACAATAATGTCTCCACGTGCAAATTGACATTTGGTACAACCAATACTAAAGTCAAAAAAAATCTGTCCATTTATTAAGTACAAAACGATGTTTCACTATAAAATAATTGCAGCATAACTTGCATTATTTGTTGCTAGTAATTATATTAATTTTTACATTGTCACTTGCTTTCACATAAAAAAAATTATGTATCAACATTTAATAATAAAAAGAAGAAGAAGAAGAAGAATATCATCTTGAAATAAAATTTAAAAAATATAAAAATAAATTGACATATATTTATTAAATAGTAAATTTTTATAATTTTAAAATTATTTATTATATTATTTACTATTCAATAAATATATATTACACGCAAGTACAAGCATCGTCTTGCAAAGTTCTCTTCTATACTAAATAAAGCATGATCTATTTTGATATTCGTTGTCAAATAGATGTTGTTTATGATAACATGAGAACAAATCCGTTATCCTTGAGGACCTGTCACAATTAGCAATGGTTAATAGATCATAATAGTTGAATTCAACATTTGAGGCAGAACTATTGATTAGTGATCAAAAGAGTATTAAGGGTGTCATATAATAAGAGAGTGTGGTGGGCTGTAGAGGAGTATGTTGGTTGAAAGTTAGTTAGGTATTATGATTTGTCTTTTGCAAAGAACGATTGTTAAAAAGGCTATTATGATTTGTTTTCGTGCAACAGACTCGTCGAAAAAAAAAATGAGGTTGTATCATTGTAATGCTCTCAATCCTTGAATAATCTATAGCATGGCATTCTCTTAAAACTCTGTATGCTCTATTCTCTTTGTTATTTCTTCTACTACAATTCTTTATGAAATTAATGTTGTAAAGGAAATTATGAGTTCATTTTTCATTTTCTGTTAGAGAGATGGTTTTGTTCTGTGTTTGTTTCTTGTGGTGAGAATTTGACAGCAAGAGGGTGCAAGCTTTGTTCTTGGTTTCTTGAAATTCTGGAGGTTGTTTTCTATTCTGGAGGGATTCTTGGGGCTGAAACTTAACAAGTGGTATTAGAGCTCTTGAGAAATAGATTGATCTAGACAAAGAACTGAAGAAAGGAAATCTTGAAGAAAGAAGATGGCCTCAACTATATTTTTAATCGAAAGTCTACAGGATATAATGATTTCTCTCTCTGGAAACTTAAGATGAGAGCACTCCTTTAACATCAAGGTCTTGATTATAAATTGGAGGATAAAAAGATTAAGATCGAGGGTAGAGAATTTTCTAAGTTTGAGATTAGAGAAATCCAAAGAAAGGCTAGAAGTGCATTAATCCTCTCTCTGTCAAATAAGATTTTTCAAGAAGTAACTAAAGAAACGACTGCTAGAGGAATATGGCAGAAGTTACAAGAGAGATTTTAGCATAAATCTACAACAAAGAGATTATACCTTAAGAAACAAATATAAGCACTCTATTTGGAAGAATGAAGCTATGCTAAAGATCACTTAGACAGATTCAACAAGCTGATTATAGGTCTTGAAACAATAGATGTAAAGGTGGAGGATGAAGACCAAGCATTGATAATTTTCACCTTTCTACCAGCTTCATATGAGCATTTTATTGACACTTTATTCTATGAAAGGAATTCTCTTTCTATTAATAATGTCAAAAATGATCTAATTCTAAAAAATTAAATAAAAAAAGTTTGAACAACGATGGGAACTGTGGAGAAAGCTTAAATATAAGATGAAAACCCGAAAAAAAAAAAAAATTTAAGGAAAGAGGTATTTGGGATCAAAATCAAGGGAGGAAATTCTGAGATATTTTCAGCGTCACAAAAAAGGTCATAATAAGAAGAAATGCCCGAAAAAAAAGCAACAAAAAGCTTCAAAGGCCCTTAAAAAGAAGTTGGATATAGGAATGGTCACTGACACAAATTTTCAAGATACTTTTTTTCTTACGGCATCCTTAGATAGGAAAAAAACCACTAATAAGTGGATCCTTGATTTTGGATGCACATACTTTCCTTGTAATAAGAAATTATTTACTGGCACGTTACTTGTAATAAGAAACAATAGATTATATGAGTGTGAAATTGAGAAATTATTTTAATTTTATTTATTTATTGTGTTAGTAGTAATAAGGCTGTGGTGCTATTGAATAAGTGGCCCACGTTGATTCCACAGACCCTATTAAATATTTGTTCCGTCCTCGTCTTCAAATCAGCCGTGCAAAAACACGAAGATTTTGGGTTTTAATTGGTTGAATACGATTACAGACCATTGCAAACATGTATATGTGACACATAATTTTAACTAATGAGATCAATATGATCTTAATATTTATTGATTTATAAAATTCTAAATTCATAATAGTATATTAGCTGAGTAAATAAAAGTGACTATTTTTTAAAAAATTTTATTTAACAGTACTCTTACGATATTAGTTAAGGTTATTATATTTGGTAAGTTGCAATTTTTAATGCATAGAAGGTATTTATTTATTATTATAAATAATATATATAAAAATCCTTAACTAGTGCTCTGAGGATACTGATTAATAAAACTCTTTATTAAAATGAGTTATATACTAATAGAATAAAAACCTTCATTTTTAAGTATAATAGTAACATTGTATTAAAACTCTAAAGTATGAAAAATGTTGAACTGTACATTTAATTTTTGCATACACTTTCCTTTTGATCCACAAGTAGAAGACATATGGTAAAAAATGAACTCTTTTTAAGGAAAGGTTATGGCAACACAACCTATTTAAATAACTTTTTCCGATCTGATTGCTGAAGGTGTGACAAAGGCATGGCTTACCATTTACTTACAATTTCGGCAATATCAAGATCAATGACCTCTTCTGGAAGCAAGTCATGTCTAAGTTTTTGGATTTCATCAAGGTTCTTCCGTGCCTCTTCAGGGACATCAAAGTTTTATATTTGAACTTAGCAGGACAATTCAGCTCGTTGAAAGTAGTTGCTTTGAGACAACGGAGAATTTTCACTTTTAGGTTTATTCTATCAACGCAACAATATTGTATAATTATCAAATATTTAGTATAATTTATTTTTTTTATTTTTATAAATTTTACTATGAAAATAATAAAAAAATTTAATATATGTGCTCTATAACATGTATTTATAAAAATGTATACGTCATAAATTAAACTCACATAACTAACTGGATTAACATATGTCATATACCCATATGTATACCAATATGCAAGTATTGAATATGGCCATATTTAACATTTCTAATTGGTGTTGGAGGGACATCAAAATTTCACATTTGAGCCCGGCAGCACGATTTATTTTATACTCACGTTTAGCAGCTTTCATTTCTAGGCTTACTCTATCATTTTTTGAGAATTAAAATACTTGCATAAGAAAATAAGGGAAATGAAAGGAAAGTAATTTAATATTGCCAAGACTAATAGATGCCTCTGCTTTAATTGAATGTAACCGATTCATGAGATCCTTCTCATTGCTCAGCGATCATTTAACTCTTTCTATTTCTGTTTTGGTGAGTTCGGATAATGTTCTAGTTTGGTTAATAATTCTTTGGATGTTTTATCAGAGATATTTTGTAGATCGAGTTTCTCTATCAACAACGTAAGCACAGTTCGGTCTATCTCATCCAACTTTATAGGCCTAGAAGTCATCTCCAGTTTCAGCTTAGCAGCAGTTTCATCAACAAGATCAATGGCTGAAAGGAAACAACTGAATTATGATCTTTGATAAAGCATACGAGACGCGTAAGTATTAACATTTAACAAATCTATTTTTTTTTTCCAGCTTTTACAAGTTTTACAACAGGATCTGATGGGCAAAAACAATTGGTTACTTCTTCCTTTACTTCTTTTTGGTTAGCATGTGTTCGTTGGATAGAAAAAAGAGCAAGCAAGGGAAATAGACAAGCAAGAAAACAATTAGTTTATAGTTTATGCATGCCGAATTACTACTTGAACTAATGCTCAAACTTGAAAGTACAAACACAAACAATAGTATTCAAACTCTTCAACATTCCATCTCATGTGTAAGCCTAGATTCATTTACTAGGACTGTCATTTGGATCCAAATAATAAGAATTTAATTTCCACTGTTCAAGGGATTCTAATATAAGACTGTAAGGTCAAACATGTTCTCATACCATATTAAGCTATTATTTGAAGTTTAAGCTTAAAGATAAAGAGTCCAAATAATAGTATTCAAGCTCTTTAACAGCACAAATACAAGAATGGTTAGTTTATTTTCCCATCTTATCAACTTGACTAGGTTTTTGACGTTACAACCTGTATGAGTTAAGAACTAACAGCTGATTACAGGCACTTAAATTTGTATAAAAGAAAATAGGATCATCAGATAAGACATCTTGACCAATAGTAGATTAAATAAAGCCCAATTCACCTTTGTCTGGCAAAATGCGGTTTGTGATCTTAGTCTGATATTTTAACACCATGATGTAGCTCATAGCACTCACGCAACCCACGAAGAATGGATATTGTGTCTTCAACTAATGGTTGACCACAAAAAACTTGCTGAAATCTACGCCTAAGTGCAGGATTCTTCTCAATGTATTTCCTGTACTAGTTCAAAGTAGTCGCTTCCATACAACAGAGCTCACCTCTACCAAGCATTGGTTTCAACAGGTTCCCAGCATCTATTGCACCAGATGTGTAGCGCCTACACAAATCATTCACAAGAGATTTGATGTAAAGAACTGACAGAGTTTCATAATGAGAACAGACGCAATGTAATGGAAGTGAAAAACAGGTAAAGAATTTGGGACCAAATTTTTGATAAATTTATACAAATAGCTGCAAATCCTAGGCATGGTAAAAAACTATAGGAAATGGTTCATATCTAACAATTTGAACATTAGTATTAAGTGAAAATTGACAATGTGGGACAGATGAAAAGAACAAGGAGTAAATTGGTGAAGCAGACGCATACCAGTTGCAATATGGACATAGTCCACTTATCTAAATTAGTTTCAATTATATTTGAAAGACCTTCCAACAGTTTCTTCATTAAACGACACGAGTTTCTTAAACAAGTCAAGGGGCAGCTTCTTGTCACAGAAAAATAAATTATTGGAAGCAAAACCATTAAAAGATTAAGAAGTTGAGTTCATACTTTGATCAGTTACTCTCTGACTTTCGCGAACAGTTTTAACCTCATCCTTCAAAACGTTCTCACTAAGCTGGAGACTCTTGAATAACTGTTGCCTAAACCTCTTATTTGAAGGAAATGACAAGAAAAGAACTTATCTAAAGTAGTTTCAATTATATTTGAAAGATCTTTCGACATTTTCTTCATTGAACGACATTAGTTTCTTAAACAAGTCAAGGGGCAGCTTCTTGTCACAGAAAAGTAAATTATTGAAAGCAAAACTATTGAAAAGATTAAGAAGTTGAGTTTATACTTTGATCGGTTACTCTCCGACTTCCACGAACAACTTTAACTGCTCCTTCAAGTCCTTCTCACTGAGCTGGAGAATCTTGAATAACTGCTATCCAAATCTCTTATACGAAGGAATTGAAAACACAAGATACTCTACAGACAAAAAATTATCTACTATTTCTATCTTAATCCTTTGAGCATTATCAAAGAGGGAACGAAAATGTGATCTCGCTACAGGTTCACTGGTTCTACCAGTCACCTGCCACAATACAAAATGTCTTCACAATTCCATATTCAACAAAGTTAGCTCATATGAGTATCTCCTATGAAATTCAACTACATACCTTTGATTTTTTTCTTTGTGTGTCATAAAATTTTTTTATGTAAATCTAGCATACTTTTTT
Organism: Trichilia hirta; assembly: GCA_035221805.1. NCBI lineage: Eukaryota > Viridiplantae > Streptophyta > Magnoliopsida > Sapindales > Meliaceae > Trichilia > Trichilia hirta. The sequence continues at coordinate 12,196,314 of JAWDEX010000018.1, read as the reverse complement.
CCCAGTCTTTTATCATTTTTTATTATTTGTTTAATCTTTATTTTTGCACAATAAATTAGGATTAGAGTCCTGATTAGTATTTACAGCGTGAGATAAGTCTCTTGAGGACATTATAAAGAGGTAAAAGAATCAATGTCATTAATAAAAAATTATAGGAATATGTGCTAAGTGTCAAATGTGGTATTTAAATATTGGTTTATATATGGATATGCTATTGGTATATATACTGGTATGCGACATATGTCAATCTAACAAAGATTGCAGCAAATACCTGCAAATAGAATTAAGCAACTCAAACAAGAAACAGAGATCGAACTCTTCAATTGCCCATACCCACTATCGTTCATGAATTAAGAATAAATTTTGAAAGTCGCAACTCAGACATCAAACACAAGAAATTAACTCTAAACAGCTAGAAATATTGCAGGAAACACCTTAGATTGAATTAAGCAACTCAAACAAGAAACAGAGATCAAGTTCTTAAATTACCCTTACTGACTATCTTTCAAGAATTAAGAACAAACTTTGAAAGCTGCAACTAAACATCAAACACAAGAAATTAACTCTAATCAGTAAATTACAAACCCAGAAAAGATCACCTTCTTACTGTCGAATAAGAGCTACGAAATGCTACAAAGAGTTTTCAATAAACAATAACAAAAAGTAATGAGAAGTGAAAAATTGTTCGGGTAAAATGTTTCTGGAATTTTATTAGACGCAAAAGAAGGGATTACAGGAAGATTAAAGCCATTATGAACTACCAGTATATATAACAAGGATAACTAGTAATTCTTCTCAAAAGTTCAAATTGCCCCCGACTTTCTCAACTGACTTTAACGAAACGTATACAAATTTGGTTTCTCGATTATTGGAAAGTTGTTTGAAATTTTGTTTTTCCGTCGATATGCCATTAAATTCTCATGTAAAATTTTTTCCAAATAACATAATTTATTTTATTTTTGAGATTATAATAAAAAAGGAATTATTTTATAATGAATAATTTCAAGTAATAACTTTTGAAATTTTGGGCTATTAATTAGCATAAAAATTAAAAATAGGTAAAACTGGATTTTCACTTTTCGTTATATTTTATTATAAAATTGTATTTTTTTTTGTTAAAATATACCTTTTTTCAGATGAAAATAGATGATTTTTAATTTCATTTTAAATATTTCAAGCTCATAGATTGGATTCGCGCGAAATATTTCATAATCTTATACTATCATTTAATATTAAGAACAGCACTGAGGGGTAAGATGGCTTTTCACGGCAAACATTGACCTTGACTTCTCCAATCAGTGTCAATCAAGAGACTGTTCGGTCCAATAAACTTTCACTACGTCAACTATAATCCAGGTGTAATTTTTCTATTGGAGGAAACCAAGTCATCCAACATGGAAACCATCTTCCCCCTTCCTTCCCTCAAAAACGAAATTCGCAGATCCACCAGAAAACTCGATCCAGAAACCCTAACTAACAAACCTCCAAATTCTCTCGCTCTTCTTAACTGAACTCTGGATACAACCTCAGGTCGCACCGTGGCTCCGTCAGCGCCACCGCAATCCCTCACACGAAGAAGGAAACCATTGTCGACTGAAAACGTTAAAGGTAAAGATTCACGACGAGCTTCGCATTCACAAATAGAAAACGACTTACCGTTTTGGCAACAGAACTGGTTCTTAAGTTTTCTGTTCTTCATGGCAATGGCATTCTTCGCTCTTGCTATCTTTCTATTCCTTGGTCTCAATCTCGATGAATCGTCTCCTTCATCCGCTTCCGCCGCTTCCTCTCAAGCCGTCGAGGTATGAATTCTACATTCCGATACTGATTTTATCGATTACTACAGGAACAGAAATGAGCTTATTTGTTACGTTTTACAAATAGGAGAAATTGAAATTTGCATTTCTGCATTGAAGAGTTGTATCTGTAGTTCTTTAAAATTTTGATTTTCGAAACGAGAAACTGGATCCAGCTTTAGATTACTTCATTTGCTAAAATTTTCATATTTTAGGACTCAATAACTAATAAAATGATTTGGCTAAATTGTGATAATGACATTTTGAAATTTGTCTCTCTTTGTTCTTTCGCTTCAAAAGATTACTTATGGAACAGTTCTAAAGTTGATGCACGAGAAGACCAAATTTCGGCTACATTCACATGATGTGCCATATGGCTCTGGCAGCGGGCAGCAATCGGTCACAGGTTTTCCCAATGTTGATGACTCCAATAGTTATTGGGTACTCTCCTTTACTCAAAATTACTTGCCATAGTTCTCATCTTTCTTTTTTTTATAAGTCTTTTATATGGGAATGGTCAGTATATTTGAAAAGATAATACTATTATTTTGAAAATGAAGAACCTTATGTATGACATTATAGAGTCTGTGCTATTGTATTAAAGTCCCGCTTGTATGCCTTAAAATTGCTTAAATCAGCCAGTTTAGGAAACTTACTATCTGTTGTTATGAAACATTTTCAAACAATTTTTCTTTTTCTTTGTTTTGGTTTCTTCGTTGTAACCAATAATAATTTGTTTATTCATTGCTGGCTTACACTTTACTTTCCTTTTAGAGTTTATTTGATTATTTTGTAGTTTTAGACATGTGCGATAAAGTTAAAGTCGATGACTTGATTTTATTGTTGCTGTTGTGCCTTTGACATAGAATACAACTGAAAATATTTTGTCTTTTGATATGAAATGAGGTTTTCTTTTGCAGATTGTTAGGCCTATTCTGGAGACAGCGGCCAAACAAGGTGACAGCATCAAGAGCGGGACAATAATCCGTCTGCAGCATATGAGAACTAGAAAATGGTTACACAGCCATTTGCACGCTTCCCCAATTACAGGCAACCTTGAGGTTAGTATGTGTTTTTCTCTTTTTCTCCAGTTTTCTAAGGCCTTCATATGAAACAAAAATGCCAAATAACTGTTCTTCTATGTTATCATCTGGTGTGGATCAGAACCATGAAATGTGAAAAGTAATTCTCAAATTCATTATAAAAGGAACTGCGGTTGGTTGACGAGATGAATGTGATTTTACTTTTGGCCAAACTATAAATTTGCCTTTGTTGTCCATTTCATATTGTAGTTTCTAGATCCATACTTACTGATCTACACCATGCTGGGTTGTAGGTTAGCTGTTTTGGAGGAGAGCATGAATCTGACACTGGTGATTATTGGAGGTGAGACCTTACACAAACTGTATTTCAATTATTATCTACTTGTCATGGTCTTCTGAAGATGAATGCTTGAAGTTTTGGGAAATTTTTGTTAGGCTTATGATTGAAGGGAGTGGGAAGACCTGGAAACAAGATCAAAGGATTCGGCTTCAACATGTTGACACAGGTGCCTATTTACATAGTCATGATAAAAAATACCAGCGGATAGCAGGCGGACAGCAAGAGGTGGGCCCATTTACTCAAATATAGATGCAAAATGAATCTAAATTCTCATCTTTTTATAACAGTATTAGTATGGTACTTAGAATCTTGATTTTCAGTTCTCCATTTAACTGTCTCTGTGCTTTATTAGGTTTGTGGCATCAGAGAAAAGCGTGCTGATAATGTGTGGTTAGCTGCTGAAGGTGTATACCTTCCAGTTACTGAGGGCAAGTAGATTTGGTGACTCCATGAAAGTTAGCCTGTAAAAACAGATACATGGGTTTTGGATTTGTTGGTGACTTGTGCCTGTTCTTTGATTAGCTATGGATGATCTCGTACAATAAGGACGTAACCTCTTTTTTCAGAATACATGTTGTCTTAGATATTAGCCTATGCCTATTGTACCTTCGGATTCCAGGTAATTTTACATTTATTGATATGAAGAAAGTACTATCAACAAAATCTTCAACGTTAAGGATCGTCCTTTCATCTCCAAAACCTTTTCCCTTTATTGAAATGCATTCATGGATTTGTGTAATTTCAGTAGCTCTCTACTCTCATTAGAAGTATCAATTCGTGGTCTTGTTGGGGAAAACTGAAAAAAGGTGTCTTGGTTGTGTGTATTGTGATCCAGAGTCCGTTTTGCTTTGTACTATTCATATACTTTATTCTTTTGCCATTCCGTATACTTTATCTTTTTTCATGGATACCATGAAAACTAGCATGCGGCATTTGCATGGTACAGCTTCCAAGAATTTGTTACATTGGGACCCCCCTAATGTGGGATAAAAAATAAGTGAACCCAACTAAAAAATTAGTATTATCAAACATATTTCTTTTTTACAACTTTGCTAGCATCAATCACGTTCTAAGTTCTGGTTACAAAATTTTGGTAGGTGTATGTATAAAAAGATCGAAATATGTAATGAAAATTTTGGAAGGTTATGCCTGCCACGTCATCCATGTAAGGGCAGAAAACTAAATGAATAATAATTGGGACGGGCATTTTATGGCAGTTTTATTTTGCTTTGTAAGGCATGCCCATATGTTTTTTGTAGTTATGAATTATTGGACTTTGAATTGTCCTACCATGTGCCCTAAAAGTAATTTATTTAGGGACTTTTTTGTTTCCTATATTGGTGTAGCCCACCCATTCTGGCATGGATCTCAAAGAGAAGTCATGTGGTTATCAGGAAGATTGTGCAATGCTGTACTACTATTTCATAGTTTTTTGCACACCACAGTATCTAGTGTTCCCAAACAACGTTTGTAAAACTGACCGCTAATGATAACTGTTCACAAAATCTTAGATTAGAATAAAACTATTAAGTTGTTATTAGCCCTTTCCTATAAGAAAAGAAACGTGACATTTAATATGTATAATTATCATAATATTACCAAAGCATACAAATTAATGTTTTGCATAAGAGTTTGTTTCTATTGATGGTCCTCTTGATTGACTTATGAGTTTGAAATTGTAATTTTGATTTCATATCTCACTTTAATGTTTACAAAGTGTGGCTACAGACACAGTTGAAGATTTGTTATTTCCTATTCATGCTTGTTTCATTTTCCAATATTTTTTGAAATTTCCAAAACAATATGGGCATCAAAGAGGAAGAGTAGAAGTTAGCCATAATCAATATGAGTGTCTCCTTTGCCAGCCCCTCCAATCTTTCTACGATTGTTGTGAGAGTCAGATCTATGACCTCCCCTTCACCTACTCCTCCTCATGTTACGTGTAGCTTTTACGGTCTTAGATATTTGATTTTTGTTACAGGATTATACTGAACTGACTACTGCCTTCGTTAGGATTTAGGAATCGCATTCAATTGCCGGTGGAACAGTTAGAGAAAGGGAATTTTGTTCACATCAATCTTTCAAAGTTCGGAGAGAATTAATAGTATGAAATAAAATCCAATCGTATAACGTGTACACGGCAATTATATCTTTGTCGTTGGGTGGGGTTACCATATACTTATTTCAATCTTGTGACTTTTTCATAATAATTTGAATTTATTATAGATGTTATATGAAACTTGCACGACTTGTAGATGAAAAAGAAAAAAAAAATTACTACAAAATATGAAAATATGAGAAAATTTACTGTGCTTCCGAAGTCATCTTGAATGATGTGTTGTAGCATACTATTTCTGATTGTAGGCAACAGATAGAAAGGTAATTCAGTTATCTCCTTAATCAAAGCAAAAAAACTTAAAAAAAGATTGATGGCCCCCACCATATCGGACGGTCTCAATTACCGAAAGGTTAAATCATACATCACATGGAGATTGTGGGGTCCGTAGTGAATGATTAAAGACAACAAACACACATAAGTTCTCCTCTCCGATCTATCTTTTCCAAAGCATCGTTGTCTCACCATCCCCTTTTTCTTCCAATGTCTTAAAAGCTGTTAATTTTTGGTTATATAGATAAAAACAACGAAGAAATTCAATTGGGGTGTTGGTTACTTCTCAGAAATGGGAAATTTACACCATCATTTTTTGTTCTTAAAACTCGTGATCATTCAAGACACAGGAAAAATAATCAATTATTGCTATCATCGTTTCATAAACAGAATTGTTCCTATAGCAATTGGATGAGTTGTTTGATAATCCAAACATGAATACTAAAAGAAATTCTATCCCATAAATCCTATCACATCTTGCAAACTCGGGCTTCAGATCGGATTTCACAGGTAAACTTGGTTGAGTTTTTACCTTCCATTGACAGGAAACTTCCTCATTATGGATGGCTAGTGAAGCATATGACTTCTTCAAGAGAAGAAGACAATCTATCCACGAAGCTTATCTTCAATCATAATTAAAAGTGAAGCTCTTTTCAACAGGTTGAAAAACTTGCATGATAACACATATTATTTACATCAAATCTGACTACAAAAATTTGGGTACATCCCAATTTACCAAAAAAGAAGATAAGCCAACCAGGAAAATACATGTTCAAAGCATAACAAAATTATTTTATATATACCTCAAGAGAGGAAGAATGTGGACAATTTCTGCTCGGATTAGGTGTCAAATTCCCTAGTCTTTCTGACCTGGGAAGAATTAAATTGCAAATAGGTCATTAAACAAGGTCAATTTATATTCTAATTACTACACATTGCAAGCATATAAGAAAGATAAAAATCTGTCAATCCAGAGATTCCGGCTAGAACCATCACATTCAGCCTCGGAGTTGAAAATAAACAAAAGGAATAGATTACCAGATGGGAAATAGCACTTAATAGGCACTGCTTCTCACAACTCTTTTTATTTTAACAGACAGGCAGGCAGGAATACAAAATTAAAATTAAAGTATATGGACCAAGAGAGGGACAAAAGTGTACTAATGAGTTGAAAGTGACTCCTTATATCATACGGATACTCAGAAGAACAAAATTGAGCCCCAGGATTTTCTAGCTTTTAAAATGCATCTCACAAAAACAAAACGAAAATGTTGTTTTAATTGTTTTAATTTTCAATTATGAAAAACTGAAATTTATCAGTTCCACTGTAAGCCTGTAACTATTAAGATCCAAGCCAATAAACCATCCATATACATCAAAACAAGGTAAAATGGGATCTAACCCAAAAGTTCTTTTTTTTCTTCATACATTAATAGAGCTAAATAAAACAGCACAACTGCAATAAGATTGGGAATAGAAGAAGACTAACTTCAAATTCTTCTCTTCATTCAAAATGGTAAGCTCTTGGAAGTTGAACTGGTTGCGAGGGACTTGAAATGTTCTGATGGGACAAAATCTTGCGGCAAATTGGCTCTCTTAACAATTCTTTTCATATTGTTCTGCAAACTTTGTTGGACTAATTGTTTCAGCGCTTTCTTTTCCTTGCTCATCATATCTCCGTCGTCTTCTAAACACTCTTTTGTAACTCCATTTAGATTTGTAGATGTGGAAGAAGACCCACAAATTGGAGCAGACACTGCAGCTGCTAAGTTTCCGCCATAAGTCTCTGAAACTTGTTTCCCTTTATCAACTCTCAAACATTCCAAGATCCTTGATGCCCTTTTCTGTGCCAATGTACTACCCAAAAGTGTTAATTCAAGCAAGGCCGAGGCAACGCCAGCTTCCTTCATTGCCTGTCTATCTCTGTATGATTTATGTGCCATAACCATTAAAATATACGATGCTTTCTCTTGGCACCCTGGTGAGTCGGTCCAATTCAAAACATCAACCAAAATTGTGAATGCATCAGGCACCCCACTAATTGCTTTTCGACCCTCTGGGGTGGATACTACATTGCTCAAAATGGATAGAATTCTCTCACTCAGTTCCATATCTCCTAATGACTCCAAGAGAAATGGGAGCAAATCGGTTTCTAAAATACACGAAATATTTGGTGGGAAGATTGAGAGATTGCACAGAGCTCGAAGAGCATCTTGCTTTGCTTGTGGATTACGTCTACTATCTAAATTCTTGAGGGTTTTAACCAAAAATGGGACAGCACCCGAAGATCCAATGATAGGTTTATTCGAGTCCAATGCACTCAAGCCTAAGAAATTTGCTACTATTACTTCGGAGACTGATGGGTTCGGAGTAGTAGGAGATTCAATAAGCTTGAGCATCTTGTGAACAGCACCTGCTTTCACAATGGCCGCTTTGTTTCTGCGAATGGGGTGAAAACAATTAATTACATTTTCAATTCAACAAAGAAATAGCGTCCATAAATTAGACTGACATGGAAATGAAATGGATTAAAAAGCATTTGCACATACAAAACAAAACCATTCCAGAAAAAAAGAATAGCCCACAAAAAAATATGGAAAGTGACATGTCGCAGCTAATTTGCAATCTGAATCAATATTTTGCAGAAAACTACAAGCAAAAACAAAAACAAAATAATTCCTTTTCACAAAAACATTAATGGAGAAAGAGAAAGGACACCACACGACACAAACCCGTAGAAACATAAAATCATTTTGAACCCAGAAAACTCACAAATCATTGCCGATTCCGAGATTGAGGAGTGCGTAAAGTGCAGAAATTTGAGAATCCACATCTTCAAAATCAAGCATTCCAGCCAAAGGAGGAATTGCTCCTAACATAGCAAGAGTAACCCTTGTTTCACAATTTTCTTTCGCCAGAAACCTTACTTTTCTCGCGGCTTCCCTTCTTCCCTCTTCATTTTCCGTCTGTAAATCCTTCGCCACGTTTTTCAACTCCTCCAAGGCTTCTTCTTTCTCTTTTATCTCACTCTCAGCATCACCTTCCGCCAAGTTCAAGAGATCTAACAATTTCTCGGACTTGGAATTACACCCTTTTTCCCGTTTCTGTCTTTCCGTTTTTACCTCATTCATTTTCCCCGAATGAGCTTTCGTACTATCCGTTTTCTCCGTTTTCACCTTGTTTGTTGTGATAGAAACAACATCATCGTCCTCCTCCGGGAATTCCCGACTATATCTTGAACTCCCTCCACAGCTGACAGCGTCAAATATCTTCCGGCGGAATGCAGCACCTGAGAAAGCCGTCCATATACGGAAATGATGTTGTCCGTTGCTTGAAGCGGTGGAAGTGGGTCCATCAACACGATCCAGAATCAAGGATCTGACATTGTTCTGATGAATCTTCGCCATTACTCTATTATTATTCTACTATTTTCTGAACATTGTAGAGTAAACGAGACAGAACCGAAGTGAAAGAGTTAATAAAAATAAAAGAGTATAGCAGAACAAGTGAAGAGTTATTGTTGTTGTTTGCCTTCTTTTATGACGACGCTGCCCAAGTGAAGGAAGCTATCGATTTTTGTTTTGTTTCGAAAGTGACACTGTAATAAGAAATAAAGACTTGTTGGATGGCGTTTATAGAAACAGAACAGTTTCTTTACCAACTAGTTTGTCCTTCTCAAAACTAGTTCAAATAATAATAAGAATCAAACAATTTCCTAACAAACGGGCCGTAAAAGATAAAATTTACTGCTTTTGTTTTTTCTTGTAGATACTAGGTTTGAATTTCAATTGGGTTTTACCGTAAAAGGATTTAAATAGATTTTTTTTGTTTTCTTGTATTTCTATTAATTGAAAAAAAAAAAAAAAAATTGAGAAATAGAGAGTCTTGGCCTGGAAGCCACTGAAACCCTTGTCCCGTCCTTTTAGGTTCCACAGGAAATTGTGTGAGATTTTACTTCAGTGTATTTTATGGTACAGTACCATCCAAAGCTCCCTATACTCATCATCCGATCATCAGTGCAATCCAGCTAAGATTGTTTGTCAAAGAAGCTTCGTTGTGGGGCATACGAATATTTTAGGGTCCCCAGCGCCCTGGAAAGTCTGTTTTCTTTCCCTCGAAATTCAATGGTAGTCCTTGGACTTACGATAATACGGTAGGTAAGGTCGCACGGTAGTAAATATAGGGACAAGATTTTGTTTTGGGGCAAAAAACAAATGTTGTGATTTCAAGGAAGAAAATTGATGGGTTGAGAGTTGCCCAACAAAATACAAGACTCATTTCCAAATTTCCTTTCAAAGATCAGTCTTTCAAAAAAGAAAATTACAAACCTACACTCCTATTTCCATTGTATCAATTATATTATTTTTATATTAATTTTGATCCTTGATCAATTTTTATGCGATAAAGTTTGATAGACTTGATTTAATACTAGTATAATAATAATAATAATAATAATAATAATAATAATAATAATATTAACACTAAATTTAAGGACTTCAAAAGTTTCAATTATGTAATTTTATTGGTATTCTTAATGGTTCAATATGAAATAATAGATATTTTCATGGGACAATGATTTGTGTGAAGATAAAACTATTTTTAGTGTTCAACCAAAAATTATAAATATTAATATACAAAACAATTTTTTTTTGTAATTATTTGATTCACACGAGTATGTATTTAAAATATAAATATATATAAAGTTAAAAATATACATATACATATTGTTTAATTAAAAAATGATTACTTACTCTTAATTATACTATATATTTATATATTTTTAAAATTATTTTGTTATAACTTTTAATTAAAATTTTAATATTCAAGAATATAACAAAAGCAAAATTTTCAACAACAACAAAAAATTATATTGCTTGACTTCTAATATTTTAAAATTTTCATATATAACTAATAAATTAATAATATATGAATTAAAAGGTTTTCACCTTAACTTCGCCATGTCCACAATATAACTGTATGTATTTTTTTTTAGACATAATTAATAATAAATCACAATTTCAATCTCGCGACCGTGGAATAATTGCTGGATAGACTTATTGGCCATGTTACTTGGAATAACAATAATAATTTCTATGAGTGTGATATTGAAAAATCATTTTAATTTATAATTTTTTTGTTTCAGTAGTAACGGGTGAGCCGCATTGGAATCAACGTACTATTGAATATTTGTCCCGTCCTTGTCTTCAAATCAGCCGTTCAAAAAGGGAAAGATTTTGGGGCTGTAGTGTCTGGATACGATTAGGGACGAATGCAAACACGTACTCCTAACACATAATTTTAAGTTAAATGTGTTTAATTGAAATGTAATAGGATGATTTATAAAATTATAAATATTTGACATGCTAAATAAAAGTGGGTATTTTTTAAAATGGATTATTAACTAATATAGAACCACTTTTAAGTTGAAAATTCTTTCTTTTTTTTTTTTATTAAAAAATCGCAACATTATGTCGAAACTCTATAAAGTACAAGAAATGTTTAACTGTATTTGATTTTTACATGGTGCTATTTTCTAACAATAAAATGAATGTGCGAGTTTTTTCTTTTTCATTTAGATCCACTAGTAGAAAAAGATATGGTAGAAAAATGAGATCCTTCCAAAAAGGGTATGGCAACACATTTTCGTATCCTATCTAATGAATTATACATAGAATGTAGTAGAACATGGTGGTGGTTCCCATATAATAATTCTTCAACCATTTCTTGATCAATTTTTTACCATTAACTTGGCAACTAGATCTAGATGCACTTGCTCCATACTCCTTGGACTCACTCTCACATCCTTCCACAAAAGGAGAATAAATTATTAAAAAATAGGTAATAATTATTAAATAGATAGGATGCATGAGATTCAAACATAAATAACCAGACCTAATCTCATCTAATATCAAATATAATCTAGTGTCCCCAACGCTATTACTCTGCCATAGGATGAAAGTAAACTGCCGACCCTAAAAAAGCCTCTATTCTTCCTGTTTATCATCCTTAGAATCATGTATGGATTAAGATAACAAAATAGGCACCCAATAACATGTAAAAAAGACAGAAAACCATAAGATGAGGAGAAAAAAGTGATCATATTTTACACACAAAGGCATCTTGTCAAGATACAACTTAAGTACCTAGTATAAAAACAAATGTACTCTCTCATTTAAAATGGCACAAGCCTGTTATTCTCCTAAAATGACAAATTGACAAAACTATAATGTTTTGGAAGTTATTAACAGCAACTTGACATTGTCTGAGAGATCTGCGAAGTGTACCTTCCATGCCACTGTTACCATATCTGGATATCAGCAAAGGACCAAGCAGAACTTTTATTGGCTCTATTTACAACCCAAAAAAGAGATATTAATCGTTAGCAACCATGGCATCCATTAACGAAGAGCTGTCCAATTTCTTGATGCACAACCTCTTTTGGGGAGGATGGTCTTTGGTTGATGGTGATTCTTCCACATCGACAACAACCGAGTCTTCCTCGTTAATATCTCCTCTCAAGAGGGCCATTGAAATTTCGTTCTCAACCAACTGTTGTATTACCCTCTTAACTGGCCTTGCCCCAAAGTTAGGGTCAAAACCTAGTGTCCCAAGCAGATTAACAGCTGCCTCTGTATGGTGAAGATCAATTTTCTTCTGTTTCAGCCTGTCTTTTACTCTGTTCAACTGGCAATCAACAATGACGAGGTTAAATGAAATTCACAAAAATATTATGACACGAGAAAAGAAAATCACATGAGGCTGATACTAAGGTGAAGAACATTAGTATAGCACCACAATAAAAAGTCTGCTCACATAGCACAATGAAAATATAAAAATATCAGACTATCATTTTCTGCATCCTAGTAGCAAAGGGAAATCATGCCAAACATGACAAGCAAATAAAAGATAAATACAAAACCAGACAAATCAAAACACTAAACGATTTTCATGAAGCCCACAGTAGAAGATCGTTTTATGTATATCCTCCATATCAAAAAGTCCAGGTAAGTTTCATTTAGAAATATGGAGCATTTAAGGAGTTATTTAAGGCCAAAATCAGATTGAGTTTAACCTTCCTTACCCTTTCATGACATCCAAACAGGCATAAAATTTAAAACATCAATAATCATCTTGGAAGAGAGAATGACTATAGCCACAGGGCTTCCACTAAAGCAGTGCTCAACTAAAAAACACATCTAAATACCAGAATAGGCTTAAATAAGAAAGCATAATAAAATTTAAACAACTCACTAAATATCATATTATACCTGTATCCCAACAATTTTACAGATTTCGTTGGAGTCCAAAGGCTGGAAAACAATGTACTCATCAATACGATTCAAGAATTCAGGCCGAAAAGTTTGTCTGGCCATTTCCATGACTTGTCTTTTCATCACGTCATAAACAACATCCTTGCCCTCATGTGTCCTACTAAGAGTTTCAAGTATATATTGTGACCCAATATTTGATGTCATTATCACAACACAGTTTGTGAAACTAACAGTCCGTCCTTGAGAATCAGTTATCCTTCCGTCATCCAACAATTGTAGTAATATGTTGAAGACATCGTGATGAGCTTTCTCAATTTCATCAAAGAGGACTACGGAATATGGTCTTCGACGGACCACTTCAGTGAGTTGTCCACCTTCTTCATAACCAACATACCCTGGCGGTGCCCCAACCAATCTTGAAACTGCATGCTTTTCCATGTACTCACTCATATCAATTCTGACAAGAGCATTTTCTGTGTTAAAGAGGTAACCAGCTAATGCTTTTCCGAGCTCTGTTTTTCCAACACCTGTTGGACCCATGAACATGAAACTAGCTATAGGTCGATTTGGGTCAGACAATCCCGCCCTTGAACGTCGGATTGCATCAGCCACTGATTTAACTGCCATATCTTGGCCAATAACCCTCTTGTGTAGTACCTGTTCTAGCATAACTAACTTTTCCCGCTCTGATTGTTGAAGGTTTGACAAGGGTATGCCTGTCCATTTACTTACAATTTCGGCAATATCAAGATCAGTGACCTCCTCTCGAAGCAAGGCATGTCCAGCTTTTTGGAATTCAGCAAGGTTCTTCTGAGCCTCTTCTAATTGGCGTTGAAGGAACATCAAAGTTCCATATTTAAGCTCAGCGGCACGATTTAGGTTGTACTCGCGTTCAGCAGCTTCCATTTCTAGGCTCACTCTATCAATCTTCAAAAATTTAAACAGTTGCATAAGAAAACAAGGGAAATGAAAGAAAAGCAAGTTAATATTGGCAAGACTAACAGAGGAGTTACCTCTGCTTTAATTGAACGTATCCGATTCATGAGATCCTTCTCATGGCTCCACTGTTCATTTAATTCTTTTTGTTTCTGTTTTAGTGAGTCCAGATCATGTTCCAGTCTGGTTAACCTTTCTTTGGATGCTTTATCGGAGTCATTTTTTAGAGAGAGTTTCTCCATCTCCAATTTAAGCACAGCTCGGTCTATCTCATCCAGCTCTATAGGCTTAGAAGTTATCTCCATTTTCAGCTTAGCAGCAGCTTCGTCAACAAGATCAATGGCTGAAAAGAACAGCTAAATTATGATCTTTGTTACAGAATAGAAGATGCATAAGTTTTAACATTGAACAAACCCACTTTTTTCTTCTTTTCGGTTAACTTTGACAAGATTTACAAGTAAGATATAGTGGGAAAAAACGATTGGCTACTTCTTCCTTTACTTTCTCTTTTCCCCTCTCTATTTGTGGGTTACCTATGAACCAAGCCCCTTTGTCTTATTCGAGTCAATCACAAAAGGCACTCTTTGAGAAGATACCCACACTTCATTGTATTATAAACAAGGCCCATACTTTTGGCATTCATTGAATAGATAGTCTGTGTGTAAGCGCGTTTAAGCAAAAGGGGCAAGCAAGGGAAATAGACAAGCAAGAAAACAGTTAGTCTACAGTTCATGCGTGCTGAATTACTAATTGACCTAAATGCTCAAACTTGAAAGTAAAACTCAAACAATAGTATTCAAGCTCTTCGGCATTCCCTCTCATGTGCAAGCCTAGATTCATTTAATAAGATTGTCTTTTGGATCCAAATAATAAGAATTTAAATTCTAGCGTTCAAGGGATTTTAATATAAGATTGTAAGGTCAAACATGTTCTCATACCATATCAAGTTACTTCTTAAAGCTTAAGATTATAGATAAGAGGCCAAATAATAGTATTTAGCCTCTTTAACAACACCAATACAACAATGATAAGTTTATTTTCCCAACCTATCAACTTGACAGAGTTTTGAAGGTTATAGCCTGTATGAGTTATGAACTATCAGCCAATTACAAGAAATTAAATTTGTATGAAAGGAAATAAGATCATCAGATAAGATATCATGACGAATAGCAGATTAAATAAAGTCTTACCTTTGTCAGGCAAAAAGCGGTCTGTGATGTAACGATCTGCAAGAACTGCTGCTGAAACAAGGGCACTGTCTGATATTTTAACACCATGATGTAGCTCGTAGCGCTCACGCAGCCCACGAAGAATGGATATTGTGTCTTCAACTGATGGTTGACCACAAAAAACTTGCTGAAATCTACGCTCAAGCGCAGGATCCTTCTCAATGTATTTCCTGTACTCGTTCAAAGTAGTTGCTCCAATACAACGGAGCTCCCCTCGACCAAGCATTGGTTTCAACAGGTTTCCCGCATCCATTGCTCCAGATGTAGCGCCTACAAAAAATCATCCACATGAGAGGCCTTGGTATGAAGAACTGATAGAGTTTCATAATGATAACAGATGCAATACAATGGGGGTGCATTATGAATGTCAAATTAATCATGACATCAACTTAAATAGGTATGCATACTAATGTCTACAAACATACTTTTTCCTGAAGGTTTCAATCACAGAACTGGTAATGCTTCAGATGCTTATGTAATAACATTATAGATTTGAAGGAAATAGAATCTTGGTATGACCTGCACCAACAACTGTATGTATTTCATCGATGAATAGGATAATCTGTCCATTTGAACCAGTAACTTCCTTCAACACGGCTTTCAGCCTTTCCTCAAAATCTCCACGAAACTTGGCACCAGCAACCAACGAACCCATATCTAAGGAGATCAGCTGTGTAATATAAGAATAAATGAAAATTTTAATAACAAATGCAACTTGAAAGAAAATGTGCATCAGCAATATAATTATTGTATATGAATCAATCTCTCTAAATTTCGAGTCACCACAAACAACTTTTGTTTAGATTCAAGAGTCAAATTTCAGACAAGTGCCATACAACATGTCAACCAAAATCTTTTTAATCTAAATCTTTCTTTAATAAAAAAGACGCATAAAGATGGTAAAAACTCATTATGAAATAAAACCTTTCTGTTTAGCAGTGGTTCTGGAACATCCCCCCGCACAATCCTTTGAGCTAATCTGCAAAGACAATTAGAAAATCTAGTATTAGCGTATGCATCATCTCAGTATTCTGAGAATAAGTTCTGTGCACTTCTCGAAAAAGCCCTGATGAAGTTTGAATCTCCAAATGTTAACTATGAAAACACAAATCCATACCCTTCAGCAATGGCAGTTTTCCCCACACCAGGTTCACCAATAATTACAGGATTATTTTTGGTTCTCCTACACAAGATCTGTATACACCGCCGAATTTCATCATCTCGACCTATAACCGGATCAAGTTTGCCACGCCTAGCAAGCTCTGTCAAGTCATTCCCATATTTATCCAGTGCCTCATATTTTCCTTCAGGATCTACATCATGAAGGAAATAACAAGTGATAGTAGGCAACAGCCAAAAGCAACCAAGGAATATGAAATTTAATTACATGGCAGTAAAGTTCAACTTGCCATAGAACATATAATAGGATAATAGTTCATTGTCAGCAACACATTGTGACAGTCTCAACACATCAGGAGTTATCGATATCTTAAAATTTTCACTACAATTTATGCTTCAAAATTCCACTCAGTGCTGGTATTGATTCATCACAGAAACGCAATCTATCTAGTTATCTAGATACAAGGATGGGACTGTGCAGAACAGGAAAAGAATCTGGGACCAGATTTTTGATTAATTCAGACGCATAACTCAGATCCTAGGAATGGTTAACAATGCAAGGGGACGACCCATATCTCACAATTGAAAATTGAACATGAGTATTAAGTGAAAATTGAAAATGTGGGACAAGTGAAAAGAACAAGCAGGAGTAACCAAGTGAAACAGACGCATAACAGTTGCAATTCGGACACAGTCAACTTATCTAAACTAGTTCCAATCATATTTGACAGACCTTCCAACATTTTCTTCATTGAATGGTGTTAGTTTCTTAAAGAAGTCAAGGTGCATACTTTGATCAGTTACTCTTTGACTTCCACGAACAGCTTTAACTGCATCCTTCAAGTCCTTCTCACTAAGCTGGAGATTCCTGAATAACTGTTGCCCAAACCTCTTATCTGAAGGAAATGATAACAAAAGATGCTCTACAGACACAAAATCATCTCCCATTTCTATCTTAATCCTTTGAGCATTATCTAAGAGGGAACTAAAATGTGATCCCACTATAGGTCCACTGGTACTACCGGTCACCTGCCAGAATAGAAAATGTCTTCACAATTGCACATTCAACAAAGATAGCTCATATGAGTATGTCATATGAAATTCAACTACATACCTTTGGTTGTTGAGATATAAAGTCATCTGTAGCCTGCAGAACTGTGGTGTTATCCTTCCCCACCTTTGTGAATATTCTTCGAGCCAAGCCATCCTTTTGCTCCAAGAGGGCTTTCATCAGATGCTCAGATTCTACCACTTGTTGTTTGCTAACTCGTGCAGCATCAACAGCACCAACAATAGCTTCCCATGCCATCTCAGTGTACTCTGTTGGATTAACCTGATAAATGTGGTTAAGTAAAGCATGAAAAGACACGTAAGCCAGAAAATTTTCGTAAACGGGAATGCATTTTAAATTATATTGACCAACTGCCCAACAGAACTATTTGAGTGCCCAGTTTTTAATTTCAAAAAACTATCATAAATGGATTGAATTTCTATATAATTCGACAAAAATTTCAGTTAATGTTCCTCTTTCTTTACAATTAGCTACATCTAAAACTACAAATTACATTAAAAAGTTTAATCCCATTGCATTAACCAAACTTAAAATGATAAATTCACAAAAAAGCTTGATTGAGCAGAAAACAAAATTTCTTCACAACAGCGATCTGAAGAAATAAAAATTAACACCCATTAATTTTCATTAAATAATTTTATTTACCATAATAAGATAACACTTACGTAGGTGTACGTATGAATATACTCATACGAACCTGGGAAGCGCTGGTAGTTGAGTACTGAAGTGGAGTGGAAGAGTGAAACTTGTGCGCGAAAGTGTTGGCCAACAACTTTTCAGAAACGACATCGTTTTCCGCAATTCTGTTTAAGATTCGAGACGTCGACAGTGAATTGACGGAATTAGCGAAAGTAGAAATGGTTCCAGCACTGGAGCGAGAAATGAGCGAACCAGATTCATAGATAGAGAGTTTCCCGGCTCTGAAAGACTTCAAAGCGGCGTAACATGACTTCGTAATCCTTCTGGAGGCCATTTTCGAGATAAAAACGTCCAAGTATTGAAGATATTTGGATATTTGATTTTATCTTCCACGGTTTTGTGTTTAGGAATTATACAGGGGGAAAGAGGGGCTTTTGAAAGATTGGGGAAGAGGCAAAGCAAAAACGGAATATTGTAGAATAGTGTGGTAGTTTCGAGAGCTCCTTCTCCGTTGTAGAATAGTTTGGTTATTTTGAGAGTTTTGAATCGGATTGTCTGCGTTTTGTTTGTAAACTCTTGCATTATGACTCCACGTCAGCAAACCCGGACAACTTGAAACCTGTCTTCTTAATAATGATCCTGTCCAAACTCCTCTCAAATTTTCCTAAAACCTCTTTTTGACTTAAAATTTTAATTTTTATTAAAATTATAATGTCCAAATAATTTAATTAAATTTGTAATAATACTTTTTTATATTTGATATAATTTATTATTTTTTAATCTTAATTATCTTAAACTTTTAATTTTTTCTAAACTCTAAACTAAAGAAATATATCTTTTTTTCTTTATCAAAAGTGAATTTTAAATAATTTTGAATTAATGGAGAAGCAATTATAAAGTTATCTTGACGAAATTAGTTTTTGCTTATGTAAAAGTTAAATAATTATTTTATATATTATTAGAACTTAAAATATGTATTTTAATAAAGATAAATAATTAAAATATTATGAAAAATAACTGTATATTATTTATGTTTATTTGCTCATAAAAAGTATTGCCAAATAATATGATTGAAAAAACTAAAACTGATTTAAATATTCACTCAATAATAATATATTTATCAATCTAAAACATTTGTTGTCTTTATTATTTGATTCTCGATGATTAATAAATAATAATAATGTTAAGAATAATATAATTTTTTGTGCAAAATCAATGCAACAATATTGTATAATTATCAAATATTTAATATAATTTTTTATTTTTTATTTTTATAAATTTAAATATAAGAATAATAACACGAATATAGATGCCTATCTTCGAATATGTATTTATAGAAATATATAAATCATAAATCAGGCTTGCGAAACCAACTAAGTTATTTTATATTGTAGACTCGTATACATATATATACGCGCGGGCGCGAGCGAATGCTCAATTATTAAAATATGGTTCGCACTTACTTTTTAGTTAGAATTGAAGGGACGTCACCTTTGAGCTCAGCAGCACGATTTAGGTTGTACTCACGTTGAACAGCTTTCGTTTTTAAGTTCACTCTATCAATCTTCGAGAATTTAAATAATTGCCCAAGAAAATAAGGGAAATAACAGGTAAGCAATTTAATATTAACAAGACTAACAGAAAGGTTACCTCTGCCTTAATTGAAAATATCCGATTCGTGAGATCTTTCCCATGGCTCCACTGTTCATTTAATTATTTCTCATATTGTTTCAGTAAGTCTAGATCATGTTCCAGTTTATTTAACCTTTCTTTGGATGCTTTAAGGTGTCATCTTTTAGAGAGAGTTTCTCCATCTCCAATTTAAGCGCTTCTCGGTCTGTCTCATCCAGCACTATAGGCTTAGAAGTTCTCTCCATTTTCAGCTCAGCAACAGCTTCCTCAACAAGATCAATGGCTGAAAGGAAACAACAAAATTATGACCTTTGTTAAAGCATTAAAAGGTTTAGCTAATGTTCATTCTTTCTATACAATTAGCTATTTCTAAAATTACATATTGCACAGAACAGAAGAAAGAAACAAGAAACAACTAGATCATACTTAGACACCAGAACACCAATCTCCATATTCTCACAAACTATAGAACTTAGAATCCTACCAAAATTTACTCAATCTCTAGCAAAGATCAAGAAACTATACTCAGTACTTCACAGAACTCGAAATCAAAAGCAATCCATAACCGAGAAACAAGAACAAATAACCTGCACAGGAAGCTTTCTGGAATCTCACGAACAAAATCAAAAACTTGGATTAACGAAAACAAAAACACTCAAGCAGGGGAAGCTTTCTAGAATCTCACGACAAAACCAAAATCTTGGAAGGAGGAAAACAATAACACTCAAGCTAGGATTCTTTTCACCGAGAGAAAATGGATCCTTTATTGATTTTCTTCAGAAAAATGGATTACAGAACCTGCTCTACAATCGAAGAAGAAACCATAACCAAATTATCCCTTACAAAGACTATATTGCCTTTATTCTTCAACTTATTTTTAACAACTTCTACTAGCTGCAATCTTCTACTTCCAAGCGTATCACAGCTATCTTGGACCTTCCTTCTACATTGATTAATCACATTCTTTTAACCATTAACCAAGTTTCAAATGATAAATTCACAACATGCTTGGTTCAACAAAAAATAAGTAGAATAATTTGGTAGTTTCGATTCAAATTTATAGTAATACTTTTTAAATTAACAGTGTATTATTTATATTTATTTGTTCATAAAAATTATTGCCAAATAATATATTGAAAAAACTAAAAATGATTTAAATTTTCACTCAATAATAATATATTTATCAATCTAAAACACTTTCTGACTTTATTATTGATTCTTGATGATTAATAAATAATAATAATATGAAAGACATAAATTTTTGTGTAAAATCAATGCAACAATATTGTATAATTATCAAATATTTAATATATTTTATTATATTTTATTTCTATAAATTTTACTGTAAAAACAATAAAAAGATTACATATATGCCGTAAGGCATATATTTATAAAAATATAAGTCATAAATCAGACTCAAATACAAAAAAAAAAAAAAAAAAAAAAAAAAAAACGAAACTACTATAGAAGAAGAAACTAACAATATATGCACAGCTCACTTGTCGGCCTCAACCAATTTATACCTTGAAAAGACTATATCGCCCTTATTCTTCAACTAAATTTTAACAGCTTTTATTAGTTGCAAGCCTATCTATCTTGAACCTACTGATTTATTATACTCGTTTCAGCATTAGCCAGCCTTCATATAAGTAGAATAATTTGGTAGTTTAGAGTTTAGACTCGTTTTTTTTTGCGTTTGGTTAGCAAACTAGTGCGTTTTGTCTCCTAGTAATCTAAGCAAAGCGGTGGGCAACCGGAAACATGTCTTTTTAATAATGATTTTGTCCGAACTCTTGTAAGATTTTCTTAAAATCTCTTTTTAACTTACAATTTTAATTTTTATTAGAATTATAAAATATAAAAAATAAATTTAATTAAATTTATACTAATACTTTTTTAAATTTAATATAATTTATTACTTATTTTTAAATTTTAATATTCTTAAATTTTTTATTTTTTCAAACTCTAAAATAAATAAACATATCTCTTTTTTTTAACAAATTTATAACCATAAATGTGATTTTTAAATAATTTTGAATTAATGGAGGAATAATTATATAAGTTATCTTGAAAAAAATTAGTTTTTATTTATGTAAAAATTAAATAATTATTTTACATATTGTTAGAAGTTAAAAAAATTAAAAAATATATATGTATTTTAATAAAATAAATAATTTAAATGGTAGTAGTTTTCAAAACAAACAATTCTAAAATGTATATTCAAATAAAACTTAAGATTTAATTAGATTATGGTTCACAAAATTAAAATATTAAATGTTAAATATGAATATAAAAATATATAATCTCTATTAAATATTTTTGTAAATTTTTTAAAGTATAATAGAATCACAAAAATATTAAGCAAATAAATTATATAATATTTAAACAACATGTATGAGTGAAACTCTCAAGGAGTGTGACTTGATGGATAAGATGCGCCAATCAATTTTGGTTGATTTTATATTCAAATTTTAAGGATGTAATTTTTTATAAGAGTATGGAACAGTTAAAAAATTTTAGCTAATTTTCGTAATATATTATTAAGGTGATCCCTAAACACGCTAAATAATTATAGTATTCGTTAATCCCGCGTTTAGTTTAATAGATACCACGATTTGAGTAACGGATATTGATGTTTTTTTATTAAGAAAAAAACACATATTCGAGTGAATGATTTTAAAGTTAGAATAAAAAATACTAAACTGTATATTTGACTTTTGCATACATACACTCTTTGAAGTGCTATTTTCTGACAATAAAATGAACTTACATGGCAACTAGATGCATACTCCTTGGTTTCCTTCCACATTCTATACTATTCAACAAAAGGAAAATAGATTATTAAAAATAGTAAATATAACATCAAATATCAATGGTAACTAATATAGAAAGTCTAACTAGCCTCCTTCTTTTAACTTAAATCTCTTGTTCTTGCACTCCTGTCACTCTGATGATAATTAAAACTATTCATTAATCAGGTATAGATTTTGGTTAGATATAAGTCAGGATGGTAATAGCTCAGATTCTAACCTAATTAAATTGTGAATTAGAAAGATGGTATCAATCCAACTAACAGTTCTTATGGTAATAAATGTGATTAAATTGATCACATTCAATAGATCAAGCATTACTCTTTCTCCTTTAGTTTCTTTTCTAGATAGCTTTTTTCTCCCTGGAAGTTTTCAAGCTCATGAAAACTTTGGTGTTTAATAGTTTTCTAAATCCAGAGAGTGTATTATAAATTAGAAAAGGAACACAGGACAAAGGCAGCAGTGAGAGTTGATTGGTTGACTTACAATCCAGCATACCCAACCCTATTATTATTATTATTTGAGATCAGTCCATCACAAGTTCCTGACTGTATCCTAGACTGTCTGGTGCTTAATTATCTAATATGGCCACAAAATTTCTTATGCAGAAGACAGTTTAAGAGTTCACCCATATGGAAAATGGGGCTGTAGCTTACGTAGGAAAGCATTAGTAGGTAATAAGTACCTTTCCATAGAATAAGAATTATTCCATTACTCTGCCATAGGATGAAAGTAAACTGCCGACACTAAAAAAACCTCTATTCTTCCTGTTTATCATCCTTAGAATCATGTATGGATTAAGATAACAAAATAGGCACCAAATAACATGTACAAAAGACAGAAAACCTTAAGATGAGGAGAAAAAAGTGACCATATTTTACACACAAAGGCATCTTGTCAAGATAAAACTGGAATACCTAGTATAAAAACAAAGTACTCTCATTTAAAAGGGCACAAACCTGTTATTCTCCTAAAATGACAAATTGACAAAACTCAAGTTTTGAAAGTTACTAACAGTAACTTGAGAGATTTGCGAAGTGTACCTTTGATGCCATTGTTACCATATTTGGATATCAGCAAAGGACTAAGCAAAACTTTTATTGGCTCTATTTACAACTCCAAAGAGACATTAGTCGTTAGCAACCTAGGCATCCATTGGGGAAGAGCTGTCCAACCTCTTTTGGGGAGGAACATCTTTGGCTGATGGTGATTCTTCCACATCGACAACATTCGAGTCTTACTCCTTAATATCTCCTCTCAAGATGGCATTGAAATTTTATACCGAACCAACTGTTGTATCCCTTTCTTAACTGTTCTTGCCCAAAGTTAGTGTCAAAACCTAATGTCCCAAGCAGATTAACAGCTAGTGAAGATCAATTTTCTTTTGTCTCAGCCTATCTTTTACGCGGTTCAACTGGCAATCAACAACGACAAGATTAAATGAAATTCACAAAATATTATGACACGAGAAAAGAAAATCACACGAGGATGATTCTAAGGTGAAGAACATTAGTCTAATACCACAATAAAAAGTTTACTCACACAGCACAATGAAAACATAAAATTATCATACTATCATTTTCTGCATCCTAGTAGCAAAGGGTAATCATGTCAAACATGACAAGCAAATAAAAGATAAATACAAAACCAGACAAATCAAAACACTAATTGATTTTCATGAAGCCCACAGTAGAAGATCATTTTATGTATATCCTCCATATCAAAAAGTCCAGGTAAGGTTAATTTAAAAATGTGGAGTATTTAAGGAGTTATTTAAGGCTAAAATCAGATTGAGTTTAACCTTCCTTACCCTTTCATGACATCCAAACGGGCATAAAATTTAAAACATCAATAATCGTCTTAGAAGAGAGAATGACTATAGCCATAGGGCTTCCACTACAGCAGTGCTCAACTACGAAACACATCTAAATGCCAGAATAGGCTTAACTAAGAAAGCATAATAAAATTTTAAAAACGCACTAAAGATTGTATTATACCTGTATCTCAACAATTTTACAGATTTCTTTGGATTCCAAAGGCTGGAAAACAATGTACTCATCAATACGATTCAAGAATTCAGGCCGAAAAGTTTGTCTGGCTATTTCCACGACTTGTCTTTTCATCACGCCATAAACAACATTCTTGTCCTCACGTGCCTGTTCTACTAAGAGTTTCAAGTACATTTTGTGACCCAATATTTGATGTCATTATCACAACGCAGTTTGTGAAACTAACAGTTGGTCAGAATTAGTTATCCTTCCGTCATCCAACAATGGCAGTAATATCACAATTACATATAGCATATTACAAATGAATCCAATTAAAATTGTTTAAATTCGCAATTTAGACTATAAGCTTAAATTTAAAAATTTTTTCAATTTGAATCGAGCTCAAAAGATAGGATTTTGACCATGCAAATCACAAAATAAAACTAAACCAAATGACTTAATAAATTTATTGATATAACTATGAATCATTTGCTTCTTGAACCAATTTCATGCCCCATGATTTATGTGAAATTAGAAGTCACAAATTTAGTAACAAAACTAGATCAAGTAAGTTGGGAGAATTAATAGCAATTGTAAATCAATATCCAAGTTCAAGAAAATAAAAAATAAAAAATAAAAATAAAAAAAAGGACGATAATGATAGTGAATGCATTAACTCAGAACTATTGCATTGCATTCTCAGAGAATGGTAGATAACAAATACCATCTCTCCAAACATTTGAATTACCGCATGACACTTGAATCATTACAATTTACAATTCACATATGTTATTAAACAACTGAAATCAATTGGAGAACAAGAAAAACAAATATAAATATGTAATCAAACAAAAATGAATAGAAATTCTATCAACTCAACTTACAGGGACCTGTTGTCGTTGCAGTGCTAAGTTCGAATCAAGTATCGAATTCAGATATGATCAGCACTATTGCAAGGCAAAATTTCCCAAAGTCACGACGTTTGTTAACTATAAACCTCATATATCATCAACATATATAACTGTACGTAAATCACAACGAACCATCATTACCATTAGCATGTTCTACTGAATAACAACCTAAATTCTTATATCAATACAATTGAAGATTTACATAAATAAACCAGCATTAACTGTGCAATAGTTACCAGTTTTCCAGGATGAAAAAAAACATAGGAAGCAACTCAATGGCTATGCAAGCAGATCTTCCCCACTCTTTGCTTTAGACAAAAGGCAATCAATCACTAAAGAAGAACCACCACTGATCCTCTAAATTATTTATGACCTCTAGGATAATGCCTTGCCAAGATCCACAAAGGAATTAACCAGCTTCACAGGAATTTTGTGTTATTTTTTAATAATTATAAAAAAAAAAATTTGAAAATCTCATGGTAATTTAGATATATTAACACTTCTATTCGAGTTTGATATAGTTAAATACCCACATTTAGTGATCAAATTACTATACCCACTCAAAATCATATATATTAACAGCATTCAATTTGATCACAGGCCACTAGTAATATTACGGTCCAATAGAGCTGAAAAACTGATCACCCAACTGTACTAACACAAACTAGCATCATTTTATCCCTTACCCAACAACTAAATCTTGTGATATTATTGTTTTTATATGCCTATATTTAATACCAAACAGATTCTTTAATTTTGTTGAACCCGTACTCAGAATTTGTGCAATCTGTCTCAACCTCTGTTTAATCAAATTGAAAATAACAGACAATAAGGTTATGAGAAGAGAGGAAACACAGAGAAATATATGCATGCCCATACGAATCTTAGATTTAGATAAGGATTCTTCGTGATTTTCTTTCCCATATTTCTATTTCGTATGAAGTTTGTTAAAGAAATCATTTGAGAGCTAGTACATTCGAGCAATGCAAACCCAGCAAAATTTGCTCAACACTACTAAATTCTTTCTTCAGAGTTCAGACGGATATACTGTGGCTGTCTGCCGTTGAATCGATTTACATTTACCCAGTAAACATAAAATCTAAAGCCTTTAAGAATACTCAAATTAGAAGACAAATCTTTAGATATTCATAATTTTTTATTTTAATATCACGTGGTGACAATTTGATACTTATCCAAATACGGTGATTAATTATTATTTATTAATCTGGGCATTAAGAATTGACTTAGCTATCAATTTTATGCAAGATTATTTTTCGGTTTGGTTAAGACTTGTAATATTAAATTAATAAAAAAGTCAAATTGTAGTAATGATTATAATAAATGAGAAAAAAATCATTATAAACAAATTAAAAATTATTATAAACATTACCAATCATTAACAAAATACATAAACAAATCATTAAGAATATTGAAAAAAAATTATTGCGTCACACAAATTACGGAAGAATTATTGGACCCACGTGTTAAAAAGCACACTCTTCCTTATTCATAAAATAATAATTTTTTATTATTATAAAACTAATAATAATTATTAATTTAAAATAATAAAACTAGGATAAAATAATTGTGAATTATTATTGACAAAAATAATTTGAAATTTACAAGACGAGTCCATCTAAAATCTTTGAATATCGATAAAAGCATCTGCGTTTTCAACTCTGTGAAAAAATCCAACGTAGCACTGACAATAACGTCGTCGTTTGAACACGTGTCCGGAACAAAACGATGTCGTTTCCATATAATCATTGGGCAAAGTCACTTTCCCCGTTTTATCTCACTGTCCTATCAGTTGTGAGGGAAGACGCCCAGAAGAACGAGTAAAGTCTCATGCCATTATCTCTCTCTCTTCTTCTTCTCCTCTCTCCGCGCTTTCGTTGACCTGAAGGTCTCTCTTAAGAAACGCAAAATCACTGTTCACAAGTTGGGGATCTTTTCAGTTCAAGTCTTAATTTTATAAATAAAAGGTTAGATCTCGTTTCCTATGCTATCCTTACTTCTTTCATTTACTTGCTTTTTGGGGATGTGAAATCTGATTTTTTTTTGTAGGGTTTGTTCCAGATCTTTTGACGGAAGAACCCAGTTCAGGTTTTGAGGTTTGGAATTACTTATGCTTTGTTTACGGATCGGGGTGTTCTAGTGCGCCGTCGTATTATTTTTTTTGTTTTGTTTAAATTTCGCTATAATTTGAAATGTCAATTTTGCCAAAGGGCGAATCGATTCATATACGAGAGGTGTGGAATGATAACCTCGAAGAGGAGTTTGCCTTAATATGTGGAATTGTCGATGAATATAACTATGTAGCAATGGATACAGAGTTTCCGGGAGTGGTATCGCGCCCCGTCGGAACTTTCAAGAATATAAATGACTATAACTACAAAACTCTGAAAGATAATGTTGATATGTTGAAGCTTATTCAACTGGGTTTAACGTTTTCGGATGAAAATGGGAATTTGCCTACTTGTGGGACGGACAATTATTGCATTTGGCAATTCAATTTCCGCGAATTTAATTTAACTGAAGATATATTTGCAAGTGATTCTGTTGAGTTACTACGCCAATGTGGAATTGATTTTAAGAAGAACAATGAAAAGGGTATTGATGTGAACCGTTTTGGTGAGTTATTGATGTCTTCAGGAATTGTGTTGAACGACAATATTAATTGGGTTACATTTCATAGTGGGTATGATTTTGGGTACTTGCTTAAGTTGTTGACTTGCCGGAGTTTGCCTGAAACACAATCAGGGTTCTTTGACTTGATCAATATGTATTTTCCTATGGTGTATGATATCAAGCATTTAATGAAGTTTTGCAACAGCCTTCATGGTGGGTTGAACAAACTTGCCGAATTGTTGGAGGTAGAAAGAGTTGGCATTTGTCATCAAGCAGGTTCAGATAGTTTGCTCACTTCTAGCACATTTAGGAAGTTGAGGGAAAACTTCTTCAATGGCTCCACAGAGAAATATGCAGGTGTACTGTATGGTCTGGGTGTCGAGAATGAAAAGACTACTAATTAAAGAAAATAATTGGGAGAAGATTGATGGGATATTTGTAGACTACTTGAGTGTGAATGTCTGTTTTCTCTTTGTATACTTTGGCAAAAAGATTGTTGTTTTAGTTATGACTTCTGTTTGTTGCCTTGTAACTGAAACTAAGCGGATTTGTAGTTTCAGTTTCTTGTAAATTGTTGTTAGTGTTTCAATAATAATCTTAATGATTCCCAACTTGTTTTGTTGATATCTTTTTAATCACGGCTTCTGTTTTGCTGGTCCTATTTTCTGACATTTTATGATATCTTCTTTATGTTGTGACGATGTGGTAATCTCATCAAGAGGGTGTCTTTAAATTCATTCACCTCCCACAATCTCACGGCCTTGGAATGCAATATTGCCATTATTTGATATTTGAGCTTAAGAAACTTGTTTACGACCTATTTAGCTTGGAAGAATACATAATGGTGTTTCAATCTTCAGAAAATTTTCAGAAAAGAGTCAATCTCCTTGCCAATTGACTCTGTCCTTAACTTGGAGTGCTGAAGGGTTGGTGTAGGGAATGACGTCAGATTTCAGAATCGGCCTGGTAGAAGATTTGGCTGCCTGACAGGTGAGCATGATATTGCTTTATTAAAGTATCTTTATCTAAAAAAGAATGATCATTATCTCGTCAATAACTTTTATGGGGATCTAGACTATTTGAACATTGTAGATCCAGTCTGTATATTAGTTGTTTTAAATTTCTATATTTTAAAGGGAGCTTCTTTTTGTTTTTCTTGATGCCAATACTGTAGAAGAGTTACATCAGATTATGCAAAATGTATTTCTTAGACTTTTTAATACTTGCTTGGAGTTCTTGTTGATGTTTTTTTTTTACTTCTATGGTATCTTGAAGTTGAAGGTCTGTTGTTAAGATTCACCACCAAAATCACTATTTCTTTTGGATTTGGATGCGGAGTAAAATAGTCTGAGTATTTGTTATTTGTTATTACATTGACAGCCGTGTTCTAATAGACCTGGGAAGATTCCTAGAACTCATGAAAGAATCCGCTGGTAAAATTACTGTTCTTGAAATATTCGTCTCCCTGCTTGGCTTCGGTATCAATGAATTTGCAATTGTTGGCTTGTTGTCTCTTTTCTACTTTCCGATTTTGCCTGAGAAACCGTTTTGCTTTCGATGAAACCGTAATTATCCAATTATGCTAATCTTAAACATTTTTCATAGTTCACATATATGCTATCATAAGCTGAATAATTCCAATAGCAAAGATTTTGATTTGTACAAGGAGCACTTCGGTTCTCCTCAGTCCTTGGTGCTGGCTCTTTATGTAATTTTATACTGTTACCCCAATCTTCAGAAAATTAATTCAAATCCACAACGACAGGAAGAACAATCTAATTGCATCCACATTTTTTTTTTTCTCCTTATAGGTAAGCTAGTTTTGCAAGAATGCTCAGAATACAAAATGCTTTACAATTTTGAATACGAACATCTGCTCTCTAATCACTTGTTTTCTCTGACCTAAGACCCATCTGAATACTTGCGCCTTTTGCTCATGGTTACATCATTATTTTATTTGTAGAAGATGTTTAATAATATTAATTAATTTTTAATGAAATATAATAATAATTTAATTAGTATTTAATATCTATAATTTATATCCTTAATTTCAAATATACCCGTAAAATTGATTTTCTAAGTTAAATTAAAGATGTACTTTTTTATGATGAGTTATATAGTATAATTTTAGTGTATATTTGATATTAAGATGTTATTACATAATTATTATAACTTAAAAGTTGACGTTGATAGGGGACAAAAGTTAAAATATAAAAGAAAAATTGACATTCTTAAATATTTGTTACAACTTGGTACTTCAAAAATGCTCTAATCTTTTCTTGGCTCTACGACTTTATTCTCAATCTACACATTTTTTTTTTCTTTTTGGTCTCAATTATATAATTTTTTTTAAAAAAAATGTTAAATAAAAATTATAATATTTAACATTAACTTTTATATAAAATAAGTTTATTTAATTAAATTAATATTTTTGTTATAAATTTTTTCTTTTAATTATAAATTGAAGTTTTTTATTGTGATTTTAAATTCTTGTTATATATTTAGATTTTTTTTATAAGTTTTTGATTACGAGTAATGATTACTTCAATTAATAAATATTTTTGAAGTGATACAATAAATTTAGATTTGCATTTAGTTTATACCGAATTAAAAATTTATTTATAACAAAATAGTTAAAAACACGCCCGTCTCATTTATATGATCTATTATTA
Organism: Trichilia hirta; assembly: GCA_035221805.1. NCBI lineage: Eukaryota > Viridiplantae > Streptophyta > Magnoliopsida > Sapindales > Meliaceae > Trichilia > Trichilia hirta. The sequence goes on along the minus strand of JAWDEX010000018.1, from coordinate 12,165,836 downwards.
GAGTGAATTAGAACTAACGATGGATTATTTTTTTAAAAATGATTAATATTTGACTGGAGTCTACCTCCACCTTTATTATTCAGACAAAACTCTCCATGAAATCACAAAATTACCATTCATTTCCCGTTTTCCTTTCCCGGTCATTTTCTCTCTCTTCTTTCGTAATCCAAACACTTCAAAGAAAGAGAAACTATGCTCGTTGACGCCGAAAACGCGACTCGCTCCTCCACCCAGTCGGCTCAATATAAGAGGTCAGTTTTTTTTCTCTCTCGTTAATCTCGTATCGCATCACCTTTTTCTTTTGCTCGGATCGGAATCAGATCCGGATCTCATTCCCCATGATCCGATACAAACCTACCATTTTATTGTTCCTGTTCTACTTCTTAATCTCATCTTGCTTCGCGGATCCGGGTAAAGAATGTCGAAAGACGAACCCATTTATCGGACGGGAGTACGAGCTTTTCATGGTCCAGCATCAGTTAAGAGGAGTTATCTCCGTCATCGACGACTGCTCGTTTAAGGTTTCGCAATTCGATATGCTATCCGGGTTGGATGTCCATTGGTGGGGAGCCACCGAGCTCGATTTCACTAACCTCACCAGCGGGTTCATCATCTCCGATCACAGTCTCAACGAAACCTACAAAAATGCGACTTTTACCGTTCGTTTGTTGGATAACGTTACGTGGGATCAAATCCCCATACTTGCTGTCTGGGACGTGCCAACGGCGTCTGATTTCGGACACGTGGTTTTAAACGGGTCGGAGTCGGCTATCATATTAAGCCACGAACTGGCCCCGTCGCCAGAACCACATCGAGCGAGGGGGAACAATCGGGTTTTGACTGTGCCTACGATGTTCGATAACTGTAAGGTGTTGTCGAAAGATTATAGGGCTCGGTGGACGTTGGACGTAGAAGAACAGTTAATTGATATCGGTTTAGAGGCTGCGACCGAGACCCAGAATTACATGGCATTCGGGTGGGCTAACCCGAATGTCAGTTCGGAGTTTATGGTGGGTTCTGATGTGGCTGTGGCGGGGTTTACGGTGGATGGATTACCACTTGTAGATGATTTTTACATAACAAAGTACAGTGAATGTATGGTTAATAAAGACGGTTCTTTTTCTGGGGTTTGTCCTGATAGAATTTATGAAGGAAATGATCCAGTTGGATTTGTGAATAATACTAGGTTGGTTTATGGGCATAGGAAGGATGGAGTGTCGTTTATTAGGTTTAGGAGGCCTCTAGCATCAGACGATAAGAAGTATGACTTGCCCGTGAATTATACGGGGAATGTGATAGTAATTTGGGCATTGGGTTTGATGAGACCACCTGATGCCATTAGACCATACTATCTACCCCAGAATCACGGCGAGCCAAAATCAGTGACTTATGGACATTTGGTGCTCAATGTTTCAGAGCATATTGATGATTGCTTAGGCCCTTTAGAAGCAGAAGATAAGGAAGATCAGGATTTGATTACTGCAGATGCGAATGTTCCACTTGTTGTTGTGACAGGTGAGGCAATGCATTATCCAAATCCTCCTCATCCTTCAAAAGTGTTGTATATTAATAAGAAGGAGGCTCCAGTGTTGAGAGTGGAAAGAGGGGTACCTGTTAAGTTTTCAATACAGGCTGGACATGATGTTGCACTCTACATCACCTCAGATTTGCTTGGTGGGAATGCAACTTTGAGGAATTTGTCGGAGAATATCTATGCAGGAGGACCAGAAGCTGAAGGAGTTCAAGCCAGTCCTATGGAATTGGTTTGGACTCCAGACAGAAATACACCTGATCAGGTGTTCCATCAGTCTCTGTATCATCAGAAAATGGGTTGGAGAATTGAGGGGGTTGATGGAGGTCTATCAGATATGTATAATAACAGTGTTTTTTTAGATGATCAGCAAGTTACTTTCTTCTGGACATTGTCAGAAGATAAGGAGTTGATATCGATTGCTGCTCGTGGTGAGAAAAAGAGTGGTTATCTTGCAGTAGGGTTTGGCAGTGGAATGATGAATAGCTATGCATATGTGGGTTGGATTGATGACAATGGGAAGGGGCATCTAAATACATATTGGATTGACGGAATGGATGCTTCTAGTGTGCATCATACAAATGAAAATTTGACTTATGTTAGGTGCAAGTCAGAAAATGGCATCATTACTTTGGAGTTTACACGTCCGTTAAAACCATCATGCAGTCGCAGTGATAAACCAGAGTGTAAGAATATTATTGATCCTACAACTCCACTCAAAGTTATTTGGGCAATGGGTTCTAGCTGGACAGACGGACATCTGACTGAGAGAAATATGCATTTTGTTAAAAGTCAAAGGCCTGTTCGAGTGCTGCTTATGCGTGGTTCTGCAGAGGCAGAGCAAGATTTACGACCAGTTTTAGCTGTGCACGGGTTTATGATGTTCCTTGCCTGGGGTATTTTGCTTCCTGGTGGAGTAATGGCTGCTAGATACTTAAAACACGTGAAGGGTGATGGATGGTATCAGATTCATGTTTATTTGCAGTATTCAGGATTAGCGATTGTCCTGCTTGCACTTCTTTTTGCGGTGGCTGAGCTTCGGGGTTTCTATTTCAGCTCGTTGCATGTTAAGTTTGGGATTATTGCTATAGTTTTTGCTTGTTTACAACCGGTTAATGCATGCCGAAGGCCTAGTAAACCTGCTAATGGAGAGGAAATTTCCTCAAAAAGGTTGATTTGGGAGTACATTCATTTCATTGTTGGCAGATGTGCCATTGTTGTAGGAATTGCAGCACTTTTCACTGGGATGAAGCATTTAGGAGAAAGGTATGGAAGCGAAAACATCCATGGACTTGTTTGGGCTTTGACCCTATGGTTCTTGATTGGTGCATTGATAGTAATGTATTTGGAATTTCGTGAAAAACATCGTAGGAGAGAAAGATTATTTAGAAGTAGTTGGGTTTTAGGTAATGTTGAGGAAGATGATTCTATAGATCTCTTAAGCCCAAGCAAGGATTCTGCAGAGAAAAATCTTTATCAGCCTGGAAGCATGGAAGTTCAGTTAGAGCCTTTGAGCAGATAGATATATCTGATAATTCCCTTTATATATTAAACTTGCAGCTCTTCTACTGATACAGGGGATGTCAGGCCAATTTATGGGTCTAAGAGGGTTTTTTGTTCTCTCTGTGTTAATCCAATGATCTTGAAGAGTATTTACAGTACAATATGGATTTTGTATACTTGATACGTCGTTTCTAACATATTGGAAAGTTATATTGTTCATTTCTTTACTATTGATTAGGAGTATCTTCTGCTTCTTCTTGCATTTGGTGTCTTAGCTAGCTTTCCCTTGGATTCTGGCTCTTGCACTTTTTGAAGCCCTTTCTGCCGAAGCCAAGATGAAAATGTCTGCGCTGCAAGTATAAGATGAGCTAACAAAAGTATGTACTGATTCCATTCCATTGGAATTGCGTTGTGAATTATTCGATCTGTGAAATACGAAGTTTGTGGTATTTTATGCATTTTTGTTAATTTTTGCCCCTTTTGACTACTTCTCCTGAAGAGCAGCCATCCAACTGGATTTTTTTTTTTCTTTTTTAGGCTATGCATGTTGTAAAATAAAGGAAAATAGAAAATGTTTCCAATTTAATCTTTGGATAAATGTTGCAGTGGGATGCCCAAATCTAGGTTGGGATTTAATTTCCCAAGGACAATATTTATTTCTAATAATGGAAGGACTAAGGAGCATGTCCTATTTAGGTTGTAGAAGAATTTACCTCCAAGTTTCTTGGGAATCAGGAATCTATTCATAATAATGGAAGGAGTCTGCCCTTGCAGTCGAATTCTATATAGGGAAGAGGGTGTTTACGAAAAATTGAAATTGAAATTTGACAATCGGCACACTCGGCTACAAACGACGTGGCGGAGTGCCATCTCAAATTGAATTCCAGCTAGAAGTGTCAGATGGATTAGGCGGAGGTTGCATGAAAGTTCCCATGAACGCCACTTCAATAGGTCAATTGGGTTTTGTGTGGGGAGTTGACAGAAAATAAAATTCATTTAAAAATTAAAATAGAAAATTAATAATATAGTTATAACAAAATAACAAATTTAATAATTTCGATTAATTAAAATTATTTTAAAATTTTAAATTAACAGAACGTAGCATGAAATGAAACAAATTTAATAGTTTCATAAGTCATGTTAGATTTATGCATAAGACAATTGGGAGCAAAATATAAATGAGTTTAAATTTGTCATATCTAATTTGAATGTTTATTTTTTCTTATTATTTTAGTATTGATCTAACATTTTACTATATTTGATAAACTTATTATAACACTTAATAATTTACACTTATTTAGATTGAATTTTACTTCATATTTTTTTGAAAAAATTATTCCTAGAAATATTTTAAAAGAAGATTATCTTAATTGAACTTCATTTTTTAGAAAAAATAAATAAAATTGAGATCTTAAATAAATATTATCTCAAGAATATGTTTAAAATTGAAATACTACAATTTTTAATTTGCATTTAATCGATGAAATGATTAAGTAATTATTAAATGTAAATGATAATATACATACCCTAGGTAACAAATCTTATTCCATAACAGTCAATGCTCGCAAGCTAAGCTATGATAATCACATAATCTAATTTATAATTACTTGATATTTAAAACTACTAATAAATGTGTTTAACAATTCTTAACATCAAATGTGAATTACATATAGATGTGTGTGTACGGGTGGAATTGTGAAATGGTAATGAGAGCAATGGCATGTCATACTAAATAATGCAATCATTTAAATTACATATTGCACTTGCTAAGTTGAATATTATTTAAAAATTAAATTATAATTATTTGTTGTCTAAACAACTATTTTACTTATTGAGAGACTAAACAATTTTCTACG
>JAWDEX010000018.1:12122569-12157466 GCA_035221805.1 Trichilia hirta | reverse complement strand
CTGAGTACCAGAAAGAATACTACGTGAGTCTATCAGATCTCGCTAAACTTGTGTATTGCGAAATTTGTTTTCCCTTTGCATTGTGTATGAGTAGGCATTCTAGGAGTGTACCTTGTTTGCCAGCGCTTTACCATTATGTGGGTTTTAAACGTATACTACTCCATGTGGGATTGATCATCCACCTTACTGGATCAAATTTAAATCTAGGCAAGGTAACGTTTTGCCTGGCTGTAACTGAAAGAATAAATGAAGCTATGGTTGAGATTAAGAAAATACATATGAGGGCTAGTTTTGGATCCCAAATGACTTGTGACATTTGTTATTTCAATTTGCCAATCCTTTGAGTTTTTTATCTATTTTTTTTCTTTAAAAATGGCTAGAATATGCTTCTTTTAAACTTAGTTTCACCTTTGTTATTTGCTATGTGGTAGATTGTATGTTTTGTTATTTTCTGTATTTATACTATATTTCCCACTTTACTTTTATGCACGGGGAAACAAGAATTTTAATTGTATGCATCATCATGGCATTTGCTAGTTTATTGAAGCTTGAACTGCATTTGGTATTCTAAGTTTCCAAATATGCCATTAATTGGCTTTGCTGTATGGTTATCATTTCTTGGTCATTATTTCTGGTTTTCTTTACCACATTTGCATTTGCAGGGTGATGATAAAATATCAAACGAGATCCCAAGTGAAGAGCCTGAGAACGAGCTAAAGATTACAGACAGACAAAGTCCAAGCTCTGTGGAAATCGATGCCCAGTTGGTTGATCAGTTGCCTCAAATAGAGGAAATCTGTAAGTGCGTTGTTTTATCTCATGTCATAAACAGTGATAAATCGATTTAAGTTTCTACATGTTCTAATATATTTAATTTGTACCTGCTAGTGCCAGCTCTTAGTCTTTCTTTTTCTTACTGCAGCATCAGAAGAAATATCAGCTACTGCTTGTGATGGTGATTCTGATCGATTGGAAATGGCTCGGCTTTATAATGAGGTAAATCATGTTCAATGATATTGGGATTTGAGAATATGCTAATGATGTCCTTGCCCGGTGGTGGGAACTACCGTCATGCGGGTGGGGTAGGGATGCGGATCTTGGCTTCAAAATTAATAATGGGGAAAATTCAGATAAATAGTTTCAGCCTGCCTTTTTCATACTTGGATATCATTTCATGCATTTCTCAAGTGTCGAAATAACTGATTGTGCTTGCCTTTTATGATGCTAACTAACTTGTAATTTACCTATTGCAATTTATTGATTGTCAGATGTGCAAGGTACTGGATGAAAATGTTAATGAGGTAGTCAAGACATCCTTAACGAGCCAGGCAGCAAGTTTCCAATTAAGAACAAACCTCAAACCTCTGGAAACCATTTCTGGAAGTATAAACCGGATTCTCTCTCTTCAACAGGATGCTCCTTTGGAGCAGCTGGTGCCAAATGCAGATAAACAGTCACAGCTTCAAAATCAGAGCACAGTTGTAGAACCTAGTTCACCACAAACTCAGAAATATGCCAATGAGCCTGATTCTGTGGTGGAAACTGAGACAAAGAATACAACAGAATCCAAAGCAGTTAAGGATGGCAATGAAAAAGTGGAGTCAGACCCAGACCTAACAGCACAAAAAAGGAAAGCATGGACTAACAATCCTGTTGCGGATGCAGATTCGTCTCTGGCAGAACCTATATCTTTGCTTGGGATAACTGGAACTGAAGTGGAAATGGAAGAAGCTAAGAACGATGCTGACACCAAAACTGATGATGAGCCAACTGGAGATGATGACACTCGGAAAGGCGATTCAGGGGTCATTGTTTTGGATGATTAAGTGTATGCATACACATATAAATATCATTTAGCTTAACAAACAGCATATTTTAGTCACGAACAATCAACTTACCTATTCAAGTTGAACAAAAACTCAAGCAACAGTAGCTTCTTTAGAAGTTTATTCTTATTCGTTTTCAAATTTCGCAAGTCATTCTAATGAGTGAAATAAAAAAGGGAAAAGGTTGATAGGTTACCTATTGTGTCTGTCCTAAAAATTATTTTATGTTTTACCGGATCTGATTCTCGTAAACTCTATTTGGGTTACTAGTTTTGCAGTTCAAAGGCTTGGTGGTAGTACAGCTCATGTGACTATGGTCATGTTTAAAATTGAGCTGCTTTGATCATTTAGTTTTAATTGTTGTAGTTCTACGTTTACCGAAGAACGATATTAAAATTGTTAAGCATTAATTAAAAACAAGTATGTTTTGTTGAAAGTCAAGAATTATTTAGTATTTTAAAAAAATTTTCTTTTAAAGATCAGTAGATTTTAACAATATACCAAACATGCCTAGCTAATTGGGATGTGAACAATTCACTTCTACATGTTTTCAACGAACGCATTGACTATCTCTCTCCCATGATTTTGAGACTGTTATTATCACACTTGTGTGATTCTGTTTAATGTCAATGTCTCTAAATTTTTATACTTTTATTAATATAATAAACTCGTATGGTGTAGTTTTAGAAATCTATACTTTTTTGGATGACTTTTATGTTTCAATTAATTAGGGGTCAATCTACCATTCCTTGTCTTAATCGTTGGAGTAAAAAATATGAGCAACAAGCTAGTGGTCTGTGCCCTTCAATTTTACAACATTTATATTATTATCCTCTCCTAATTTCTTAGAAAAGCGAAATATAGATATAATGCAAAGAAAAAAAATTATGAAAAATAATAACAAATTTTAAAATATGTAATTTCCTTTGGTCTATGGATGGAAAAACCGAAAGGTCGAATCACTAACTTTCACTAAATAGAACTTTGACAAATGAATTCGAAACTTTTACTTCTACTTTTACTGTTCTAGGTTTTTCCCATAGCCCATAGCCCTCTGCTTAGCCATCTTCTTAGTTGCTACTTGGTAAAGTATGAATGCCAATTGCCAATGCGACACATTACACATGCATGCATTATCATATCCCTTCAACAACAAAATAATGAGCAGGTGCAAGAAATTATATTATGCACGATCGGCAATGGAACACAAGAAAATGTATGTTACTAATGCGACACATTAAATTATGCTCGTTAAATTTTGGATTTTAACAACGGGGAATTACTTTTTGGATATTATAAATTTATTTTAAATTTATGATTTTAAAGGGTAAACATTTAGATGAAAGAATGATTATATATATTTTACATACGTGAATTGTACCCAAATAATTTATATTCATGAGGCAACAGAAAGATAGAAACCATCAGTCTGTATGTGATTAGTTATGAAAGAATTTCAATGTGTTTGATAGGGAATAGAAAATAGGGATAAATTTGCCACTCAAACACTTTCGCATTTAAAGATCCTGCGAGTAGAACTTAGATGATGAAAGAGCATTGAACAACTCAATGAGTAAAAATTAGATAACAGACAAGCAACCTGAATGAATGTTTAACGATTCAACCAGTATAATTTAGATAACCAGCAAGCAACTCGGAAAATTGTTTAAAGATTCAATGAGTAGAAAGTTACATAACAAGATGACGCTTTAGAAGCGTAGATTAACTCGAAAACACAATTTTACAAGATTTTGATAAATATTTTATGGAAAAAAATAAATAAAACAATTTATTAATTCATTTAAAAATTTTAAGTCAATTATTAAAATTACAATCCTATTTATAATAGACAAATAAACTGAAAATAACAAATTCCACTGAAAATAATCAATACGAAATCTTACTATAAAAGAAATCCTAAATAAATAAAAAAAATACTTTTAAAACTAATGAGCTAAATAAAAAAAATTTATTAATACAAATTTTTATAAAACAAAATAATAAAATTAATTGAAATTTCTAAACTGTCGTACATCAATAATGAGAAAAACTTTGTACATGTACATGACCATGCATGCACAAACATATAATATATATCTTCCAAATTCCCACCTCCATATGCGTAATAAACAAGCACAATGTGAATATCATGCTACAGATTCTGCATTCAGATAAAGTTTTGATTGTAGAAAAATAATAATATTAAAAGAACAAAATTTTTTATATTATTATATCAATGTTAATATCAGATATTTTATATTTTTACGTAATTAAAAAAAATAATTCGACAGAGTAAAAGAAAACGAAATATATTGACATGTGACAGCAGCATCACAATTCTAACTACAATTTATATAAATTTTAAAGTGTGTATTTTTAATATTATTAGTTAAAATATTTTTTTTTGTATTATTGTACTACATATGCTACTATTTTCAATAAAAGATGTACAAAATTAAAATATCTATTAAATTATTTGAGGTAGATTAATATTATCTAATTTTTATGTTAAAAAGGATATGCCATCAACATGTTATTTAAAAATAATTAACATTTGAAATACAACTGAAATATTAAAATCTATATATTATTCTAATTTGAGACTTACAGAAAAAGATGAAACGTTATGCTCCATAGATTCTATAAATGGAATTTCTTTGACTATTATTAGTGGTTATTCATAGTAAATTTAGGCATAGAATAACGAATCTCAATTCACAATCCCACAACTTTTAAAGCGCATTTTATTCCGATCAATGGTGCTATTATAAACATTAGGGTTTCTTTTTTCTTTTTTCCTCTCAATATAAGAACATATATGTTTCAAGAATCAGTCATTTGAAAAAAAAAAAATAGAAAATTAAAGCATTGGGATCATAATATATTAATAATAGCTATATATATATATATGTAGCATTCATGATAGATATAGATACAGATTAAAATTATAAATAAGCAGAACCAACACAAGCACCGCCAAAAGGAGGATATATTGGTTGTGTTAATAAATAATATGCAAAGTAAAAAAGGGATGGATGAGAAAGCAGATGAAGCAAAGCAAAGAACAGGAAATAAGGCAAATGCTGCAAAAGTAGAGACAGATATGAGACAAGTCTGGACTTCAAATGCACGCATGCTTTGCTACAAAACAGCCAACTCCTCAACTTCCTCAACTTAATTAAGATTTTTTCTTCTTTCATATTTATGAAGATTAGTTGTTGAGTTTCAGACATGCCAACCTGTTTCATTCTCATATTTCTCTTTGTTCTTTAACTTTTGCAATCAATCAACTTGTGCTTTTTCACTCTTATTAACTACAAAGAAAAACAAAAAACAGAAAACAGTGGTGTTTCATTTCATATTGCCTTTGTTTTAGGTTGATGGTTTTGTTTTCTCGAAGTATACATATAGAATCTAATCTCACTTTCAGAGTTCGAACAACAAACAAACAAACAAAAAAGGATTTACGGAACGTGGGCCTTACTATGTGTAGTTTGGTTGTCCTCTTCGTGGGAAATGGTAATTAATGATATGACGATATGGTCCTCAAATCTTTCTTCTCCCTTAAAACTTCATAACCCTACTTCCACTGCCCCATTATTGGCAATTTTCTGAAAGTATTGACATTTTTATTAGGTGGACATATTATTTTGATTCAAGAAATAGTTCATACTTTCATATTTTGTTAAATGGTCTCCCTAAAGTTTATAGAAACTACAGGTAGAGAGAAAGATTGTAAAAATTCATACAAACTTTTTTATTACAGTAATTTTTTTTATCCATTTGACCATTTGTTGAACAATCAAGTATATTGAAATGTCATTCATGTTGTTATTATTTTGCTTATGAGGTAATAATGTTAAGTAATAAATTATTTTAATAAAAAAATATTGTTATATTTAAGATAATCTTATTTTTATTTTTTTATTAGAGTTATTTTCACACATATAAGATAATAGCAATATAAATTAATTAAAACAAATTAATAGCGTATTAAGAATTCTGTAAAAAAAAAATTATTTCATATATTAAATAAAAGTACATTTCTCATTGTCTTTAAAATAGGAAAAACTCTATTTTTTTTAGGTTATTTTTGTTGATGATTAGAATTATTTTAGTTATTATGATTGCTTTTATTTATTTCAAAGAAAAAAATATTTTTATTTGTGTCACCAAAAGTTGCTCTTATTTAATATAAAAATAAAAATATTTGTTTCAAAATATTTTTAATACATTATTAATTTATTGTTATTATTATTATGATTATTACTACTACTATTTGAGCTAATAATTTTAATAAAAAAATATAAAATAGAGTTTTTTTAAATATTATGATATAATTTTTATTAATATAATTTATTAGCCAAAATTATTAGCTCACAAAGAAACTGGTAATAAAATAAATATAAATAAATTTTAAAATATAATTATTTTTGATATTTTGATATATTTTGTTGGTCAACAAACAGTCAAATGAATGAGGATACCGTAGTAAGGAGGTTTATGTAAATTTTTACAAACTTTTATTTTATCTGTAATCCACGAATCTTAAGGATGTTTTTTTAAAATATACCTTTATTCTAATTTCAACCATCCACAGTATTTTGTATCATAACTGTTAAAAATACAAATTTGTTCAAATTCTTCGTATAAAGTTATAAATAATCAATATTTTAGAAATAACTAAATCTTTAATCTTTTAATAATCTTCTTTAAAAAGCCTGACATTGAATTTTGGCAATATATCTGCACTGGAAGTTTTGCTGTTTCCGAACTGGCATAACGCAAAAGAGTTTTGCATGGCATGGCCTACATAAGTATCAGTAGCCCATTTCTTCGCAGAGTCATCGGATTCAGCTGCTGGCTTTTCTGTCAACAAATAGTTGACAGATTAAAAGCTGAAAAGATTTTTTTTTCTGTGCTCTTGTCATTTCAAAGAACTGCAAGGATTAGATAGCACACCGAAGAAATATTTCGCCACGTCTCTCTATTGCTAGCTAGGGAGCATTGTAGCAAATATTATAAGCCACCCTTGCATCTAGTATTTGCACAGTTATTTCTAGCCAACGAATAATAATAGGGTAAGACTACAGTGCAACGGCCAACGGGAATCCAATATTACAGTCTATACAGTTGAATTACAATTTAACTGTAATATAGAATTGCTTTACTGGAGCATGTCTCCTGAAACGCTAGTAAATTCTTTGGTTAATGCTTGAGGATGAGGATGAGAAACAAAAATTTTAATGGGATGACCAGAAAACCCGACTCGTAGTTTGGAAAGGTCTCACAAATTGAACATTGGGGCCCACTAATTAAAGGCTGTATTGTATCTCAGAGTTTTAAGGATCTCATAGATATGAGCTGAGATGAAACAGGTAGTGGCTAGTGGGTCATTGTGCTCACAGACTCTCCAGTGCGAGCCAGATAAGATAATACAGTTGGCGACTAATTAACTTAATTCTTTTCATATACAAATTAAAACAGTACCATGCAGGCATTTTTTTTTTTTTTTGATAATAACTATATAGAAATCATTAAACAAGTCCAAAGTTTGGTTACTAGGAATCTAATTAAGCTCTTATTATCTTTATATAAACGATAGCTCTTTCTCTATTCTTCCTCACAAAGGCCTTTAACAATTTTAATTAGCAGATCAGAGAAAAATAATTCATTCATGGCCACACAACATGGAAATTATCCGACAGTTTGTGTTAGAAAATCTGTGTCTGTGTACCCGAGATCTTTGCACCCACCAAAAATTCTTAACCTGTCTAATTTGGACAGGCAGTGTCCATTGCTTATGTACCTGGTTTTCTTTTACAAACCTGCAGCTTTTTTGTACCAGAATTTGTCTCTGGGTTCTGTTTTCAGCAGCTTGAAATCTGGGTTGGAGGAGACCTTGTCAGTTTGGTACCCGGCTGCTGGCAGATTGAGCTTGAATCCCAGTGATGGGAAGTTTAATATTTGGTGCAACAACAAAGGTGCAATTCTGGTTGAGGCAGCGACCCAACTCAAGATTTCTGAGCTTGGAGATCTTTCTCAGTACAATGAATACTTCGAGAATCTGGTTTACAAGCCTGTTTTCACTGGAAATTTCGCCGAGATGCCACTGTTTGTTGCTCAGGTTAAGCTTTAAAACACCTAAAATTCAGTCTAGAAAATTTTACAGCTTGAACCTCCCAGATCATGGAATCATGGATGTATATGTTTTAAATTTTGCTTCTGTTTGGAGAAAAAAAAAAGGTTTCTTAAATTTCAATCTGACCCACATCCTCAAAGGTTTATTTCATTTTTGTGATACAAATCCCTCATTAGGGTTTATAGTAAACAGGTTACAAACAAACATCAAAACCTAGGATCTTGCATGTATTTATTATCTGAACGACTTTTAAAGAAGCAATATTCATTCCCCAAGACGGATCATTCATTTTGTCGCTAGCTAAAATGAATTCTTATTGTGAAATTATTTGGTGAAGGTGACAAGGTTTGCTTGCGGAGGATATTCCATAGGTATTGGAGCTAGTCACTCGTTGTTTGACGGACCGTCGACATATGATTTTCTTTCTGCATGGGCTTCCAATTCCGCCATCATGAAAAGAAAGGAGGTGATCGATCAGCTTCAGAAACCAGTTCATGAAAGAGGAAGAATGGTGGTCGATAATTCTACTGCCATGAAGTCACCTATGACTAGGGCTGCAGCCATAGATCATTTGTATCAGTTGATTAGGAATGCGATGATTAATAATGGTCAAAATTGCAGGGTTGACGGGCAGAGTCCTTCGGAAACGGGAAAGTCTAATTATGTTCTGAAAACTTTTCACCTCAGTGGTGTAATGATAGAAAATTGGAAGAGGAAAGTCTTGGGCCAAAGGAGTGGAAACTTTTCATGTACTTCCTTTGAACTGGTTGCAGCTCACCTCTGGAAGGCAAGTAATTTCTTAACCTATTCAATTATTTCTATTTCCTGATTTCCTGTAGTAATTTGTCTCTAGTTTTAATTTCATTATGAAAGGACCAACCGCATAATTTAAGTAGATTAATCTCAAAATAAAATTTAGTTTTCTTAACCCATCTAAGGTTAGGTTCGAGATAAACTTCAATAATTTTTAATTCACAGCTTCTATAAAATGAAATCAATAATCGTTGTACGTGGTTGATAACTTAATAATGATTGAATAGAAGTTATGTTTATCAAAAACTTTATTATAATCCTGTTCTCAAAATTAACAAAAAAAAAAAAAGAAAAAGAAAAAAAAACTGTAATAATTACAAATAGATCTAAGTATATCAATCTATCATGGAAATTATACACGAGAGATCTTTAGTACTTCTCGGTTTCTCCTTTCAACTAGTTACTGAATTTTTTTATATAAGGATGTATAAAATTCTGGTTGATTTTCATGTACTTACGCAAGATCTTCATCTAGTAAGCAAGAAAAAATTTGTTTGATAATATTAACTGAACAATGGATCCGCCCATACCTATTCAGTTTAGTTTACCTTGTAACTAAAAAGAGATTTAAAGGCAAAACAAGAGACTGCAAATCGAGATTGAGTCCATTTTTCTAACATCGATCGAAATAAAAATTCAGGTCTGTTTTTCATGTATGAAAAATATATTATTATTGTAAATGGAAAAAGGAATTGAATCTTAAAATAAGATAACACACTAGCATCGAAACTCCTCCAATAAAATGATAATCCGATATAGTTGTTCATTTAAGCTCTATATTTTCTAATTTATTTTTGTACCATATAACATGGGACATCCTCGATGCCCCTTTTCCATGTGAATGTCTTTCATATATATGACATACACATGGAAAAGGGGCATCGAGGATGTTGATCTAAGCATTTTTTCTATTTGAACAAATACAGTTTTGTTGGTATGGCAGTTGATAAATTAATTACGAAAGTTAAATCTTAATCTTATGTAAATAAAAATACATATAACTACACAATGAGCAGGATCCTAATTCCTAGATATATATATTTTTTCTGAATCTAGAGGTGAACAAAAAATGTATGCATAGAGATGTAAATTTTTTGTGCCAAAACAGGCAAGGAATAAAGCTTTTGGATTGAGAAAGGAAACAATGGTTTGCTTGCAATTTGCTGTAGACACAAGGAACAAAATGGATCCATCACTTCCTAAAGGCTTCAGCGGCAATGCATATGTCCTAGCCTCAGTTGCATTAACCGCTGGAGAATTGGAAGAATTAAGCCATGAATCCATTGTCCAGAAAATCAAAGAAGCCAAGAATTCAGTTGACAATAACTACGTGAACGCATACATTCAAGCTCTCGACGGGCCACAAGGTTCGCTCCCTACTCTGAAAGAACTAACTCTAGTTTCTGATTGGACAAAGATGCCATTTCACAAGGTTGATTTTCTCCATGGAGAAGCAGCTTATGCATCTCCACTAGCCTCTCCAGTCCCACAGGTGGCTTATTTCATACAGAATCCCATTGATTCCAGGGGCATTGATTTAAGGATTGGCTTATTTCCGCAAATTCTCAATGCTTTTTGTCAATACTTCCTCAACAATCTGCCATAAGCAGCCACGGCAACTTTTAATGAAGTTCACACTCTTTTTGAAGTGGGATATAAGATTTTAGGCGGTCATGAAAAATATATTATTTAGACAATGATTGTCGTGATAAGTGATAGCTATGCAATAATTCTCAAGATTGTCAAATGAGTAGCTTTTCTAATGCATGACATAAAAGACAATGTTGTTTGGTAATAATAAAGACAACCTCTCGACTCATTGTCTAGCTTGATTTGCTTTTTTTCATCCACGTCAAACAAAACCCACAATTTTTTAAACTGGGATACTGTAATAATCTCAATTAATCTTAATCAAACAACACGGTAATAATTAACAAATTGAAAAGCACCATAACGCACTGTCAGGCCCATGGACAACTATGCAAATTCATGATATAGCAGAAAAATAAACAGGGGATTTAAGAGATTGCCAGAGCTTTTGCTCAGTCAACTAGAAAAATTGACAGCAGTTGGAAACAAGAAGCTGAAGATTTTATCAACAGCAAGCTGCAACTAGCAACAGTAATCTAGGAAAGACAGAAAGGAATATATAAAGGTAGTAAAAAATTTCAAAGTCTTCTGCAGCAAATCCTTATTTTTTTCCTTCCCGAATCCTGAGTTAATAGCTACGTGCTACTTTCATATGCATCTCCTTAGGGAATAACCATTGCATCCAAGATTGTCTTCTGGTAATATCACCTTATCTTGTTCCTGCATCGCCAAAATTCGTTTAGTCAGAATTATGAATTATTACAATGTGACAAGAATTGTAAAGCCAAGCTTTGTTTGGAAAATTGAGTTATCTTGATCTTGTCTCATTTTCTTATACAGAATTAAGATGACATGGTAATTTCTAAATCCTATTAACAAACACACAAAAAAGAGCCAATCTGCAAATATGTCCGGCTTCAAGTAGAAGATAGATACGTATGTTGGCAGTTTGATATGAAAGAAACAAGGGATCAATCAGAAACCACAATGAACTGACAGCTGTAAATCTGCTCTCAGTAGACTGACCAACTGTACATTCGATAGGCGTGCCATACTTTCAGGAAATTAGCATAGGGGCCGGGCATGACTCTGGACTACGAGAATTATGGTCTGACTATGTTTTCATGAAAATATTTGCTAAAAGCTAACTTGAAAGCAAGGAAACATGAAACCCACAATTTTAACTAAAATGAGGTTTACTGCAAATTTTGCAGATTGATAATGCCATATAATTATTATTTACTTGAAATGAGTCTGTTACATTAAATCTGAAAACGAATATTGATTAAAAGTATCATCTGTAATCATATTGAAAATTTAATTTTGGAGTGCAACCAAACTTATATACCATTAAGTATAATGGAGCAGATTTTGCAAGCAAGATTAACTTATAACAATGATATTGTAAGAAACTACTAATGCAAGATTATATGATCGTCCTCACCTCTTTGACCATTGAACTCAGTAAATCTTCCAATGAGTCAACACTGTTAGAAATATAACTACCCTGAGTCTTCTGTTGGCCCATCAGATACCCTTCCTTCAGATTCAATGACGTCTGCAAAGTTGACCTTTGAATTTCATTAATCTTCATGGAGAAGGGATCAATAAATTTTGAATGTCCCACAGAATCAAATTCATTGCTTCTGTGGAAATTTGCTTTATTTGGGTCCAAGCTTTGACTCACATGGCCCACATCACTGCTAATAGGCATTGCAGAGTACAATGGGTTACACATGACATTTGAGCGGTAAGGAGCATCCTGCAAAGCTTGAAATTGTAGATCAGCTTTTGAATCCTCCAATTGGTTGGCTATTGTGGGTAACGAAGAAACATCATGTTGATTATTTCCGGCTTGCAAGGCCATTGTAGAAAGGTTCTCTCTCAAGTTACTAGGATGCAGAGAAGGCTGCTTAAAACAGTCACCTAATGGAAAAGAATTTGGTTGGATCCCAGATGACTGAACTGCACTTGGCCAGTTGTCGTTACATCTACCATGGTTTGGAAGATTGGAAGAAGATCCCAAATTTAAGGGCATCAACGATTGATTTCCAAACATTATGTTCCCTTGGACTTCTTGTGGGTGTCCTTCTAGCATTAAGTGGTGGTTTGTAACACCAAGAAGAGAATTAGTTGACCGACCAAAGCCTACGCTCGTGTCTGGAAAACAACCGGAAACAGGGAAAACTGTTGTATTATTCTTGGTGTTGGAGAGTTCACTAATGCTACTAATATTCTTGTTTAACTGCAACTTATCAAGTTCTAAGGATGTTGACATTCCTTGAAGAATGTTACTACTATGGCTCCCAGGAAGTAAAGCTGAATGGAATTTGCCTTGGTCATTCGTGGTGTTATCTGAGTTTTGTGTGTGAAGCAATTGAATCATTCCCGAAGAAGGAAGGCCGTGCATACCAAGTCCAGCTGGTGTGTTTAGCCTACCGAGCATCCCCCTAGGTGGAAAAGACCTGAAAGTACTGTTTTGAAACTGACCAGCTACAGCCATTGTGTGGAAGTTTCCCAGTCCGTTAACAGAACTCAATCGCAAATATGAAGGATCAGTACCGCCCAAGGCTGCTACCATATTAGCTTGCTGGTTGGCCACACAACTGATCCTTTTCAGATAAAGCCTATACTTCTGTGACCATAAAAATAACTTAATAAGCTTCCGTGAAATAAGAGTTTTCATTGCAAAGATGAAAAACGGAGATAGCAAGAGCGAGAATTATTGCCTGGAGATGGCTTGCCACATTTTCTCTTGTCAGCTTTTCAACATTCATCAAATCCAGGATCTTTTTAGGTACAGCCTCTGGAATAGAAAACAACAGAAAGGTTAAAAGATGACAATAAAATGAAATGAAAATGCTTCATGTGTCCATGATTTTGCATATGAAAAATATATTATGACAACCAAAGATTAAAAAATTTATTTTCACCAGCAGGAATGCCTTTTCTCCTGCAAAATTTGGTCCAAAATCAATCTTCAATTTTGGTCAAAAATCAATCATCAATTTTAGTAAAAAATCAATAATTTAGAAAAGATCCCAAACAACAAAGATTGTCATAAATAAGTACCAAAAAAAGATTAAATGCAATAAAACAAGCTAACATGTGCCCACCAAAAATTCTCAAATTATTCTGCAAAATTGTTTTTTGAGTAAAATGACAAGGATGAAGGGTCAAAAACATACTGTCAATGCCCAACTTATTAACAGCTGCGACAAACTTGCGATGCAACTCCACTGACCAAACAACCCGAGGCTTCTTTTGGGTAGTTGGATCCTCATTTTCATGTTCATTCTCATCACGTTCCTCATCTTCATCTTCATTCTGGTCTTTCCTCTTTTTATTGAGTTTCCCATTCTGATCAGAATTCTGTATTCCTTCAGCTTCGCCACTTCCATGATTAGGCTTGTCTTGATTGTCAGAATGATTCCTATCCTTTGCATCATATTTCTTCCTCCTCGCAACATGTTGCCATACGTTCTTCAGCTCCTCAATCCGAACAGGTTTCAGCAAATAATCGCAAGCTCCATGAGTGATTCCCTTCGTCACCAGCTTGGGGTCGCCATTACCCGACATCACTGAAGACAATTTAACGTTTTACAACGAAGTTAAGAGACAATAGAACAGGGTTTCAGCTTGTAGCTCTAAGCTCACTTGTTAAAGTACCTGTAATCAAACTGATAAGAAGAATAAAAAATTTCCAAAATTCTAGTTCTGTTTTTCTGGAAAAGAGTAGCCAAAACATTGAAAAACCTTAAAACTCACCAAATTGCTTAGGTTTCAAAAGTTTATGAAAATCTATTTCAAAACTCAATTCAGGGGAAGACATACAAAGAGCAGATAATTGTAAATATCATTCAAATATCTTTGGCATACTTATGACAGGTAGGTCCATCTCAAGTCCCACAAGCTCGAGCAATTTGAAACCATCCATGTCCGGCATATAAACATCGCTGATAACCAGGTCAAATTTGTTCTTGTTTTCTCTCAACATCTTCAGAGCCATGATTGCCTGGTTGGTTGTGGTCACTGCCAGAAACAAAAAACGCATAAAACAAACAAACCCTATACAGATTCTGCAATATTCAAATTAACAAACACAAACAAATTAACCATTTACGCTGCAGCAAATATGAGATTGATATCAGACTCTTTTCCAGATAATTCATAAATATGTTCATGTCTCAAGATTCATTAGATATTGAAGATCCGAGCACAGAACAATATTATCTATTCCTTTCACTAACTCAACCAAAGAATAAAAATCTACGCTCCATAAATCCTGGAAATCTAATAGCGAGAAGAGACAGATATTAAAGGTTGGAACTTTTCCCAATCACCAACTGTAATTAAATCATGTTATGATATTTGCATAAGATTCTGCAAGCAACGAAATCAAAACTCACAAAACTTAAACATATCCAATCAAAATCACAGCAACAAAATACAAAACCAAAAACCCACATTCAAAAACTCAAAAAACAAACTAAGATGGAAAACAAATATACAAACCATGGTATTGGCAATGACGAAGTAGAGATTCTAACAACTTAAGACAAGTCGGGTCATCGTCCACGGCCAAAACTCTCAACCCAATTGGGAACTGTTCACCATGAGCTTGTTCTACCGTCATTATTTTAACTTTTGTCTTTCACAAACAAAAAACTGGATAAAACAGAAAAGAAGAAGCTATTACTTCAATGTCAAGATTACCAGCTACGATTTCTCTGGTTTTGAGCAGAACCCGAAAAGTATATTTTTATTAGAGAGAAATTAAACCCGGGTAATTAAAAATTAATAGGAGAAAATGGTAAATTAAGGAACGTGATTAGTAAGTTTGGAAAGAATATTAGCTTAGATTTTGGAGAGAAGAACAAGTTAAAACAAAACAGTGAATAAAAAAACGAAAAGAGGTTCTGAGTGCTGTGTTACATTGTATTTACTGTGAAAAAGAGAAGGAATATGGAATCTATAAGCCATGCATGGACTGTGAAAGCTAGACTTGGAGCGAATTCTGAGACCTTTAATGAAAAAGCTTTTTTTTACCATTTTTAGTGAAGAAAAAATAAAAATATATAACATTTTGTCTTTTGGCTAGTGAAATACACGCTCGACTCAAATTTTTATGGATTGGGGAGTAGACTACCTAAGGTTACCATTGTTCTTTGTTTCGCTATAACTACTACATGCAGTACATAGAAGCCGATCGTATGGTAGCGGACTAAGGGAATATTCCTCGCAAACAATTTTCATCAAATTATTTTTTTAAAATAAATGTAATAAAAAATTAAAAAAAATGTTGTGTTGATGACATATCAATATAAAAGAAAATTAAGGGTATGAATAATATAATAGAAAGCATTTTTTTATTAAATTTTTAAAAAGATTGAGAAATGATGAAATAATTTCTAATGTCTTCGTTTTGATTTGAATATTAAAATATAAGATTTTATCCTTTTTTAATTGTTTTGAAAATAATCAAATTTAGTATGTATTTTTGGTAATTCAGTTACAAAATTGAATTTTAAGTATTAAACTTAAATACAATATCAATGTATAAGTAAAATTAGTGTTAAGTATGTAAATTATTGTACAAACTTAATTATACGAAGTGAAATAATAAAAATAATACTTTCACGTATATAATTTCACAAGTGTACAAAAAAATAAAAAATAAAAAATTATATTACAATAATAATCATATTAATTAATATTTCAGGTTGTAAAAAAAAAAAAATTACAAAGACCTTGTATCTCTAATATTGTTGGTATAAGCAAATCTGAAAATAAATAAATCAATTTGGATTTTATTACATAAAATTCAACTTGGAATTGTCCACGTGTCTTTCAGAAATTCTCTAAGTCCAAAAGAGGAAAGCAGGTAGTTTCCATAGAGTTATGGTATACGATGGATGAACCGTACAATTTTTATCATAATTTTTAATATTTGCTTGAAATTTTCTAAATTTTTATAATATTTTTTATAATTTGGGAACTGTAATAAATTTATAACAGAAAAACTCACGATTATAATTTATAACGAAAGAGCAAAGAAAAAATGAAGAGATGTACGGATACACTAGAAAGCACCAGCACCGTAATAAAACGAAAAAATCTCAAACTGCAGCGTTCAAGTGAAATTTCATTAGTCTTAACATCTAATAGTAATTAAGCACGTGTCGATGTGAACTGAATGGGGCAGGAATTGTGAGACACGCGTGAGCGTGCTTCCCGGCTTATGGACGTGCAGTCAAAAACAAGCTATTGAATGTTCAATAACTTTTTTCTCTTATTTTATTAATTCACAAATTAAATTTCTTTTAAAAATAAAAATAATTCTTAATTTACTACTTTTGCAGTGCTTGCCTTTTATAAAGATTCCTCTGTTCGTAGGGTGAGGCCCTCTTTAATACGCTTTATTCAAATCACACGACGTGAAATTCTAGGATTATTGTGGACATTAATTAGATTTTAAAAAATAAATAAAAAAGATAAATATTATATATAATTGCTTTTATTGTTGCAAGGTCCTTATCTTGACCAGTCCAACCCGTGTGAAATGGGCAAATTAGGTGATCCAATGAGCCCTAAGAAAAATTGTTTAATAGTTTTGAGTAGGGCGGGAAAATTCGAGGTTTTGTTAGAGTTTCAATAAAATGAAATTTTGATTAATTTAATAATTAATAAATTAATCAAATTTGTACCAATCAAGATGGGTAAGTTAACTTTTTTGTACCCATTTGTGTTTAAGTTATATGGTGGGATAAGAATTTAATGAGCGAAATTAAAAAAAATATATCAAACTAAAAAAATTAATTATAAATAAAACAAAATCGAATAGTCTTCTTTTAGTTAGTTTATAATTTTTATGGACTATCAAATAAATTTTTTAATTTTCTATTTTTTTATAAGTTTTTTGCAAATTAAAACTCAATAGATAAACTAAATAAAATTTTAAAAAATAAACTTTTACGCTTTGATTTAAGTTTTGTTTAATATTATTATTGTACGATGATTTTAAATTATAATTATTATAAAATAAATATTAATATAAAAATAAGTGAGTCATGTTAAATGTTAGCGTTATTAAATATATTTTTTTATTTTGTTTTTAAACAACAAAAAAATTATTGCAATCCCTATAAGGATTTAATTTAAAGCATTAAAATTGAGTATATATTAAAAATATAAAAAAAAAATTTGATAAACAATGTTACTTGCTTTATGATAATTTATTTATTTATTTATTTGACTCTATTGACAAAGTAGTATATAATTATGTTATGAAAATATATGCACTTAGGATTTTATAAGATCAACCAATGTCTTTCTAAATATATTTTTTTGTTTTAGAATGATAATTGCAATTTCTCCATTTTTTATTCAAATTCTAGATTATTATTCACAATAACATATAATACTAAAAAAAATTAAGAATCAATTTGAAATGAGTGTGTTGTTGATGTGGAAGCAAGCTAATTTAGAGATGGAAAGCAAAAGGCTACATCATTACATGTCTATAATGGAGACATAATATTTTTATAATTTCTACAGATGATTGGGATATAAAATATCAAAAACAACCCAATTTGGATAAGGAATATTTCCAACAAGCTACAAATCAGAAATTCATAAATATCTTTTTATTTTTTTGATAGAAAAATCATAAATATCTAGCAATATACCATACAAAGACTATTTTAAAGGTACATAATCAATTAAAAACTTTGTTTTTGTTTTTCATTTGATTTCTACATCATTAAAAGGAGTAGTTTTAAAAAAAACTAATATTGCATTTGCACCACTATTGGGAAAAATGAACCACATACAAGAGATAATTTGTTTTCACAGAATGAAAGGATGTTATTGGTGGGTATGGGATCTTAGATTCATAATATAAAACTTCTAGGAGGAATTGTAAAATTCAAAAATTAAAAATTTATCAGAGTATCGTTACATGTTTTAAAATTTTTTATTAGAATTTTTAAGTTTCGCAATGCATTGCATTTAAGAAATTTAGGTCACTTTAACTGATTATTTTTAAAATTAATTAAAAATAAAATAATATCAAATATATCCTAATCTTGTGTTTCACATTTGTGGTAAATGTAGACGATTTTTTTCGTTACTAGCAAACTTACGCGCACTCATGCAAACAAGAATGAGAGAGAAATTGTGGTCAGAATTCAAAGCCTAACAAAACGTATCAGCAACTTTTTAGAATGTTGGTGTAGAAAGTAGTGAAAAAAAAGATAAAGTGATGATGATTAATCCAATTAGTTCAATGTAAAAGAAATAACAACAACAAAAAGAAAAATAATTGTAATTACTACACCAACAAGACCCAAACATGCTAGAGCTAGAGCTTGATTGATTGATTGATTGATTGAATGAATGAATTTCCACCATCTCTCTTTCTTAATTTCCATCTCATATCAGTTTGTTAGTGGAGAGAACCATAGAGCATAGAATGTGGTTTCCAGTTAAGAAGGACGGAATTAGGTGAAATTAAAGTAAATTCCGTATCATTTGATAATGGGATGGATCTTTTCTTCATTAAGAGGATCGTCTGCAAAAGTTCATCCAAGAATCAAACCCCACATTTAATTCCATATTGTTATGTTAATGCATGCTCACAACACACTTATATCTCAATCAATATCACATCATTATCCTTTTCTTTACTTTTTTTTTTTTTTTTATTTCCTTTTTGTGTCACTATTAATGCATATAGAAAGCTGTCCAAATGACAACAAATTAAAAGAAATTAAAGGGTATAGGGTAAATCTTATCTAGTGTGACCGTTATATATATATTAATGTGCATAAAGTATTTAACGGTATTAATGTTAAAATTTACTCTAAGATGAAAATTCATATGAAGAGAGAATCATGATCCGTATTTCTATATTTGTGGGTAGTTTTTAATTTCATCAAGATGGTCGAAAGCATGGTTTCGATAAACTAAACTCAAAAGATGGATTCCCTTTGAGGACGTTGCGGAAGATCCCACGCCACCCAGATGAACATACAAACAAGATCCCAATGAAATAATTTATGATCATTTGACCATACGATAATCAAAATGATTTTTAATTTTCCCATCGTAACAGAAACCTCTCAGTTTCTCTCTTTGTCCCTCAAGAATATATTAATAGCTGTTATTTACTAAACCTATTTCGAAGATTCATATGTTGGGTGCAAAATCTTTCAATTCCTAGCTTTTTTGATAAGGGGGAAGGGCGGAAGAACACAGCTTAGCTTGCTTAATAAAATGCTTAAGTTTAGCTAACCTTGTCTCCTGTAATGGATATTAAAACATCTTGAGTGCATTTCCTATTAACAATATTATATTTACACTAATTCAACATACATGATGCTTTAATTCAAAACCAGTTCTCTGATATTCTTCTAGATAGGGAGTAATGTCGTGAAAACGTTATTCAACTTCCGACTCGTCAGTTAAATCGTTTGAGAAAATTAAACACTAGGAAAGGGAAACATCCTTGAGTAAAGAACTAGACTTACAAATTGTATTTACATGCAGGATTCACAAGGTCATTTTCTACAAATATTGGATCAAATTCAGCTAATTAATTTGCGAAAGAGGGCATGTAGTAAAATTAAGGAGACGCCTAGCGAACAAACCGAATTTATGGATAAAAGGAGAAGAATAGAATCTATGGAATTGTACCACAGAAAGTCATGTCCGATGCTTTTCTAGTTTCTTTCCAAAAAGAAAAGGGCAATGTTTTGAGTCCATATCGACATTTGATACGCACCAAATTCACCATGCCTAAAGAAATTTTGATTATACATTTCAATTATCTAATGAATTAATTTTATATTATTTGGATAAAATTTTTAAAATATATCTTGAGTCGATAATTAGCATACTTATAAATGGGAAGTTTTTCATTTTACGAATTTGGTGGCATTATGTGGTGTATATAGTTAGTCATGAATATTTTGTTTTTTTTTTACCAATTCCACTTTCATAAAAGAATTAAACATTGCACCAAAATTAAGTATATGATAATAATACAATACTGCAGCGTAAGTTAAAATAAGAATTTATGTCTCCAACACTTACTACACATAATGCTTCTATTCAATTTTAAAAACATTTGAAATATTCAATAAAAGAAATGACACTCGCTTCTCCTTTCCACACAATAAATTAATTCTACTAAAATATACTTAAATATCCGAGTACCATTATATTCATAGTATCAATGACTACATAATTTCTTAAATATATACAAAAAGGAGGATGTTAATGGTCGAACGAGCTATCAAGGTAGCCAATCCTCAATCAACTGTTAAACGAAATATCAAAAATCAATGATAGTCTAATTCAATTCTACATATAGAATCCAATGGACTTACGAAATTAATGTATCATCACCCTCTTCCCTAAGCAATCAAAGCTGCCAACCGTAACACAAAGGAAAGAATAAGTTAAATTAAACGTCAAAAAATTAACATAAACAATAATGTTAACACTAATTAATTGATTAATTTTTACCTTGTCTTGAAAGAGTTCTTGGCCAAGAGCCCAAAAGAAATACCCACCCAAGCCGGTTGACTTAGCAAAGAAGACCTTATTTTCGACGGACAAGATGTCGTCGTACCCGATCCGAGAATCCTCAGCATAAGAAAAATAAGCGACAGGCATTCCATCGAATGCAACCACTGCATTATTCTCAACGTTATATTTGACTCTAAATCAGGGCGCTGACTCCGGGTCAGACTCCCAAAGTTAGAGCTCCGAACTCATTTACTTTCGGGTCCTTATGTTTCCACTACGACCATACAAGGGCAAAGCTATCACCAGCTTCCGGGGCGGAACTCCTGCTTGAATCCATACCCGATTCCATAGCACGTAATAATGTTGCTATTCGAATCATGTAATGCTGCATGTAACCCAGTGAAATTCTCCCATGACCCGTGATAATCAATGCAGATTGGACTAACCCAATTTACATATTTGTTAATTGCGTCAATTGGATAAGATCTTCGAAGAAAAATATACAGTAGCTATCAACAAAAGTCTTGAAATCCCGCTAATCCTGGCTTCGTGATTTATAGATTTTATAGATTTAACATGTCAGTATCATTAGCCGGGAATTCCCAATTGAGATCAAGTCCATCGAATCCGTATTTTCTGGAGATTTCAATGGTGTTTTTTCAGTTCTCGCCATTGTCGAGAAAACATTGGGAACGTAACCTCCTCCTATGTACAAAAGAATTTTGATGGGCGAGTTTGGGGCACCAAGTGTGTTTATTGACTCGGGTATTTTTGTTTGGTCCGATTGAGTAACATTAAGTTTGATAGTTTTCCGTTCTGGTACGAGAAACGCATTGTAAACTTGAGTGAAATAAGATGTGTTGATAGAGGAACTGGGAAATACATTAGACGATGGCCAATAAGCCGCTTCGATTCCCCTAAAACGACGTTGAATTGGAGCCTGAACTGGGGAAGATGTGGCTACACCCGACGTTGGCTCTGGTTAATAAACTGGTAGTGCCGGGTACGATTCCTGACTTGGGCCTGGGAAATAAGAAGGTGCTACTGAGATTGGATTCGAACTGGGTTGTGACGCAGCATAAGAATTTTGACTGAGAATTGGTGCAGAGAATGAGTCCGAATCTTTTACGAAATTGAAAATGATTGCAAGAACAAATTTTGAAATGAATTTGAATCTTTCCATGGCTGATATTTTTGATTCGAGTTAATTAAATTCTGTAGTAGATGAAACTCTGGTAAAATCGACATGCTATGTTACGTTGCCGTTGGATTTGGAGTGTAATGCCTGTAATTTTGAAACTCATCTTTGTGGGCACCAAGAATTTAGAAATCACGAAGATGCAGGAAAATTTACCAACAAAAGGAAGTGCACGTCCGGAAATGCAACGAAATTAGAGTTTCGAAGAATAAATATATCATATAAATATATTTTATATTAGTTTAAAGCTTTTAATTGTCACAAGCAATTTTCACCTCACAACATAACTGTTTAAAATCTTAAAACTGTCATTTCATTTATCACGAAACACTGAGCATGCAAGAGTACAAATGAGACGAAGCCAGTAAAATATTATTAAGATAATAATAATAATAATGACATTTGAATAATGGGAATAAGATAAGAAAGCAAAGCAAAGCAACTCTGCTGATTTCATATGCTCCGTTATTGATTGCTAATTGGGTCTATTTTCATTTTTGTTTCAGCTTAATTTCTAATTTTGGTTCAATCTTAATCAAGTTATTGCTGACTTTAAATTGATATTTTTATTTTCTCTGATTCCCGTGGAATGAGACACAGACAAATTCCACGAACCAAATGGCTTGTACGTTGGCATTAAGATATTAGCAGTGCAAAATCCATTTCTTCATCCTTTCTGGGGGGGCCATTCATAGTTAGAAATTAATTGTGGGCCTCCTCTTCAAGTTGGGCTCAGAAATCTCTTGGTCTCAATATTGAACTTCAGTCAAACCACATCGCTTGTCGCCCCCATGTCTCAGCCTTTTAGGCCTTTTTGACTACAACGTCCATGCTGTTGAACTTGCAATCAGGATCGTTCAGCCTTTTACATTTATCTTAGTGAAAGTGAAATAATCCTCCTTTTGTTTGACCTAAAGTTACTTGGTTTAATGGCTATTATTGCATTAAAATGTCTTTAAAAAGTACAGTGCTTTTACCATTTTTTGAAAATAAAATTAAAATATTTAATTATATTATCTTTAGCGAGATTTATATATTTAATATTAGCATTTGACATTTAAAATTTTTATTTCATAATAATTATAAATTAAAACTATCACACTACAATATTAAATAAAGTATAGATTTTGTTTTAAAATTTAAAATCTAATATTTATTGTAATCTAATTATTTCAAATCACTCACTCCACTAGTGGATTGAAATGTTGGGGAGAGAAGCAGTTGGAGCCTCATCCCCAATCCAGTTCCAATGTGGGCAGGAGACTAAAAGAATAATCGATATAATACATCCTTGGCTAAAATTTAATATGATATAGTACAACAAACTATAACAAATTTTTTTTGACTAATAGACCAAGAACGCATAAATAATATTAAAGATTTATCCTTGTAAGTCAATGTACAAAAGTCTAAACCATGTATACATTGCCTTCTAGAAACATGATTTCTTTATTATATGTCCCTCATAGAGAAAAGAATTTTTGTCCTCCACCCACCCAAAAAAGAAGAAGGCTTTTAGTTTGGTAATTAAACAAAAACAAGACAAACTAAGTTGCCCTTGCCATTTCTCAAAGGTTATATTACATAATAAGAGAGAATAAGGGAAATATAAGAATACATTATGAAGAATGAGTGAGAGTATAGTGTTAAAAAATTGAAGCGATGGAACAGATGATGGCTTTCTTTTTTGGGAGGGTTTCATACATTCATATTAAGATAGACAACAACTCTCATAAAGAGATTTGGTTCAATTTGATTAGACAAGTTAATTATCTAAAGAATAATATGGGGTTTTTTGTTGTATTTGTTTAAACAACAATACAAGTAAAATGCCAAAACCCCACTCATTCCCACCTTTTCCAACTTTTTTTCATGTGGGGTTTCATTCGGTTGAAAGTTAGCTTATTCAATGACTTAAATCTATACTAGTTGGAATAATTGTACCAAGTCTTGTTAAAAATTTATAAAGCAAAGATAATGCTTATCTCAAGGGTTAATTATTGGGATTTGTTCATTTTAAATTAATTATTAATTTAATTTAAACCTCCAATAAACATAAATGTAAGTATTAAGTACTAAGAAATAGCACTACGAAAGGAAAAGAGAAAAGACTCTGCCATAGGCTTTGTTTGCTTTGACATTTCTTTGTCGGCCATTTCTATATTCGTCCCTACCATTCACGGCATATACGACAAACCAACCTTGCATCATGACATAGAAGGTGATCTTCCCTTGGTGACCTTTTCTATTTTATTATCCGTTACCCTAAAATTTTATAAATACACACACACACACACATGTATAAAGCAAATGGCCAATAAGCCCTGTATGGGGCTTGCCAAATGTTCTCACTTTCAACTTCAATCTCAACCTCAAGTCGAATTAAATAAATATCTTACTTTTGTGGTGCCTAGTCTAGCTATACGTCTATCTCTCTAAGATTCTTGTTATTAAAGTACTTTTCAAAGTTGTTGTATTTATACTTAACCTTTAACATTCATTTTTTTAAGAACTGATATTTAAAATAAAAGTCTCATCGATTGTATAAAGTGATTATTCCATCAGACATTGTCTAAAGTATTATCAATTTTATTTTCGAGCTCAACCACAATAAGTGATCAATTTCAAACATATAAAAAATTACAAGAAGAATTAAACAACCGAAATTAAGATTGAAGTGTAAGCAACAACAGATTAAATAATCATCTTTGGTTTGTACACGACTCTAAAAATACAATAATTAAAAATATTGAATAATAATATTTACTCTTTACTTTTACCCTTGGTGATTCCAAAGTCACAACATCTCAATCTTCAACATATGCTTGTAAGGTTCAAAATCTTTAGAGAAAAGGCTATCTATGCAAATGGGGTAAGGGGAGTTTCAGTTGTCTTTATTGAAGGGAACTCGTGGACGGTTTGATTGAATTGACAAGCATCAAGCATGCATGCTGGAATCTTCCGTGGTTGTAGGCCAGATAGTGACAATAAAAAGAAATTTGTTGATTTAGTACTATTTCCCTATTCCTAGCCATACAAAAAATTATGAAAAATCAGTAACTCAAGATAAGAGGTATAGCTTCAAAAAGTAGAAGAAACCCACAAAAGGATGAGGAACACGATTAAAGAATATAGGATAGACATATATATAATAATAAGAAGAAACATAAGTAACCCGATTTCATTTAGTTGAAGTACTTCAACATAGAAGAGTTGTGTGGTCTACTTTTGTCTCCTCCGGTCCTCCCCACGATATTTTCTCACCAGCTTTTCACATTAAAACAATATTACTCCAAAAAGATAATGGAAGTTGTTGCATTTATAGCATATATGTATAGATATCTGAAAAAATATTTGCTTGCATATAGAAGAACAAGAAATGATAAAAACAAAGCCGACGATTGGTCAGTCTTATAATGGCTATAGATGGAGGTACATGTTGGAGTCCCAAATTATATTTTTTAAGCAAAACCCACCAAAGCCAATAATGATTTTTTTATGAAAATTATAATATAAAAATTACTGTAGGCAAAAGGGAATAGTGAATTCCTTCGTATATAGAACAAAGCATTTATATATACTTCCCATCAAAAGTTTTTATCCCCTTTTTTTCACTCTTTATCTAGTAATATCAGTAGCAAATTCATAATCAACAAATCAAGGGAGCAAAGCTCAATTTATGTTCTCTCATATGGAACCACTGAATAAAGATCCAAGTCTTTCAGAGGCTTCAAGCATCATCTCAACTCCAGAAGCTCCATTGTTTCAGGATACTTCATTGCAGAAATCAGAGAGTAACAAGCAAAAGCTAGTAGGCGTTGAAGAAGAAGAAGAAGCTACTCAGCTATTAGATCTAAATGTTGATAGAAATATTGATCATTCTGATCAAGGTTTTAATCAAGAACTCAATCTCATTGACCGCATAGACAGCATGGGTAGTTCATCTCAAACTTCTTCAGAAACTCCTCCTCAAGCTAATGATCATCATCGTGTTGAGCAAAGAGTTTTCCCTTGCAACTATTGCCAAAGAAAATTCTACAGTTCACAAGCACTTGGAGGACACCAAAATGCTCATAAAAGAGAGAGAACACTAGCAAAAAGAGGACAAAGATACACAGCAGCAGCAGTTTCAGCCATTGCTTTTGGGCAGCCATACTTACACCAAAATCACTTCTCTAGCATTTCTTCTCTTCCTCTCCACGGTGCATACAATCGATCTCTTGCAATTCAGGTTCATTCAATGATTCACAAGCCAAATCATCTATCATCTTCTCATGGAAATGGCAATATTTATGGACACAACAGCTGGTCTAGGCCGCCTATTGATCAGCAACCAGCAATCGGAAGATTGTCAGCAATGGAAAATTTTCATGCAAGTCCAGCAGCAACAACATCTCGTGCTAGTGTTGGTAGGTTCAACTTATTTAGAAATGTGATGGGTTCCTCTTCTCCGGCAGATCATCTGGAAGCAACTAGTAATTATTGGTGGGAAGGTGGAGACGGTGCCGGTGGTGGTTTGAGGGTTAATAACCAGGAAGAGTTGCAGAAGCTTGACTTGTCCCTCAAGCTCTAAGTTTCTTCTTGGTGCTATTAATTATTTTTAACTTTTTTAACTTAATTTTCATAGTATCCTGATTGAGATTTTGTTTACTCTTTAATTTGAGAGTAATTATTATGTTTATTGAATATGATAGAGAAGTTTTGAGTTTCTTTTTAATTTATTCTTTATATATTCTAAATTATTTGTTTTATTGAAACCTAGAACTAGAAGCTCGTATTGGCTTGTGGGTGAGAATAATATCCTAAGCATAGCACAAAGATTAAGAATAATCTAAAATACATAGAAGCTATTCATTCGAACGTTGTGGCTAAGACCACCACTTCAGTCTCTTGGTGAACTCACCTAGATTGTTTTTCTTTGTTTGTTCGTTTAGTGAAAACTGGCCTTGATTTGAGTAATAATATTTGACTTCGTAAATTTTTCTGTCTTATGCTATGCATAAAATCTGCTGTATTTCCCAAATTTTTGAATCTAATTTAATAATTTTTCTTGAAAGAAATTATATGTTAAAACACACACAAAAAAAATCAATTTTCATATGTTAATTACTGGAAAATTTAACTATTATATATATATAACAGTAAAATTTTCCAGTAATTAACTAATCAAAATTGATTTTATATATATATATATTCTTTTAATTTCAAAATATGATAGAAGTTTAGTCTTCTGTCCACGATAACTTGCATAGACAGTTAAAAAAAGGGGAAATCTTGCAATAATGACATTATGACAGTTAAATGAGATCCCAATTCTCACATTTTTTAACACGAAGCCATTGACTTCGTCATACATCTGTCAAATACATTATAAATAAATAAATATAATCCATAAAATCTTACCAACAGCGTAGAGACAAAGTCATATATGTGAATTTGTGAATCCCATCCAACAGAAGGGGGAAATCCCCGATTGGCAAATTGGGCATTAGATAACTTTATGAACTAAAATTTCAAGCCAAGATCAAGACATGTTTTATTATTTACTCTATTTTAATTGAGAGTATGTTTGTCTTCTAATGAGAAGCATATACTGTGTCGTTTTCATCAGATCACTAAATCTTCAAAAGATTTGATTGTGCTAAAAAATTATTTGTGATTGTCAGCTTCGATTACGTCACGCACCTTTATTTTCATTTCCTATGGTTGCAAAACCCGCCTGGATTTTCACTTGAAACTTCTCTCAATCAATCGTCATCCTCATCAAACTTGTCTACCTCAATATGGAATTCAACAGAACATTTTTTTGCTGTGGGGAAAAGTTTCTCAAAATACCATGAATTAGGCGTTGGATTTTGCCATAAGCACTTGAGAGAAACAAACAGAGAAGATAACGATACAACAAGACACAGTGAAGTGATAACTAGGAATATCGGTAGGTTTTTCTTTTCCGGAATGGGCATGCTAAATGCTGGAGGCTATATAATGTGTATAACAGGGTAAGACTATAGAAATCTATTTTTTTTTCCTTCTCCATTAGATCAAGACTTGATGTTACTGTTCTTCCATAGGATCCAGAAAGTAGCATTTTCATACAATTCCGGAGACTGTTTCTAAAGTATTCTGTGAGTGCATCAATAACGCATACCCGCCACGGACGAAATGATGCGTCTAGTCATGAATATCTCCTCTACTCTGTTTAAATGTATTAAAATTCTTTAAAAACTGTAGATAGAAGTGCAGGTGAAGGTAGAGATAAAGAAATGATTATGATAGAAGACAAATATAAATTATTGAAAAATAAAAGTCTCAACTCTGGTCACCATTCATGATAAACCAAACTAAGGTTAAGGTTCTATTTGAATTATTATGTAGGGGCTTTTAAATCATAACTATCATGTAATGAGAACTCTATATGTCAATATCAATGGAAAATTATGTAAGCCTCATCAAAAATTAATATTATCAAACACTTTAGCAAAAGTAACACAATCCCAAGCGAAGCTATATACAAGATTTGACCATCTTTTCATGAAGGCAGTAAACATGGAACAGCACTTTCTAAATGCCTTCATCTGCATGCTTACAAATGAAAAAATACAAGCAGGACGAAATATCTGAGAAGAGTTAAAAGCTCAATTTGAGTGCATTTCAGGATAAATGTTCATCAAACACCAAAAAGGCAAGATTATGTCAAACATAACTAATCCAAGGAAGCCATTGGATTTAACTTGGCTGGTCGTCAAGGACAAAATTAGGTAGCCCTAATTATTTAACAGACTTAAAAGATTTTCAAAATGAAAATTATCAAAAAAAATCATAAGATTTGAACGTTATGTAAAACTGATGAATAATTTAAAAGCTATACATGGAGCATGCCTAACAATCTGTAAACAAGGGCCTGGATGACATAAGCGACTGTTCTGTCCCTAAAAAAGAAAATCAATGATTAACACAGTGGATTCTTGTAGACATGAATCCTGAATGTAGCTAAAGTTTCACATTCTAATCAAATAGGAAAATATGATTTCACTTTCAATTTAAACCAATCCAGCTTAACAATATATGAGTTCAACTAAGCACGCTTGAATGATCTTGAAGGTAAACTGTTGCAGATCATCTATTCACAGGATACTAGCTGAATAGAACATTATCACTAAATCTTAAGCAAAAAATGAGCAGGTCTAGTATGAAAACAAATCCCAGAAAAGCTAATCAGAGTAGTGCAAGGGATGAGAAACATGATGCTTAGTAGTAGAACGTTTAGTATTCCTCTCTTTATGTAGTCAGTTCTGCAAACATGATACCGTAAAACATATATTACACTTGATAATAAATACAAAAAAATATATATAAAAGAATAATGTTGAGGAAAATTATCAGACTGAAACAGATGAATCAAGAAATTCATAGTCTCCTTCATTCACAAACTATATGAATTTTTCACTTATGTCAGTTGGACTTGATTTGGAATTAACCCTTTAAACAATGTAAGTTCACAACCCCAACCACCCTTGAAGATCAGCCAAAAATATTACGGTTCAAACTTTGTATAGATTGAATAACATATAATATATCTAGTCAGCCCACCACACCACCATCACAATATAGTTTTTGTATCTCTGCCCATTCCAACTGAGTAAATAAAATTTATTTCTGACACAAAATGGTAAACGAGGACCTATCTGGCACCCATGGTTAGTGGATCTGTAGCACTTACTGTTGCTCATTATGACTTGTACACTTACACTATCATCATACTTATCTAAATTTTATGGCACAAAAAGGTACTCCAATCATGATACTGTGGGAGCCTGACCACATGCATAATGTCGAGACTCGAGCAATCTACCACGAGTCTTGACCCAAGTGTAACCAACAAAAACAGTTAATTCAATTAGTTCTGGAAATACAATAATTATCAAGCTGGGCATATCTTTATTTAATGAGCGTAAAAATTTACATGTGAACAATTACTATTTCATGCATGTATATTACATGCACACAGAGACATGTTTAACATATCATGCGGGAGAATAACAAGAGTAATTAAAATATGATCGTATCTTTGAAATTTCAGTTACACAAATTATATCTTCTGTCAAAGTCTATGACGTCCTACAAGCACACACAAATCCAATCTAAATATTTAGACGTGCACTGAGTGTGCCTAATGATGTGTATTAGTGTTCCATCCTTTAAATCCACAATAATGTAGCTAGTCTACCTCTTGATTCTCACTATCACTTGAAATCATATTCTCCTTCCTCTCAACTACGAGTTAATGAAACAGTAAAACAAGTTTAATTCCAATCACTTTTGCACAAACTGGGATGATTGAAAGGGTGCAGACAACGCCTTTGATTATATTACAATTATTATTGATGTGCTCTTGTGGTCACATATACAGGAGTTTGTCTAACAAATGACATATACGTATATTTAACTTTGTTACTCTTCCACAACCATCCAATTTGATTCTTTCAGTTCTATTTCCCTGAGTTTTGCCAGCAACAAGCGATTATCAATTTATTTAAAACATATTTCAGGATAGAAAAATAGTCCACATCCCAACCCTTTATTCTTTCTTAGCTGATGGAAGATATAACTACATGTGCAACAATTTTGTTTCTAAAATTTTAGGACATTCAACAATTATTCAGAGGATCAAGAAGACATCAAATTTTAAAAGAAAATGGGAAAGAGACACATGCGGCTCCATAATAGGAGGCTGTTGAACTTATTTAGGTATCTTGGGTATATATAATGTAATCAAAGCAGTAGAAATTCATGAAGATAATAACAAAAAAGAGGGTATTTTGAAAAGAACCAGGAAAAAAGAATCATGACTACCAATAAGGCACAACGTATGCAGTCTTTCTGTTACAACATGAGTTTAATCTTCAATCTTCTGAAGGCAAGTCTTGGAGAAATTTAAACCAACAAATGTATCTTTCTTCTAGTTATCTTCTCTCTATCCATCAATAATCTCAATAAAATCTGTTAGGCAGATTATGGCAATGAAATATGGTCATCTATGCTACTAAATTAAAGATTCAATAAAATTACAGTGGAGACTAATTGCCAACTCAACTTGTCAATCTCTCGCAGGAATGCCACAATAAGTATAGAATTAAAAGCAAAAGTCCATAACATAGTCATTTAGCAATTACTAAAATTAAAGATTCAATAAAATTACAAATGGAGAATAATTACCAATTTAACTTGTCAATCTCTAGCAGTAATCCCACAATTATAGAATTAAAAGCAAAAGTCCATAACACAGTTGTTTAGAAATTACTTTGAATTATATTTCATTGGGTTTCATATAGTAAACAAAATAGCACAAAAAAGCATGATAACAGCCTTCTAACGGTTCTGATCAATGCAAACTTAAGAATTTAATTATCACTCTCGTAAAGGCTTCGTAAACAGTAAACAGAATCCCTCTATTTTTCAACAAAAGATTTAACATTTCCTAACCATTTAATTAGTTCAATTCTATCCTTGTTCAGTATATATTCATGCAAGAAAACAGATAGTTCATCATTTACCCCTCTTGCCTCTAAGTACTTATGAAATATCCTCCGAAGCTTGTCACTCAGATTCCTGAAAACAACAATAACATATCGGAAACTAAGATACCAAACCAAAAAATACCTAAAGGGGAAAAAAAAAAGATTTTGCCAATATACACAATTTAAAATATTTCAATCTTCAGCACCATCTGGAAATGCAAACATACCTAAAATGAGGTCCCATATAAGGCCTGGCAAGCTTGTTATCACGACTAAGCAAATAAATTTGCTGAATTTCTAAAGAGTCTGGCCAGGCAGAGCACAACAACTCTAGCATATCAGAACAATTTTCCTTGGATATATCAACTATCAAGCTAATGTGAAGACGCACGTCTTTGCCGGTGCTATCTTCTCCCAACTTAGGAAAGCTCATAAAGCCATCAAACATTGAGACTTTAATTTGGATATCTTCACTTTCTCCAAATTTTCCATTCATTACTATGAATTGCTCTCCTGATCGATCCTCAACCGCAAACGAATTGAATTTCGTAATAGGCTATGTAATTTCCAGATATTTAGAAAACACTTCATTTTCTCGTCGACCAAACAGAACGTAAAAGAATATAAAAGAAAAGCGAAATTAAAAGCTTGACTAGCAAATACCTGATGAGGAGGTGCGTATTCCGTCTGGTAGTCGATTTCGTTTCGAAGGATTCTGATTATGTTAGCTTCGAAATGTGATTTGGTAATTGCCTCTATGCCGTAGTTTCTGGACGGGAACCGAAAAGCTGAGGTGGCATTCCGTGATTTGACAAGATGGGTGAT
The DNA here is from genome assembly GCA_035221805.1 of Trichilia hirta. Lineage (NCBI taxonomy): Eukaryota > Viridiplantae > Streptophyta > Magnoliopsida > Sapindales > Meliaceae > Trichilia > Trichilia hirta. Next base: position 12,125,021 of record JAWDEX010000018.1, on the reverse strand, counting down.
GTTATGGCGCTGTAGTCCGTGAATTATTCTCCCAGCAGATCGGATTAAGCAAGACATGGGACTGGATTTGAAAGAGGGTTTAAGAGGGAGTTGTGCGGTATTTTTTGCAAAATGCAAATGCTAAGTAATTTGCTTGTCTCCTATGTCTTGATGTAACAAAACAGACCGGCTTGTTCCATTACTATATAAATGACGCGTTATTTATTTTATACATAGGTGTACAGTTGTTGGCACCTTATATTATCTATGAAGCCCAAATTAGCTTATTGGATCATTATTGTTTTGGGTTTGAATTCTCATCTTATTTAGAGTGCTATTTACAAGAGAAAAATGGCGGCTCATTCTTATGTAGTATTAGGTATTTGTCTTAATAATTTTTTGGGGAATATTTAAAAGAATTAAATGATATTTATAATTAGGGAAACAATCGAAAGTGTTGATAATTACATATGTGGTATACTGGAAAATCTAGACGCTTTGGACAATTTTGGCGCTCGTAATAGCTAGGAAAGAGATATTATTACTATTTATAAGCCAAAAATAAGTTACTTGAACGATGAGTTATTTTTTAAATATAGATAAATATATAAATTTAATAATTTTTTTGTTAAAAAAATTTAATATGATATATTTATTTATTTTAAATAGTGTGAGATATCCTAATTTTATATTCTAATATTTGAATTATAAATTTGATGCCTAACATTAAACCAAAACAAACACAATAAAATATAATATAATCGTATCTTATCTTAACCTATATTATCCTGTCCAACACAGTATGAAATTTATATATTAATTATTATCCAAAGTAATTATTATTTTTAATTAATTAAAATTAATATACAAAACAACGTGACAATAATATTTGTTTTCATATCACGTGATATACGAAGATTATAAAGGAAAAGAATACGTAAGGTGTTCTATTAAATTAATTAATCACGGTAGTATTAAATATATCTATTAAAATTATAAGTAATTAATAAAATAACTCTTATACTCTTATATTATTTATCTAGTCAACTATATTATAGGGTCATAAATTTATTATTAATAAATATTTTATAAATTACTTGAACTGCCTTGTCCCTTAAACTTTAGGAAATTCCATATCTTTTTCTTATATTATAGAGCAAGTTGTTTTATTACGTGTGAGTAAAAATAATTAAAAACTAATTATTTGACATATCATATTATTGTAGATAATTAAATAAACTTTACGTAAATGATGATGTAATTATAGTTTATTGCCATATTTTTTTATTGTTGATAATTAAATAAACTTTATATAAATTATGATGTAAATGTAGTTTGTAGGCATATATTTATAATTGAACTCTAAAATTTAAAAATCTAAACCTATTTGGGTGATTTTAGTTCTCGTAATTATTAAGAAGATAGATTTTGTTACAATTTACATAAAAAAAAAATAATTTTGTTGATGATATTTATCGATCCGAGGTTAATTTTTGGTTAAAGTTTTCTGACTTTAAATTTGACTAATCAGAAACTGTAACCCAGCATGATCGCCTCAGTTTTTCGGCACCCACTTTGATTTTCGAGGTGCCCCCACGCCTCTTCTAAAAACAAAAGCTAAGGATGGGATCGACAATTATGCTATTTAAGTAACTATTCAGGCGTCCCGTCATACTATGTAGTACCGTGCACGGTAAGTTACAAACATTGCTAAGCCAGATCTAACGTAAATGAGTGGTGAAAAGTAATAAAAAGATTGATCCAACTACCATACCTATTTCTGTTTAATCAAACTCTTGTTCTCCGATGCTCACACGTGCACAAGTTTTATAAAAAGTGAAGGCCATGCATGAACCAGGATTTGGATTTTTCTTCTTCGGCTGGACCTTATTCTTCTCCTAACTTGAAAATTTTTAGAGAGGGCCGTCTTTAAGTAATTAAGAGATAATTACTGCACTTATAAATTTTTCTTGAGCTCAACCTCCCGAATTGGTAAAATACTCAAATACTCGTAATTTTTCTCTTTTTATTTGGTCATGCAATATTTCACTGACTTGATCATCAGAGTTTATTTGCCGGTAATCTAACTTCACTTTTAACTTGCTTTTTTATGATTTTAGGTAATTTCTAAAAAGTTTCTATGTCAACAATAATAATAAATTTGTGAGATATGTTAAATCTTTCTTCTCTAAAAAATTTGAACATCAATAAATTTATATAAAGTTGAATAACTCTTATCATCAATAAAACCATAATTCACTCGTTGATGTTGAGAAAAATATCATACACAAAAAGGTGAGTGGCTTTTTAGAACTAAATAAATATAAATTTAATAATTTTATTTTTTTTGAGAGAAAAAAGTTAACGTATGAAATGATATAAATATTAGTGGTATATGATTTTATATATTAATTAGTATTTAAAGTGATTAATATTTTAAGTTAATTTAAATTGCGATTATGATATATCTATT
>JAWDEX010000018.1:12080939-12122469 GCA_035221805.1 Trichilia hirta | reverse complement strand
GGATCCTCATTTTCATGTTCATTCTCATCACGTTCCTCATCTTCATCTTCATTCTGGTCTTTCCTCTTTTTATTGAGCTTCCCGATCTGATCAGAATCCCCTATTCCCCCAGCTTCACCACTTCCATGATTAGGCTTGTCTTGATTGTCAGAACTACTCCTATCCTTTGTATCAAATTTCTTCCTCCTGACGACATGTTGCCATATGTTCTTCAGCTCCTCAATCCGAACAGGTTTCAGCAAATAATCACAAGCCCCATGAGTGATTCCCTTCATCACCAGCTTGGGGTCACCATTTCCCGACATCACTGGACAATTTAACATTTTACAACGAAGTTAATAGACAATAAAACAAGGTTTCAAATTGTAGCTCTAAGATCAATTACTAGAGTTCTTGGAATAAAACTAACAAAAAGAACAAAAATTTTTCAAAATTCTAGTTCTGTTTTTGTTGGAAAAGAGTTACCAAAACATTAAAAAACCTTAAAACGCAACAAAATTGCTGATGTTCCAAAAGTTTATGAAAATCTAATTCAAAACTCAATTTCAAGGGCAGACATAAAAAGAGCAGATAATTGTAAAGATCATGCAAATTTCTTTGGCTTACTTATGACAGGTAGGTCCATCTCAAGTCCTACTAGCTCAAGCAATTTGAAACCATCCATGTCTGGCATATAAACATCGCTGATAACCAGGTCAAATTTGTTTTTGTTTTCTCTCAACAGCTTCAGAGCCGTGATTGCCTGGTTTGTTGTGGTCACTGCAGAACATAAAAAACGAATAAAACTAATAAATCCTATTTAGATTCTGAAAGATTCAAATTAACAAACACAAACAAATTATCCAATTAAACTGCAGTAAATCTGAGATTGATCTCAGATTTTTTCCAGATAAATTCATAAACGTGTTCATGCTTCAAAATTCGTGAGATATTGAAGATCCGAGCACAGAACAACACTATGTATTCCTTTCATTAACGCGACCAAAGAAAAAGATCTATAATCCATAAATACTGGAAAACAAATAGCGAGAATAGAGAGATATTAAATGTTGGCACTTTTTCCAATCACCAAATGTAACTAAATCAAGTTATGATATAAGTATAGGATTCTACTCACTACCAAATCAAAACTCACAAAACTTAGACATATCCAATCAAAATCTAAGCAACAAAATACCAATCCAAAAACCCATTTTCAAGAACTCATAAAACAAACTGAGATAGAAAACAAATATACAAACCACGGTATTGGCAATGACGAAGCAGAGATTCTAACAACTTAAGACAAGTCGGGTCATCGTCCACGGCCAAAACTCTCAGCCCACTTGGAAACTGTTCTCTGTTAGCTTGTTCTACCGTCATTGTTTTACCTTCTCTCACAAACAGAAAACGGGATAAAACAGGGAGGAAGAAGAAGAAGAAGCAATTACTTCAAAAAATCAAGATTGCCAGCTATGTTTTCTCTGGTTTTGAGCAGAACCCGGAAAGTATATTAGTATTAGAAAGAAATTAAACCCGGGTAATTAAAATTTAATGGTAGAAAGTGGCAGATTAAGGAACGTGATTGGTAAGTTTGGAAAGAATATTAGCTTAGAATTTGGAGAGAAGAACAAGTTAAAACAAAGCAGTAACAAAAGAAACGAAAAGAGGTTCTGAGTTCTGTGTTCTATTGCATTAACTGTGAAAAAGAGAAAGAATATGGAATCTATAAGCTATGCATGGACTGTGAAAGCTTGATATGGAGTGAATTCTAAACCCTTTAATGGAAAAGATTTATTTTACCATTTTTGGAGACAAAAATACAGGACATTTTGTTTTTTGGCGTGTGAGAGACACGCTCGACTCGATTTACCAGGGACTACAGAGTAGACTAGCTGGGAAGGTTACCGCTGTTACTGGTTTCGCCATAACTACCACGTGCAGTGCATAAGAGCCATTCGTATGCGAGCGAACTAGAGGAATATTCCTCTCAAGCAACTTTTGTCAAATTATTTTTATAAAATAAATGTAATTAAAAAAAAGTGTTGCGTTGATGACATACTAATATAAAATAAAATTAAAAATTTTGTTCACCAGCCTCCTTAGGTTAAGAATTTTATATTTATTATTTATAATAATTTTTAATATTTGATATAATAATTAATAAATATTTTTTATGATATTTAATAATTTATTAAATATAAAAATTTTAACAAATATTTTAATAGCACTATTAATAAAAACTTAAAATTAATACGTAAAAAAGTATTTTTTATTAAATTTTAAAAAATAAGAAATAATAAAATAATTTCAAATGTCGTATGTAATTTCGTTTGATTTGAACATTAAAATTTAATTTAAATGATCAAATTTAGAATGTATTTTTGGTAAATTAATTTTAAAATTGAATTTAAGTATTGGACTTAAATTGGATATCATCAATATTTAAGTAAGAGTGCGTTAAGTATGCAAATTTAATAATAGAGATACTACTGTTACATATTTTATATTTTAATAAGTATACAAAAAATTTTAAAAATAAAACATAAAAAATGTATAATAATAATAATATATTATATTTATTAATTATCATCCTAATTTGTAAAAAGAAATTAGAAAAGGGATATAAATTTGAACTTTGACATTTTAAATTTAACTTTCATTTGACGAATAAATAAATGATTTTGGATTTTTTGTATTTATTACATAAAATTGAACTCAAAAGTTTCCACGTGTCTTCTAAAATCTCCTGCAGTCCAAAGATGGGCAAAGTTATGGTATATATTATATGTACCGTACATATTTAATTTTTTAATCATAATCGTCAAACTTTTCCTTGAAATTTTCTAACATTTTGTAATATTTTTTTATAATTATAACAGCATAAACTCATGACTATAAATTATAACGAATGGTCATGGAGTAATGAAGAGATGTAAGGTACATACGAGCACTGTAATATGACTCTAAAAAATCTGTTCTATCAGTCTACCATCCAATAGTAATTAAGCACGTGTCGTGGACAAAAGAATAAAAGTTCCGCTCTGAACTGAAAAGCGGCAGGAAGTGTAAGACACGCGTGAGCGTGCTTATGGACGTGCAGTAAAAATAAATCAATAATAACAAAAATAATTCTTATTTTATTACCTTGGCAGTGTTGCCTTTTGTAAAGATTCCTCTCTTCATAGACTTACGCCTTCTGTAATGGCTTTATCAAATCGGAAGACGAATTAACATCGGCATCAGATTAAAAAAAAAAAGTCATAATAATAATGAAAGGACAATATAATATAAGTAGAATAATTAAGCACTAATTAAGTGTAGTTAAATAATTCTATTTTAAAGAGATATTTGTATTAATTTTAGATTTAATTTTTTTAAAATACATTCAAGTATAAGAGTTTAGTGCAGTCGAAATTTTATTTTGTAATTAATATTATTGTAATGTAATTTTTATATATTATCTTAATTGATTTAAGACAAATATTGTATAATTTATAGATACATATTCCCAAAAAAGTGAGTATCTAACTCGTATATGACTGATAGCCGGAGTGATGATTGAGTCGTGGTAAAAAAAATATATAATAAATTAATTAAACTATTTTATTATTGTTAGGTCTTTATCTCCACGGATCCAACCCACGTGAAAATGGGCAAATTGAGTGATCCAATGAGGCTTAAAACATTTTTTTTATGGTATTAAGTGAGTAGGGAGAATTCGGGATTTTGATCGAGTTTAACAAAGTGAAAAATTAATTAATTTGAGAATTAATAAATTAATTAAATTTATCTAAAATTAATCCGATAGATTATAATAGTATAAATAAGTTATTTTTTCAGTGCCCATTCGTCCTTAAGTTCAAAATTATATATAAAGTAAAGTTTAGGCGTGTCAATTTTCAAAAAAAATAATAAAACTTTAAAAATAAAATATAAATAAAATAAAATAAAAAAAATTTAGGTAGCATTTGATTTTATTATTAAATGAAAAATCTAAATTTAAAATAAATTTGAATGTTTAAATTTAAATTATTTATTTATTTTTTGTCTGATATTTAAATATAAGAATTAAGATGTTTGTTTTTTTCAAATAAAAAATATCTAAAAATTAATACTTTTATCTTTATATCTTTATAATTTTATCTGTTAAATAAATAATAAAATCTTAAATTTTGTTATAACTACTTATATATTTTTTAACTTATAAAAAGCTTGATAAATTTAAATTAAATTAAATAATAAAAATTAATAATTACATTACTTTATCATATCCAACTTTGAAGTTGTACCATTTTTTAATGAAAATAATATGTATGTTACAAAAGGTAAGTAGTATTAGATTTTTATATGAGTAAGGATGTAAATAAATTAATTAGATAAAAATATTTTTCATTAAAAAGGTGTTTTAAAAATTTTATTAAATTAAGAAAATCTTAATTATCTTAAATAGATAAATTCGAACAATTAAGCATTACAAAAAAAAAAAAAAATTTACTGTTATTTATTTTATAATATTTATGAATTAGCAAATGCATTTTTTAGTTTTCCATTTTTTATAAACTTTTGTGAACCAAAACTCAGTTGAGTCAAACAAGTAGATTCTTATAAAATTAAATTTAAAAAAAAAAAATATTTCGCTTTGATTTAAGTTTCTTTTAATATTATAATATGGTCATTTTAAACTACTGTTATTATAAAATGAAAATTTTTTATGTCAATTATTAATATAAAAATGAGTGAGTCTTACTAATCATTAATATTATCAAATATATATTTAGTTTTACTTTTAAAATTAAACAATAATAAAATAATAATGATAATAATATCCAACATATGCTAGTCTACTGTTTCCCATTTGTGATTTTCATTTCTAGCTGCATCACGGGCACTCTTGTGTCAACAAATAATAATTATAATCACTAATACAACAAAACCCGAATATATAAGGTATTGCTTGGTTGATTGATTTGATTGAGTGAATAAATTTCCACTATCTCTCATTCTTAATTTCCATATCCTATTAATTTGTTAGTGGAGGTTACTATAGAATGTGGTTTCCAGGTAAGGCGGAATGAATTTGGTAAAAATTAAAGTAAATTCCATATGATTGGATGATGTGATTGTGATGTATCTTTTCTTCAATAAGAGGATTAGCAATTAGTTTTAATTATTATGCAAAAGTTTATCACCACTTATAATTCCATATTGTTATGTTAATGCATGCGCACATCACATTTATATCTCGATCAATCTCCCGTCATTATCCTTTTCTTGACTTTATATCACTGTTAATGCATATAGAAAGTGGTCCAAATCACAACAAATAAAAGAAATTAAAGGGTTATAATTTAAAGCTATACCCTTTGAGAAGAGGTGGTCTCCATGACATTGTGGAAGATCCTACACCTCCAATTGGAAGATACAAACAAGATCCCAATGAAGTAATTTATGATTATTTAAGTCGCAACACATCATTTGACTATCCAATATTTTTATTTTTCCCATTATAACAGAAGAATCCTCTCTCTTCTCTCTCTCTATCCATCGACAATATAATACGGGCCCATGTCATTTAATAAACCTACTTCGAAGATTCATCTGTTGGGTGCAAATCTTTAGATTCCTTGCTTTTTGAATTCACATGAGTTTGATAAATGGGAAGGGAGGAAGAACACAGCTTAGATTGTTTCGTAAAATACTTACGGATGCTCAAGTTTAGCTAACCTTGTCTCCTATAAAGGATATATGCCCACACTATTAAAACATATTATAATCTTCCTTTTGACAATATTATATATAGTTTCACAAATCTTGTAACAATTCACAAACATGCATGTATACTTGGGTCCTCACAAATTATTGTAATATTGCCCAAACTATCAACATACATATATATCACAGCCAATTTAGAACCTGGGTGCTCAAAACAATTTCTCAAATATTCTTTAGATAGTCATTTGGACTGCGTGCTCAACTTGACCTCCTCTGTTAAATCGTTTGAAAAAATTAATGAGAAAACATCCTTGAGGAACTATACTTACGTATAGGATTAGGAAGTTCATTTAAATTAAAGACAAATTGGTATAATATTCGATCCAATTCAGCTCATTAATTTGGAAAGGAGGGAAGACACCAAATCTATATAAAAGAGAGAAGAATAGAATCTATAGAAAGATAAAAGAGAAAGTCATTGAACGAATTATTCATGTCCAATGCTTTGTATTTTCTTTCGAAAAAGAAAAGTGCAATGTTAATGTCTCTGTCTTGTATAAAACGGCATTCAGGAGCAAGTTCAATGGAGCAGTCAGTCCCATGCAAAAGGATTCTTAAGGCATCGTCAAAGCTTAGATTTGTGGTTTCTTGGGAATATATGTTCTTTGAACTTCCTCCACATCTACGTATAAATAGTTAATGAATGGAGAATCGATTTACTGTTTGGAGAGGTTGATTCTTCTTTAAGAAGGAAAATTGGGTAACTACAATATAGGAATGGAATGGAACCATTCGAAAATAGATTCTAAATGAAATTACATTCATTCTTTAGATAATAAATTTTTATAATTTTCAAAAATTTTCATATCACTTTTCAATTATCTAATGCACGATTTTATATTATTTGGGATCCAGTTTTAAAGATATGTTTGGACATAATCAGCATTACTCATAAGAGCAAAGTTTTTTATTTTATAAATTTAGTGGCATTAATGTTGTGTATATAATTAATTATGAATATTTATTCTTTTATGGATTACACTTATAAAAAATTAAATATTAAAATTCGTCGAAATTAAGTACATGTCATAATATAACACTACTACATTACAACAGATTAATTCCATAAAAATATATTTAAACATCGAGTACCATTTTATTAATCATTGAGATTGGATAATTTCTTAAATATATACAAGAAGGAGGATGTTAATGGTCGAACGAGCAATCAAGGCACCGAACCCTTAATCAATAAAGGCTTTCGAAATTAATGTATCATCACCCTCTTCCCCAAGCAATCGAAGCTGCCAATCATAACACAAAGGAAAGCATAAGTTAAATTAAACGTCAAAAACTTAACATAAACAATACTATTAATACTAATTAATTGATTAATTTCACCTTCTCTTGAGAGAGTCCAATTGGAATCTTGGCCGAGCGCCCAAAAGAAATACCCACCCAAGCCCGTTGACTTGGCAAACAAGACCTTATTTTTAACTGACAAAACGTCGTCGTACCCAATCCAAGAGTTCCCGGAGTAAGAAAAATAACCTACAGGCTTTCCATCGAACACAACGACTGCATTATTCGCGACGTTATATTCGACAATTTGACTGTAGGTCAGGATGCCAGCTCCGGGTCCAACTCCAAGAGCTAGAGCTCCGACCCCATTTATATTCGGGTCCTGAAGTTTCCACGTATGCCCATACAATGGCAAACCCATCACCAGTTTCCCGGGCAGAACTCCTGCTTGAATCCATGACCCGATTCCGTAGCTCGTACTAATGTTGCTTTTCGAGTCATACAATGCTGCATGTAACCCAGTGAAATTCTCCCATGACCCGTGATAATCAAAGCACATTGGACTTACCCAATTTACATATTTGTTAATTGCATCAATTGGATAAGATCTAGGCTCACCGTACGTCGTGAATTTCGAAGAAAAATATACAGCAGCGGTTAATAAAAGTCGTGAATTCCCGCTAATCCTCGCTTCGTCGTTTATAGCTTTTCTCCATTGTCTGAATAATAAACCAAGATTTAACATGTCTGTATCGTTAGCCGGGAATTCCCAATCGAGATCGAGACCATCGAACCCATATAATCTAGCGATTTCAATGCTTGAATTGATGAAAACTTCTCGTGTTTTTTCAGTTCGCGCCATTGTCGAGAAAACATTGAGATCATAACCTCCTCCTCCTATAGACAAAATACTTTTCATGGGCGAGTTTTGGGCACGGAGTGTGTTTATTAACTCGGGTATCTTTGTTTGGTCCGATTGAGTAACATTAAGTTTGAAAGTATTCGTTTCTAGCAAGAGAAACGCATAGTAAACGTGAGTGAAATAAGATAGGTCTATAGAGGAAGCTGGAAATCCATTAGACGATGGCCAATAAGCTGCTTGGATTGCCCTAAAACGATGTCGAGTTGGATCCGGAAGGAAATAAGAAGGCGTTGCTGGGATTGGATTCGAACTGGGTTGTGATGCAGCATAAGAATTTTGATTGAGAATTGATGAAGAGAATGAATCTGAATCTTTTACAAAATTGAAAATGATTCCAATTACAAGTATTGCAATGACTTCGAATTTTTCCATGGTCGATATATATATTTTTTTTTTTTTAGTTAATTAAATCGAGATGATTGTTTATATAACAGATGAAACTTTGGTATAATCGATATTTATGTTTCGTTGCTGTTGGATTTGGAGTGTAATGCTTGTAATATTGAGAAAATTTAGTGGGCGCCGAGAATTTAGAAATCACAAAGATGCAGGCAGGCAGGCAAATTTACAGACACAAACCAACAAAAGGAAGCGTCCGTCCGGAAACGCAACCAAATTAGAATTTGAAAGTATAAGCTAAATATATTAATAAGGAAGGAATAATTGTAAATAATTTTTGTAATAAAGTTATAGTATTATCATAGATTTAAGATTAAGCCAGTAAAATATTATTAAGATAATAATAATAATAATAATAATAATAATAATAATAATATTTGAAAAAGGTAAGAAAGCCAAGTGAAGCAATTCCTCTGCTGATTTTATGTGTTACGTTATTGACTGCTAATTGGGTCCATTTTCAATTTTTTTTTTCCCAGCTTAATTGGATTGCTCTTATTCTAATTTTAATTCAGTCTTAATCAAGTTGTTGCCGACTTTAAATTAAGATTTTTATTTTCACTGATTCCCGTAGAGTCAAATCCTATGAACCAAATGGCGTTTACGTTGACATAAAGAAATTAGCAGTACAAAATCTCTTCTTTCTTTCTTTTTTTCTCTAATTTGGGCCATTCCAGCTAGAAATTGATATGGGCTTCTCTTTAATTGGGCTGATAAATCTCTTGGGCCCAACATTGAGATCATTTCTTACGTTTGAACTACACTCAAGCCACGTCACTTTTCGTCCCCGTCACTTAAGTTTGAACTACACATTGAGATCATTTCTTAAGTTTGACTGCAACTGCCGTGCTGAACTTGATAGCTACACAACTTGAACTAGAATTCTTGAACCTTTTCACCTTTTATGCAAGTGAACGTGAAATAATCTTCGTTTTCGTTTGACCTGAAGTTCATTGATTTGATAGCTATCAAGTTCAATCAACGGTTTCTCCGTATTAAAATTTCATTTGAAGTTGTAGTATTTTTATAATTTTTCTAAAAATAAAATTTAAAATATCCATAACATTATATTTTTAATAAAATTTACATATTTTTATATTAATATTTAATTTTAAAATTTTTATCTTGCAATTATTATGATTTAAAAACTATCACATTATAATATTAAATTAATTTTTACAACAAAACAATTGCTAATTTTTTTTTTAGCTAATAGACCAAGAACGCATAAATAATATTAAAGATTTATCGTTGTAAACCGATGTACAAAATCTAAACCATGCATACATTACCTTCTAGAAACATGATTTCCGTAAAGAAAACTATTTTTACCCTCCAACCCCCTAAAAAAGAAAGGAAAAGACATTTTGTTTGGTATTTAAACACAAACGAGGTAGCGGAATTTGGCCGCTGCCATTTCTCAAAGGTTATGTTATATAATAAGAGAGAGAAAGGAAAAATATATGAATCCATAATGGGTTTTGAGTGAGAGCAAATTGTTAGAAAATTGAAGTGATGGAATAGACGATGGCTTTCTTTTTGTGTAGGGTTTAATATATTCATGTCAAGATGGACAATAAATCTCATAAAGAGATTTGGTTCAAATTGATTAGACAAGTTAATTGTCTAAAGAATCATATGGGGTGTTTTGTTGTATTTGTTTAAACACCAATACAAGTAAAATGCCAAAACCCCACTCATTCCCACATTTTCAAACTTGTTTTCATGTGGGGTTTTCATTGGATGAAAGTTAGCTTATAAAATGACTTAAATCTATACTTATTGGAATAATTGTACCAAGTATTGTTGAAAATTAATAAAAGCAAAGATAATGCTTATCTCAAGGGTTAATTATGGGGATTTGTTCATGTTAAATTAATAATTAATTTAAACATCCAATAAACATAAATATAAAGCATTAAGGATTAAGAAATATATAGAATGAAAAGAGAATGACTCCACGTAGGCTTTGTTTGCTTTAACATTTCTTTGTCGGCCATTTCTATTTGTCCCCACCATTCACGGCATATACGACAACCTAACCATATATCATGAAATCGAAGGTAATCTTCCTTTAGTAGCCTTTTCTATTTTATTATGCACCCTAAAATTTCATATATATATATATATATATAAGCAAATGACCATTAAGCCCTTTATGGGACTAACAAAATGTTCTCCCTTTCAATTTCAATCTCAACCTCAGGTTGAATTAAATAAATATCTTACTTTTGTGGTGACTAGTCTAGGTATATATACGTCTATCTCTATAACATTCTATTTATTAAAGTACTTTTCAACATTATTGTATTTATACTTAAACTTATTTTTGAAGTACTGAAATTTAAGATAGAAGTCTCATCGATTGTATGAAGTGATTATTTCGTCGCACTATTGTCCAAAGTATTATCAATTTTATGTTGGAACTCAACTGATTGAAACGGTCAATTTCAAACATATAAAAGAAATTTACTCTAATAAAAATACAAGAAGAATTGAACTACCAACTTTAAAATTGAAGTGCAAACATCATCAGACTAAATAATCATAATTTGTTTATACACAACTTTAAAAACACAATAGTTTAAAATATTTACTATTTACTTTTACAGTTATACTTAATATTAATTCCAAAGTCACAATATCTCAACCATGAACATTGATTTGTAAGGTGCAAAAATCTTTAGGGGAAAGGCTGTCTAAGCAAATGGGGTGGGAGACGTTTCTGTTGTCTTTATTGAAGGAAGCTCGTGGACGGTTTGATTGAATTGACAAGCATCAAGCATCAAGCATGCATGCATGCTGGAATCTTACGTTGTTGTAGACCAGATAGTGAGAATAAAATGACATTTGTTGATTTAGTACTACTTACTATTCCTAGCTTTACAAAAATATTATGAAAAATCAGTAGCTCTAGCTAAAAACACACAGAGGTATAGCTTCGAAAGGTAGAAGAACCCCACAAAAGGATGAGGAACACCCTCGCGCTTAAAGCGTAGGATATATATAATAATAACAAGAAACATAAGTGACCCTGTTTCATGCAGTTGAAGTACATAGAAGAGTTGTGTGGTCTACTTTTGCCCCCTCCAGCCCATCCCATGATATTTTCTCAGGAGCTTTTCACATTGCAACAATATTACTCCAGATAGATCATGGAAGTTGTTGCATGTATAGCATATATATCTCAAAAATATTTGCTTGCATACACAAGGACAAGAAAAGTTAAAACAAAGTTAAGGATTGGTCAGTCTTATAATGGGTATAGATGTAGGTACATGTTGATGTTGGAGTTCCAAATAAGTTTTTTAAGTAAAACCCACCAAAGCCAATATTGATTTTTTTATGAAAATTATAATATAAAAATTTCTGTAGGAAAAGGGAATAGTGTATTCTTCCATGTATAGAACAAAGCATTTATGTATACTTCCCATCAAAAGATTTCATCCCCCCTTTTCCCCTTCCTTATCTAGTAAAATTAGCAGCAAATTCATAATCAACCAATCAACAGAGCAAAGGTCAACTTATGTTCTCTCATATGGAAGCACTGAATAAAGATCCAAGTATTTCAGAGGCTGCAAGCATCATCTCTACTCCAGAAGCTCCATTGTTTCAGGATACATCATTGCAGAAATCAAAGGGAAACAAGCAAGAGATAGTAGTTGTAGAAGAAGAAGAGGAGGAAGAAGCAAAAGCGACTCAGTTATTAGATCTAAATCTTGATAGAAATATTGATCATTCTGATCGAGATTTTAATCAAGAACTCAATCTCATTGACAGCATAAACAACATGGGTAGTTCATCTCAAACTTCTTCAGAAACTCCTCCTCAAGCTAATGATCATCATCAGGTTGAGCAAAGAGTTTTCTCTTGCAACTATTGTCAAAGAAAATTCTATAGCTCACAAGCTCTTGGAGGACACCAAAATGCTCATAAAAGAGAGAGAACACTAGCGAAAAGAGGACAAAGATACACAGCAGCAGCAGCTTCAGCCATTGCTTTTGGGCAGCCATACTTGCACCAAAATCACTTCTCTAGCATTTCTTCTCTTCCTCTCCATGGTGCATACAGTCGATCTCTTGGAATTCAGGTTCATTCAATGATTCACAAGCCAAATCATATATCATCTTCTCACGGAAATGGCAATATTTATGGACACAACAACTGGTCTAGGCCGCCTATCGATCAGCAACCAGCAATCGGAAGATTATCAGCAGTGGAAAATTTTCATGGAAATCCAGCAACAACAACATCTGGTACTAGTGTTGGCAGGTTCAACTTAGTTAGAAATGTAATGGGTTCCTCTTCTCCGGCAGATCATATGGAAGAAACTAGTAATTGTTGGTGGGAAGGTGGAGGCGGTGCCGGTGTTGGTTTGAGGATTAATAATCAGGAAGAGTTGCAGAAGCTTGACTTGTCCCTCAAGCTCTAAGTTTCTTCTTCTTCTTATTGATTATTTTTATTTTTTTAACTTAATTTTCATAGTATCCTGATTGAGATTTTGTTTACTCTTTAATTTGAGAGTAATTATTATGTATATTGAATATGATACAGAAGTTTTGAGAATTTTTCTTTATTTTTCTCGTTTATTCTTTACATATTCTAAATTATTTATTTTATTGAAACCTAGAACTAAAAGCTTGTATTGGTTTGTGTGTTAGAAGATTAAGATTCATCTAAAACTTACATAGAAGGTATTCATTCAAACATTGTGGCTAAGACAAACACTTCAGTCTGTCGGTAAACTCACCTCGATTTGAGTTAAAAGTATTTGACTTCGTAGATATTTCTGTCTTATGTTTAAACCATAAAATCTGCACTGTATTTTAACTTTCTAATGTAGTTTTTCAATAAATTGTAACTATTTCCCAAACTTTTGATATGCAACTTTATAATTTTTATTGAAGGAAAATATTAAGAAAAACTTAATATTACTGGAACATTTAACGATTATATATTCTCTTCATTTCAAATTATTATGGAAGTTTGGTCATTGTCTACGATAACTTGTATAGACAGTTAAACTTGTAATAATAATATGGCATTTTAACGATTGAATAAGATCCCAATTCTCACATTTTATTTAACAAGAAGCCACTGATTTCCTTCATACATCTATCGAATACATTATAAATAAATAAATAAAATTTTCCATAGTATCTGACCAATAGTGTAGAGGTAACGTGGTTTGAGTATGTGAACCCATCCAATAGAAGGGGGAAATATCCAATTGGCAAATTGGGAATTGGATAGCTTTATGAACTAAAACTTCAATCCAAGATTAAGACATGTTTTATCATTTACTTTACTTTAATAGTGAGTACGTTTGTCTTCTAATGAGAAGCATGTACTGTGTCGTTTTCATAAACCGATCACTAAATCTACAAAAGATTTGCTTGTGTTAAAAAAATATTTGTAGTAGTCAGCTTCGATTACATCACACTCCTTTTATTTTTACATCCTATAGTTGGAAAACCTGCCTGGACTCCAAAACCAAATGGGCATTTCTCATTTGCTCACATTTCAATTGAAACTTCTCTCAGTTCAATCAATCGTCATCCCCATCAAACTGGTCTCCCTCAATATGGAATTCATCAAAACTTTTTTCTGTGGGAAACAGTTCCTCAAAGTGCCATGAATTAGGTCTTGGATGTTGCCATAAGCGCTTGAGAAAAACAAACAAGAGAAGATAACAATACAACAAGCCACAGTGAAGAGATAACTAGGAATCTGCGGCACGCTAAATAATGGAGCTGTGTCATGTATGTAATAGGGAAAGAAAACAGAAATCCATTTGGTTTTTCCTTCGCTATTAGATCAAGACTTGATGTTACTGTTCTATAGGATCAAGAAAGAGGCTTTTTCGTACAATTCTGGAGACTATTTCTAAAGAAATTTGTGAGTGCATCAATAAAATATACGCACCACCGACCAAATGATGCGTCTAGTCATGAATATTTCCTCTGTATTTATTGTAGAAGCTGTGGATAGAAGTGGAGGTGGAGGTGGAGGTAGAGAGAAAGAAATGATTATGATAGAATGAATAAATAAATGTAAATTATTGAAAAATAAAGAATCTGACTCTCACTCCAATTCTTCATAAATTAAACAAGGTTAAGATTTTGTTTGATATTCCGATGTAATGGTTTTTAAATCATAATTATTGTGTGACAAAAGCTGTATATGTCAAATATCAATGTCAAAATATGGAGTCCCATAAAAAATTAGTATCACCAAACTCTATGGCAAAAATAACACAATCCCAATGTTTTCATGAATAGCACTTTTCTGATTAGGGCACGTAAACACGGAACAGTACTTTTCTAAATTCCTTCATCTGCATGCTTACTAATGAAAAGTACAAGCAGGATGAAATATCTGGGAAGAGATAAAGGAAGGCTTAATTTGTAGTGCATTTCAGGATTAATGTACATCAAACACCCAAAAGGCAAGATTATGTCAAACACAAGCAACCCAAGGGCGCCATTGAATTTGACTTGGCCAGTCTTCAAAGACAAAATTAGGTAGCTGTAATTATGTAACAGACTTCAAAGATTTTCAAAAAATGATGATAAAAAAATCATAAGATATGAATGTTATGTAAAACTGGTGAATAATTAAAAAGCTATACATCGAGCACGTCTAACAATCCAGATGACATAAAAAACTGTTTTGTCCCTAAAAAAGGAAATCAATGATTAAGACATTGGATTCTTGTAGACATGAATCCTGAATTTAGCTAAAGCTTCAAATTCTAATTAAATAGGAAAATACAATTTCACTTTCAATGGAAACCAATCCAGCTTAGCAATACATAAGTTCAACTAAGCACGCTTGAATGATCATGGAAGTGAACTATTGATTATCTATTCACAGGATTTCAAGCTGAATAGAAACTTATCACCAAAAAATCTTAAGCAAGAAACGAGCAGGTCTAGTGTGTGAAAAAATCCCAGAAAAGCTAATCACAGCAGTGAATGGGATGGGAAACATGATGCTGAGTAGTAGAAGGTTTAATATTCCTCTCTTTATCTAGTCAGTTCTGCAAATATGATACCATAAAACATATATCAAACTTGCTAACAAAATCTGATATATGAAGAAAAAAGGTAAGCATACAAATATATATATAAAAGAATAATGCCACGGAAAAATAACACACTGAAACAGATGAATCAAGGAATCATTAGTCTCATTCATTCACAAACTGGAAGAATTTTTCATTCATGTCAGTGGGACATGATTTGGAAAAGTTAACCCTTTAAACAATGTAAGTTCGCAACCCCATCCAACCTTGAAGATCAGCCAAAATGTATTAAGACCCAAACTTTGCAGACATTGAATAACATATAATATAAATATAGCCAGCCCACCACAGCATCATTACAATATAATTTTTGTATCTCATCCCCTTCCAACTGAGTAAATACAATTTAATTTTGCCACAAGATGGTAAATGAGGACCTACCTGGCACCAATGGTTAATGGAACAATAGCACGCACTTTTGCTCATTATCAGTTGTACACTTACAGCATCATCATACTTATCTAAATTTTATCTTAAAAAAGGTGTTCCAATCATGATACTGTGGGAGCCTGGTCACATGCATAATGTCTAGACCCAAGAGCAATCTACCACATGGATCTTGACCCAAGTGTAACCAACAAATACAGTTGGTGGCTTTTCACTCGATTAGTTCAGGAAATACAATAATTATAAAGTCTGGTATATCTTTATGTAATGAGTGTAAATATTTAATGTGAATAATTACCTGGAAATACAATAATCATAAAGTTCAGCATATCTTTATGCAATGAGTGTAAAAATTTACATGCGAATAATTACTATTTCGAGCATGTAACTTGCACACAGAGACATGTATAACATATCATGAGGGACAATAGCAATGGAAAAATGTCATTAAAATATGGTCAAATCTTTGAAATCTCAGTCACACACTTATATCCTCTGTTGAAATCTATTACATCCTACAAGCACACAGATACACAAATCCAAACCAAATAGGTGGATGAGCTAGTGAGTGGGCCTAATGATGTGTACTAGTTTTCCATTTGTAAATCCACATTAATGTAGCTAGTCTGCCTCTTGATTCTCATCGGCACTTGAAAAACAGTCCACAGAGACGAGCAGAAATAAGAAGAAATCATATTCTAATTCTTCCCAGCTTAGAGTTAAGTGAAATAGTAAAATAAGTTCATTTCCAATTACTTTTGCACAAACTGGTATGATTAAAAAGGTGCAAATGAGAAAAAAAAAAAAAAAAAAAAAAAAAAAAAAAAAAAAAAAAAACTTCGATTATACCACAACTATTATTGATGGTTTCTTGTGGTCACATATACAGCAGTTTGTCTAATGAATGACTAATGCATAATATTTAACTGCTTTGTTACTCTCCCACAACCATCCAATTTGATCTTGAGTTTTGCGAGTAATAAGGCAGCTATCATTTTGTTTAAACCATATTGGAGGATAGAAAAATAGTTCACATCCCAACCTTTTGTTCTTTCTTTGCCGATGGAAGATGTAGCTGCATGTGCAACAATTTTGTTTCTAAAATTTTAGACATTCACCAATTGTTGAGAGGATCAAGAAGTCATAAAATTTTAAAAGAAAAAAGGGAAAAGAGGACACGTGCAGCACCATAACAGGAGGCTGTTGAACTTGTCTAGGTACCTTGGGCGTAATAGAATGTGATTGACACAAGCAGAAATGTTGTGAAGATAATATCAACAAAGAGAGCATGTTTTGAAAAGAACTAGAAAAAATAGTCATGACTACACATAAGCACAACATATACAGTCTTTTTGTTACAACATGAGTTTAATCTTCAATCTTCTGAAAGCAAATCTTGGAGAAATATAAACCAAGAAATGAATCTTTCTTCTAGTTATCTTCTCTTTATCAATCGCTAATTTCAATAGAATCTGTTAGGCAAACTACGGCATTGAAATGTTGTCATCTGCACTACTAAAATTAAAGATTCAATAAAATTACAAATGGAAAATAGTTGCAAACATAACTTCTTAAATCTCTTGCAGGAACTCCACAATAAAATAGAACTAAAAGCAAAAGTCCATAACACACTCATTTAGCAATTACTTTGAATTGTATTTCATTTTCCAGTAGTTGGGGTCCACACAGTCAGCAAAATAGCGCAACAAAGCATGATAACAGCCTTCTGATAGTTCTGATCAATGCAAACTTAAGAATTTAATAATCAATCTGGCAAAAGCATCGTAAAAAAAGTCCCTCTATTTTTCAACATAAGATATAACATTTCCCAACCATTTAATAAATTCAATTCTATCCTTGTTCAGCATATATTCAAGCAAGAAAACAGATAGTTCATCATTTACCCCTCTTGCCTCTAAGTACGCACGAAATATCCTCCGAAGCTGGTCACTCAAATTCCTGAAAACAACAATGACATATCGCAAATCAAGACCCAAACCAAAAAACACAAGGATAAATTTGCTTGTTGTCTCGAAATACAACCATACCTCAAATGAGGTCCCATCTACGGCCTGGCAAGCATGTTATCACGACTACGCAAATGAATTTGCTGAATTTCTAAAGAGTCTGGCCACGCAGAGCACAACAACTCGAGCATATCGCAGCTATTTTCCTTTAATTTATCAACTAGCAAGCTAATGTGAAGACACACGTCTTCACCGGTGTCATCTTCTTCCAACTTACGACCATTCATAAAGCCATCAAACATTGAGACTTCGATTCTAATATCTTCACTGTCCCCAAATTTTCCATTCATTACCATGAATTGCTCCCCCGTTCGATCTTCAACCACAAACAAATTGAATTTCATAACAGGCTACGTAATTTCCAGACATTAGAAAATACTTCATTTTCTCGTCAACCAAACAGAAACGTGAATGAAGATCAAAGAAAAGAGAAATAAAAAGTTGACCAGCGAATACCTGATGAGGAGGAGCGTATTCCGTCTGTTTCGTTTCGGAGGATTCTGATAATGTTGACTTCGAAAAGCGATTTGGTAATTGTCTCCATGGCGTTGGTTCTGGACGGGAAGGGAAAAACTGAGGAGGCATTTCGTGATTGGACAGAAGGCGTGCGGTTATAGCGTTGTATTCCATGAATTATTCTCTGAGCCGATCGGATTAAGCAAGCCGTGAGTCTGGATATTTGAACGAGGGTTTAAGAGGGAAGTTTTGCCGTATTTTTGCATAGCAAATTGAATTGTCGTACCACTGAAAACAGACCGACATGTCCTATAATTATATAAACGACGCGTCGTTTATTTTATGCAGAAGTGGAAATCCTGCGGTAGTTGGCTTCTTTTATTATCTATGAAACCCCAATTTTGCAATCGGGTCATAATCAGCCATTATTTTTTGTTTTGGGCCTGAATTTTCATATTAATGTGTAGAGACGACCTATTTCCAAGCGTAAAAGTAGCTCAATTATTGTATGGCGTTTGGTTTTCTTTCTTAAGCATTTTTTTGGGGAATTACTTAATATGAATTAAACGATATTTTATACATGAGGCTGTAACTTAAAATCTCCCCCATTTGGGTTATTTTAGTTCTTGCAATAATTAAGAAGGTATAGTTGTTACTAATTACAAGAGAAAAATAACTTATATAAAAAGGGACAAGTCTTATTAATAATTTGAATTTACTGTCTCAATTTGAGAAAAATAATTTACACTGTAAGATGAGTCATATTTTAAATATAAGTCAATGTAAATTTTAAATTTATAAATTTAATAAATTTATTATTTAAAAAAAAAGTTAAAATATGAGGAGATGTAGAAGTTAATTTTATATCAGTTTATATATCAATTAATATTAATTTAGGTTGATAAAAATTATTATATATAAGATGATGTAATAAGTATATATTTATTTTCATATCACTTAAAATATAAATATTATACTATAAATTATAGATTTTATTTATTATTTATTCATTATATGTGAGTATAAATTTTGAAAACAAATAATATAACATATCATCTATTGTAGTTAAATTAAATAAACTTTGTACAAATTATGAAGAAAATACAATTTATTATACTTTTATAACTTAATTTTGTTTAAATATAATTACTCTAAAACAAACTTCTTTAAACCGTCTCAATTACTGACTTTGAATTTATATTTAGATTTTTCAAAAACAAAAAGAACAAAAGTCACTCATTTGTAGGCCAGGAGAACTTCATATTTTATGTCTAATAATTTTGTTATATTTAAAAGCAGGCATTTGCAGTTAGCTTGTATCGTTTAAATTAAAATTTCAATTAGATCCGGACATTACAAATTATATTTAAAATAATTTAATTTTATTTAATAATATATTATAAATCAATTTCATTCAAATCACTCATTTATGATTTTGATCAATTTGATTATTTTTCTCAATGCAATTAAAATTGATCACTCGTCTAATCATAACACACACACACACACGCAGATAAATATAATATATTTAAAATGTTTTTATATTTTAATAAGATCAATTTGTTATCTCAAAAATAAATGGCTATTGGTATTTTTAAAATATATGGATTATGACTCCGACTACGAGATAATGGTATTGTACGCGTCAAAATTATCATCTTTGAATAGTCTATTACCACAAACCGATAATAATATTGGACCGCTCGAATATAAAGAAAAAAATAGTAATATATTTTATGGACAAAATAACAATAAAATATTAAAATATATTTGCCAGGAAAAATCATGCATCGTCTAATGGACATGCATGTAATTTCACAATTAATATCAAAATCATTTTATGTGCGTATATGTATATCATCATATAGTCAAACTTTTGAAAGTTGGTAAGTAGCTAAGTAATTATAAATTAAATATGAATCATGCCCGTATGCGTCATCTTGCCATTTGATACAGAGTATGAGACTATGAGTCATGATCTTATTGCATTAGCACGGTCCAACGGCAGGTGCCAAAGCTGACCGTATGGCGTACGTTGTGACTGCCGGTGGAACACAAAGTTCAAAACGACGATGATTCTTATTTCTTCAATTCTACTTCTCTTTAAAATAGGAATAATAATAACAATAAAATATGATTAAACCATTAAACAAAATCCCCTTCATGTTCCCGAAATTCCCGAACCGTTAAATTTTTAATACAACAGATTATTTTATTTACGAAAAAATAAAAATACCCGTTGTTAAAAACCCGGACAAAACGGGCACCACACAGCAAACTTAGGCCCGTAGTTTTGTACCTCGGTTTATTATTTGAGGTGGAGATTTTTATGGAATTTAATTAATCAAATCAAATTAAATTAAATTAAAAATTAAAGTATTATAAAAGAGCCGAGAACACGAGGTGCAAGTTGACGGTGCGTTACGCTTTCGGCAGCGACAGCGCCCATCCGGTAGAACCAAAGTAGAAGATTCTTTTGCGATTAAAAAAAGTATCTCAAAAGAATTCAAGGAATCTCGATTCTCAATATTACCCTCCCATAATTCCCTTAGTTTCCTACGAAGTCGACGCTCAACTGTCACTCCAATTCATGTTCTCCTCTTTCTTTTCACCGAAGCGAAGCAAAAGCAAAAGCAAAAGCAAAGGGAAAGGCAGAAGCTGAGAAATCAGAAAAAGAGAGAACAAAAATGTTGTGTACAATGGTCATGGTTCCTCGGAAGAAGAAGACTGGCTCGGTACCGGTTTATTTGAACGTATACGATTTAACTCCGATTAATGGATACGCTTATTGGCTAGGACTCGGGATCTACCATTCCGGCGTTCAAGGTAGAAATTGTTTTCCTTGGTTAGTATTTTTTTTTTCATTTTGTTTGTGTTTGTGCATTCGAAGATCTTGTTTGGCAAATTTGTGTTTGAAAGCTTGACTGATGTTCACCGATGGGAATTTTAACGAAAATAGGTTGGATTTCGAATAGTTTTTAATTTTGTTTTCGAAATGTTTTATTTCTGATGTAGTTCATGGAGTTGAGTATGGATTTGGAGCTCATGATCATTCAACGACGGGGATTTTTGAAGTGGAGCCGAAGCAGTGCCCGGGTTTCACATTTAGGAAATCCATTTTGATAGGAAGAACTGACCTTGGGCCGAAAGAAGTCCGCGCGTTTATGGAGAAACTAGCCGAGGAGTATTCCGGCAACACCTATCACCTCATCATTAAGAACTGTAATCACTTCTGCAATGATGTGTGTATCAAGCTGACAAAAAAACCAATTCCTCGCTGGGTCAATCGTCTTGCTCGTTTGGGTAATTAACTGATGTCTAAACGCTTTGCTAAACTCCGTGTTCTGTGCAAATGTTGAATTGAAATGATTGAAATTGTACGTGTTGAGCAATTTTTGAAACATCAGATGTATTCCTCTTCATTTCTATCCTACGGTACCTATATCCTAACGTTTTTCTTATGTTAGACACTAATTTTCATTGCTTACGCGATACGTCTTACACGGATGAATGTGAGAGGCAGGACCGTGGAAAATAGAATATTTTAGTTGACAAAGATTGCTTGTCGATGAATAATATAGAAACTAGGAACTATGAAGCTCAAAATATTGGTCACCACACCGATGGCCATTGCTTCAGTTGTGCCAGATATCTATATTAGGCATAATTGAGTATAAATTTCTAAATCTGATCTCAGGTAGATTTGGTGGATCTTCCGTATTAGTGGTCTCAAATTTAGTAACGATTGGAGGCGGGTTCATGTCAGTGAAATAGAGTAGTTGTTTAGAGAAATGGATCTTTGTTGTTACATGTTGCTTCA
This sequence comes from Trichilia hirta, assembly GCA_035221805.1. Classification (NCBI taxonomy): domain Eukaryota; kingdom Viridiplantae; phylum Streptophyta; class Magnoliopsida; order Sapindales; family Meliaceae; genus Trichilia; species Trichilia hirta. Next base: position 12,100,375 of record JAWDEX010000018.1, on the reverse strand, counting down.
TTGTTGTGATTCTATTATTGGTCAACTTATTTATTTGTTTATTTGTATTTCTGACTTTCATAGCAAGATGCAGCTTTCATCAGTTGAATTTCATCTCAAGATTACATATTTTCTTATGCAACATTGTCTTCTATCCATCTTTAGGTTTTCTCTGCAACTGTGTTCTTCCAGCGGGGTTAAATGAAACAAAGGTTCGGCAAGTTAGATCAGGTGATAGAATTACTCAAGGAGAAAAGAAGAAATTGAGAAGTCATTCAAGTAGGTTCACCTCGTCTTGTGATTCTCTACCTCATCCACCATTGTCATCTTTTCCTTCTGGTTCTGCAATCAGAAGTAGTAGTAGACAAAGACGCTGTATTCCTTCATCTTCAACTTTGGTTCATAGTTCATCAACTTCAGCCATGAGCTTGAAGCTTTAATGGATTTTGAGTTTCTACTCTTTTTAAAAATTTAGAATTTCACATATAAACAGTTAGATGGGAAGAGTTTGCTAATTTTAGTTTGAGCCCCATCTTGCAGTCTTGTCATGCTTATTTCCTTTCGTGAATGTAGAAACATCTGCATGCAAATTACTGCAGCGATTTGTTTTCTGTAAAAAAAAAAAAATGGTTCTGTCTTCAATTGAATGGCATGACTATCTTTTTCAAATTTTGATTTGGTGCATCCAAAAGACATCTCAGAATGCTTTGCTTAATTATAGATACCTGTTACCTGATCATGTATTGAATGTCATTATGAAGGACCCGGAAAAATGTATTGCTATTGCTTGTCCGTGTTCAATGTTGATGATTGTGGCAGTAGACATGCCCTGTACTAGTAGGTGTGACGGGGACCCTTTCTGTTTTTGTAATTATAAATTGGACAATGTGTTTTGTTTGTTATGGGTATTGGACATTACTATGTTATCTTATTGCTGGCCTCATTTTCTGTCTTCAATTATTTCTGTATGCCTGTTGCTGCTTAGATAGATTTCAAAATAATACTGCCGGGATTCAGAGAAGTAGAAAGAAAGAAAGCTAGCTAGTTTATCTCCTTGCTTTGTGATTTTCGTATTTGTTTGATGGTGCTGATAATAACCTGTCTTGTAGCTGAGATCCTGAATCTGAAGATGAACAAGTAGCAACTAAGCAAAGGATATTGGGGTATATTAGAGTTGAGATAGTATCAGTTTATGAATGTAATTATTAGATGACAAATATATGTATAAAAATAGATGATTTTATCAAAAGCTGGTACGTTACCGAGTAGTGCGCTACAAAAAAAGGTAGAAATATAGTGACAATCATAGCTTTCTTTGTTTCTTAATGCACTGTACTTAGTTAATACACGCATAACTTTATTCGTTGAAAGTATTTAAATTTAATAATGATTAATAAAAGTGTAAAAAATGTATAGTTTTAGTAGAGTATTAATCCTGTGCAAAACATAAACAGACATCTTCTTTAGTTTTATTTCTACCTGCAATACGGGATCGGACAATTGTGGACATTTCGTCAGCTAAAATCTATTGGGTCCATCATTTGATTGGACCATTTGAGTCATTGGATTAGTGTTTTTGCAATGCATTTTTGCTCTTCTGGCTCCAGCATCAGAATTGGGCATATACTAGTGCTTTTTCTCTGTCTTCGCCCCACTACTTTTGCATTTACCTAATCACAATGTCAAAGTCTCGTTGCGTTCTGGGGTTGTCCCAATAATAACAGTACTCACCTCATTTTTTAGACCCAATTCAGATAAATTGTAAGTCAGTCCTCCATTTCATTCTCAGGGTTAGAGATATAAGAGTCTGTTTTCCCCAAAAAGTACAATATGTTGGGATGGAAGTGTTATTACTTCGATGGTATAGTTCAAAAAATGGGTAATAATTACTAAAAGTTGGTATTTCTTAAACACTTAGCCCTAAATATGACTTGATCTAGAGATTCTAGATAAAATTTAGAGATATTGATTGATGAATGTTAGCAATGGAGATCAACTTTTAAATTAAGTTATAAATGAGCTTGATTTAAGCGAATGTCTAAACTAAAGATAATAGTACTAGAGATACATACTCTTTATATAAATTGTTTGATACACATTGACATAGTATAATAATAGTAGTTGTTTATAGTATATATTATTTATTTATATTAACTGTATCGATTATAATTTTATTCTACCAATACTATTAAACCACGATGTTGATGCTGAAATTCGTTCCAATCCCACACCAAGCAGATGAAAATGTTTTCTTATTAGTAACCATAAATCAGAACTTTGTGAGATGAATGCCTGTTAAGTTTATCTATCTAATGCTCAAGTCAGTGACTTCGATTTAAGAAGAAAGAAAAAACTGAAAAAAAATGATATTTGCTATACCTGAAATTCCGTAGAATTCTATCTTTACCTTGTATTCTCTCTCCTCTAATTATTATTTTTTTGGCTTAAAGAAAGGGATTAATTAATTCCTTGATTTGTGGGAGTGAAAAGCATGAGTGGATGGAATTTGACTAGGGAATCCTCCTTATCCGAAGGAATTTGAATCTTTCACCAAGTGAAACATATTTGAGTAAGTTTTACTTACTCCTCTCTCCTTGAGTTGGACTAGTCATTAATTAATTTAAATTTGATTATGACAATTTGGTCTCCAGCAATGCTTCCCAATCCATTGAATTCATTTGGGTTGGGCTCAACTGATTCTTGAATCGGCTGCTTTACCTCGACTTCCATAGGTTTTTTGTCAGACGAAACTGAGTTTAGATTGACTAAGACAAGCGTAATTAAAATCAATTGCTTTTGTTAGCCTATTTTAGGCTGATGATCTTGTTTTTAAAATATTCGTAGGATTCTTTTGAAATCTTATGCTATCTTGAGGTAAGATTTTGTCTTAATTTATTGCTAAACTTTAGGCGAAGTTAGTTGTGTAGTCCAATTCTAAGCCTAAGTTAGGTCCTATTTCAACCGATTTTAGAACAAGTGAGATCCCTCTTAATGTGGTGGTTAACTTACTGACAATTCTTTGGTAGGATGTGATTTGATCTATTTCTAATTATTTTGTCTCGAATAATTTTAAGTCATATATAACATCTCTAATTTACTTTTAAGCTTCAATGGCTATCATGTTTCTAGTGCCTTGTAAGGCTTTCATTAATTTTGTACCATAGATAGCATTTACTTATGTTTTGTGTGACCTTTTATGTTCCGAATTCTCATAAATTATTATGCGTGGCTTTTCTTCGAGCTTTAGATGGACCGAAATACCTTTTCTTTGATTTATTGTTTTTAGTACATTCTATGTCACGTTTCAGGTTTATCATACCTGTTACAGTATATTATGTTGCCTTTTAATAACATATATATTTTAATTTGCCTCTTTAAGGTATGTTACAAAACTGAACATATGCTTATTTTTTAATTTTGAGTTATGCTAATCTTAGTTCATATTTTGCTCTCGAGTAATTGCTTTGCTTTATCGATCTGCTCAATTTAGTTCTTATATTGCTATGAGCAAATATTATATTGTACTGATTTTACACAAGCTTAAATTAGGTCGTACGCTTCTAATTTAAAATTATTTTTATGCAATAGATCTTCATGCTTCAATTTATTGTAGTTCCGCCATTTTTAGGGTTATAATCTTGCTTTGAGAGAAAAACCTTTTTGTGCGATTTGATATGCTGAGTTATATGTGTCGGTGTGATTTGATATGAATCATTTTGAAAAGGTCGGGAAGAGCATGCGTTGAATATGAATTTGAACACTACTTGTCTATAGCAATATTTATTTATATTATAATTTTTTAACATGAGATTCTTTAATTTCGAATCTTTTTTATATTAATTTAGGTTTCTTTACTTTCTTTTTGAACAAAAACCTTTTTTTATTCAAATATTTTAATATTATTAAGAATTCATAATCTTATCAAATTTAACTCCCTTATCTCAAAATGTATTTCTGACAATACTCTATCTAAAATTACTTGATAAAAAATAGTATTCTTTTTATTAAAAAATCACATTTTATCACTTCATTTTAAATTATTTTTTTATAAATCATCTTTAACATTCTTTGTGAGATAATTTATAGACTATTTTAGATTAATTTAAAGTTTTTAATAATTTTTTATGAGATAATAACCACTAAAACACACACACACATCAATCACCGTTTTTGTATTCATATTTTTTTTTAAAATTAATAATTCTAATATCACTTATTAAAATTAAAAAAATTCACCTAAAATTTAGAAAAAATATACATAAATTACATGAATAAATACATTTATAAATTAAAGCACTATTTTCAATCTAAAACTTTAAAACATTTAAATTTTTCAATTCATTTTATTTATATATTATTTATTTTTCTTATAACTTTTCAGTATCAACTCTTTTACTTTCTACTCTGGCACTTATTCATGGCAAAATCCGTAGCAGTTGTCGACAACACTGTCATAGGTGAAAAACTTCACTGAAATTTATGCGTTTTCTTTTCGTAAAACCTTTTCCAATCAGGCTTGTCTTGAAACTCAACCAGTAACTGTCCCATCATTTCTTCTTTTGAATACCCACTTGCATCCAACACTTTCGAATATGTATCGAAAAACTCGTGCCATGATCTTTTGTTTCTGGCAAGACCTTTTTGAGCATCCAAATCTTCAGTCTTAAAATTTATTTTTTTGATATTTCAGTTGTAATATTTTCTATTTATTGCTGATGAGTTGCAACTTAGACTCAGGCCTTTTCTAGCCCTTTTACAAGTTAATAGCTATTCATTAACCTCTAGATTGTAGTTTGCTAACCTATGGGTGCGTAATATGATCTATATTGAGGTTTCACCGACGCAGTTTGATAGGCCTATATCAGTGTCTTTAAACGATCAGGCAACTCTTCATCCCATGAATTCTTTAGTCCTTCTAATCAGGTCCTTAAATGATGCTTGACTATCTAATTTATCACATTGTCCATTTTGTATCATAATCTACTGTCGCCACAATATATCTGGTCTAAACCTTTGTTGATTGAAATTGATCCATGCCTCATCAAGCAAATGGCCACAGCTGCTCATGTTTGCTTTATTACTAGCACATTCTTCTTATAACTCTCACATTTCCTTGCAAAGCTGAATGTATCAACTTCCAAGCTAGGCCAAAAATATACTTGCATCAGGATCTTGTGAGCTTAGGGTTTGTCCTTCTGACTGGCTCCCACAGATTTTTTCGTTCTTCTCTCAAGATATACTCTGATCATCTGGTTTCAAACACCTCAGATAAGTTTGTGAGTATATTAACTTATATATTGTTTACCCGATAATAACTGCCTTGAGTTAGAGGTTCTTTGCCTTTAATTTACTATTTATCATCTTTCATTCTTTGAAAAAATTTATAATGGGATCCATCCAATTTTCCTCTCGTATGAAGGGAAAAATGTCAATATTAGATTGTGTTATGCTTGGTTGACTCAAGATTTCTACTGAAATGGGGCCAAGGAACTCCACATCTCCTACTGAAGCTAGTTTGGCTAGCATATCTGAGTCCTAGTTGTTTTTCTCTCTTAATTCGACTTATATGGCCTTCTTCGAATTTTCTCATCTACACCTTGGCTTTTGCTAAGGTATGCCATCATATTTTGCTCTTTAGCCCGGTATAGCTGACTAATTTGCTTTGCTACAAGTTGAGAGTTGCTATACACATTTATGCAATTTGTTCTGAGCACTGATGCTAATCTTAGCTCCTGCCGTTTCGTATTCTGCTTGTTTGTTAGTAGCCTTAAATATATAGCACAGAGCGCATGGTATCTGATACTCGTCAGGTAAGGTAAGGAGTAAACCAGTCCCATTTTTTTACATATTACTTAACCCATCTACATGTAAAACTCAATAGTGCTTATTGTCTTCGTTTGGCAAATCTATAGTTTTAGTGAACTCAGCTATAAAATCTGTTGACACCTGTTCTATTTAGTTATTCTTGGCTCGAACTTGATACCAAATTCCCTCAGTTCTTTCCTTGAAAAAGTTGGTCAACGCCTTTATGGTGTAAGCAGAAAAATAAGGACGTAATCTCCAAAATAGTTTTTATGTTTTTTATATTCACTTCCATTCCTCTTGGATGCACCTAAGAACTTCCCTAATGCTTGTGTAAGAAATATATTTCACTTAGATTTACTTCTTCTTATTTCCTTAGTTGTTCCCGCCTTTGGTATTAATTATTTTGGAACTACTCATTTCTCTTGGGCTTTTATTACTTTAAATTTATGCCTAATAATTTTCTCTAACAAATTTTATTTTGTATCATTTAATTTGTAAAAAGTTTGTATTTTTTATATTATTTTAATTTAAGTAATAAATGTTAGCATTAATTTTAAATTAATCACATGTTTGGAAAAGTTTGTAACAGTGTCTATTTGAAAATTGCTGATTTAAATAATAAAATAAAAAATATTACATCTTAATCCCATCAAAATTTTGTTTTGTTTTGCTGTTTACAACCCTCCGCTGAAAGACCGTACGAAAGAAACCAACAAATAAACAAAAGATTTAATACTGTAGTTTGGTAGGATCCACCGGCGTAAAATAATGGAAGTTAACCTCCATTCCAGACACTACAAGTTCCAATTCACAAAAATAAAGGTTGATTCCTCGAATGATTCCATTTCCATTTCATTGCATGAACAATCCTTAATTTAATTTGTTGCTTGTCCATAACATGACATGAACTCTACGTTACATCTAGAACAAACAAGATTTTTCAAGTACTAGCGCTGGAAATTTAATTTTTGAAATATATATTTACTTATAATTATAATTTAAATGAAATATATATCTAAATTCAGCCATTTCTACTCCCGCTTCACTTACTTAATGTGAAAATGGAGACATACTTTCTCAAATTTTAACAACGATGTGTCATGAAAATGCCATTTGCTACTTATTTGAAATCTGAAGTATCAATTAATTTAAATACCGTAGAATTATAATATATAAATTTTAAACATATCTTTATTTAACGATCGATATTAATAAATAAGCTAAGTAAGTAATATATGTCGGTTATAACCAAATTTTCTTTGAATTATTATAACTCAGAATGAACCATAAGAAGCATACATATAAATTTCAAAGTCCTGTTGGCAGCAGCATTACAAACATGCAGAAAACAACCCAAAGCAGTACGTGGTGGGAGATCTCTCTCTCTCTTTACAACATTGATTAAATTTTAATCTAATTTAATTATCAATTAATGGTTGATATGGCTTTGACTTGTTAACCATATGCATTGTCTTTATGCCCTTTTTTCTAGCACTTTTAAATGCATGCGTGGTCTCATTAGCACTGTTTCTTCCAAAATAATTCCCGTTTCTCCAACTACCTCAACTAGACTAGATAGGTTTGTGGGTAGTTTCCTAAATTTTGTTCAACAAAATAATATGGGATTTTGCATGTTCTAGTGCCGAAAATCACACAAAAGGAATGCTGTATATGCCATATTTTTTAATCTCAAATCTTTATTTTAAATAATATGATATCCCGTTTTTTTAATTTTAACTTTTTCAATTAAATGGTAATTTAATATTGAAATAATAAGATAAAAAAATTTTAAAATTGTCACCATTTATTGCCAATTAGATAAATACTATATCATTTCAAGGAATAATTTGAGACATGATATTATTCAATGTTCATCATGCAAATATTAATTTGTGTATAATTTTTTTTTCATTGGGTTTTAATCCAATTAAGATTAATAGGCGAATATCGGAACACATCCACATGGATGTTTACACAAGGCAACAAATGTTAGCATCAGGAGGAGATATTATTATTATCTGTTCGCTGGGACAGGTGGTTTTAGACTTATTTTAATTTTATTTTTGGGATAATTATCTAGCTTCTTACGTCATATTATGAAAATTAAAAATAACGTTCAAGTCCCTATATTTATAAATTTTTTCCATTTAAACATAAGTTATCTATTTATGATTTCAAGGTACCTAGTACCTACCATTATATTGAGGTTGTCAAAATTTAATATCGTTAAGTATAAATTTAGTAATTTAATAAAGCTGGCAGACTTATTTGATACAAACGGTGTCTACTACCTGCTTAGTGTGCAACAGAATTAATGGGGGCAGGTCAATGTTGGAATCGTACAATTTTTTTCCCTTTGAAAACAAAAGCATAGTATAAAATTTATTTATTTATTTGCTATTTCAAATTTCTAAAGAGATGAATAATATTTACAAATGCAGTGTAGCATAACCCAATTAACAGACTAAAAAATGTCATTGAAGTAATTTCTCGGTATCAAGTATCATGAATTTATTTTTTTTTAAATAATATCTAATTTAATACAATAGATAAGAAATATATTTTTTTATGTAATATATATATATATATATATATATATATGAAAGTGATAAATATTGTTTACAATTTCACAAAATAATAAATATCACCTACTTTATCTTCTATATTAATTTTTTTTTTTTAAATTGGAAAGTTATAACAAATTTCTTCTTAAAATATTATTATATTTTTTAAAAATAAAATTATCATATTTTTAATGAAATGAATTTATATAAAAAACAATAAAATATTTTCATAAAATCTAAAAATTATTCACTTCAAACCTTTAATTTTTCACTGAATAAAATTATGGGATAAATTTGAAGAGTAATTATCATAATTTTTAATTTTATGCTGGATTTTGTTATAAAGTATAAAGCAAAGTAATTATTATTTAATCAAATAAGAGGGGCTATTTGTCATTTTCTTTTATATATATATATATATATATATATTACTGATTCGTGATTATTCCGTGCCCAGTAGATTCACGAGACTGACTGCTTCCCTGGCTTCCACCCAAAAAACAAAATTATAAATTAATAATTGCGGCAAAAGGTATTTGGTCAAACCGTTGCCTAAGCATTTTCGAAGCTCTTTCGGTGCGGTTATTTTTCCGGTACAATCATGTTGTACCGGAAATTTCTGTGAGAGAGCCGAGACACGCGTCAACTGCATTAACGGCTAAAAGTGGTTAAAATCTGTTCGAAACTTGATACGATTCCTTTCATACCCAATAAAAACACAACAAAAAGAAGGAGCCCCACCTCACATGCTTCTTGTCCGAAACTCGGAAATTTCCCATTTCATGGCTGTTCCAATCATAATCACACAGCTCACAACAGCCATACTCTCTACAGGCACAGAAAAAGAAAAAGATAAAAGAAGTATTAACGGATAAGTCTCTCATTTTCAATAAAATAATGAATAATGATATACGTTAATTACTCATAACGTAGAGGTCCCAGTTATGAACAAGTAACACTGAGAATTTTTGTTATCAATTGTCAAGCCATATCGTTATTTGTAATTTCACCGAAACTAAGGCATACAAAGGAAAAATACAGTAAGATAATGACAAAACATTAAACATACGACGAAGAAATTAAGCAAGCAACAATGGCTTCAATTTCCTTTCAAAAAAATGACTTCGAGTTTTATTACATAAACTACAAAAATAAATAAATAAATGTCAGATGATGATCTATGTATATGTATATATCGATATTTTTTCTAGGATTTTGCCTTCTCCTATGGATTTAATCCAATTTATGCTATGTATATATATAGAATCTGTAATATGTTCGTGAACAAATGGGTTAGTGAGAAAATTAATTTCTAATATAACATTGCCAACCGGAAAGGTAAGAAGCTTCATCATTTTTTCCAGATATAAACCAGCAGAGAAAATCCGTTTGGACCAGGACTTAATTCACTTTCCTCCGTGCTAGCCCACTCCATTACAGAAGAACTGCAACCTGAAGAAGAAGACGACATGGAAATCGAAGAAGAAGATGAACTCCTCGCTGATCTTATCAGACTCTTTCTCATCTTCCTCCATTCAATTCCGTTCATACCAAAATTGCAAGAATTTTGTTGCCGTCGAACCAAACCGCTTGCTTTCTCGTTCAAATGTCCGCCGCCATTGACGACTTCTTCTTTGTCTTGTTCTTCTTCTTGTTCTTCATTCTCAGCATTTTCAAACCTGAACATGAAAACGGCATGACCATTGTTCAAATCCTCGAACAACCAGTTGTATACGTCCCACGAGATCTGTACAGGAACTCCATCGATTTCAATCCTCTCGTTTCCTCGGAATTTCCACCTTAATCTCTTTATCTGCAAAACTCTTACGTTATCAACGCTAAAGTACAGCCTAGCCTCGTTGCTCGCTCTACATTCTATCGAAATCTCTCTGGTTTTGCCTCCGAATATGGCCTTCGTTGTATAAACTTTATTGCCGAAAACATGCTCTCTTCTCAGAACAAGAGCTTGGCTTCTTTGTGGCTTATGAGCTTTGGTTTTTGCATAAGCTTCCTTAACACAATCGCCGACAAGAAGAGACATTTCTCGGTCGATAACAACGGCGATGTAAAATCCGGATTGCGGTTCCGGTCCGGATCCGAACTTGGCTCTGGACAGATCCCAAAACACCTGTATTTTAGATACCACGTTTGTGCCGGAGCTGAACTCCTTAGACCCATGTTTCTTCCAAAAAATAAACGGTTTGATATGGAGGTGAAACGACAACGCAGACAGAGAAAACGAATTGCTGTTACAGAACGAAAGAGGGGAAGAAGCATAATCAAGAGAGTGAAGATCGAGATGAAGGGAATGGCCAAGAAAAGTACGAGACCAAGTGAGGGAGAATAATCCCAGATGGGTATTATAAAGACAAGTGGAGATATTAGGTTTGCCGGAAATTGAGGGAGGCGGAGGCGGTGGCGGCGGGAGCGCATAAATATTGTTGTCGGCTTTTGTGGTGGTAGGGAAGAAGCAAGCTGCGAAAGAAGAACTGCTCCGTTGTTCGGACATTTTTGATAACATCAGTAATATTTGGGTGAAGATTATTTTTCAGGACCCCATGGAATTTATATGTAAGAAAGGAGGAGAGTTTCCTATTTAGACTTTCTCCACGAGTCAAATGTACACACCATTGCGTTCAAAAATAAAAATAAATATTATCAATATTAAATAATAATAATGAGCGTTTTCTAAATCTCAATGTCATAAAACATTTCCCTACAATTAATTAATACGATAAACATTTGATAAAACAATTAAGATGATAATAATTTAAACGGTTAGCTTGGTTACCATAAATCAATGTATTAATACCATTAATATAATGTTCAACACAATATATAAAATATAAAATTTTGAATATAAAAATTGAAACAATAAAATTTAAAATCGAATTTCGAGATTTTACATTGCAAATTTTTAAGTTTTGTGTTTCACAATACACGTGTCTTTCAAAATTAAGCTGTTCAGTATATTAATATATCATCACATAATGTATTGTATTCAATTTTAAAAATTTTATTAATTTAAATTTTTTTACTAATAAAATAATATCTAACAATTCAATAATGTTATGGATCCTTTTTTTTTTTTAGATTATATATCAAATAATAAAAATGATTTATGTTCTAATTAAGTAAAGAAAATCCCCTCTTTAATACAAATGTTTTTATAATTTTTATACAATTTAATTAAATTAATTAACTTATATTATTTTCTATAAGTTTGAGTAGATATATCAGTCTCAAATACGAGTGCCTTTTACAGATCTTAAATAAATTATTCCATGAGTTGATATTAATCAAAAACATTGAATAAGTTGTAGTTAGTAACTTAATTAGGGAACATTAACTTATTTATGGTATAATGCATGTATTTCTTTACTTGTCAAATTATCATCATATTAACATAGTTATACTGAAATTAAAAGTGTACCAATTACTTCAAGCAAGCATAAGAAAAATATTAATTAAATACATAGCCTAAATTCCATGAAGTTTAAATATTTGAATTCTAAATTTCTAATTAATGATAAATTCTATATTTAAATTCAATAAATTATTATAATAGTTTGTATGTAAATTTATGTTGATATCTCTTTTCCAAAAAAATTTTATTAATAACATTGTTTATGAAAATGATTAGCAAAAAATCAACATATGATTTCAATTTTTTTTATATGTTGCAGTTTTGAAAATCGACTATGGTACATACTTTAAAATTTGAAGACAACATATCGTTTTTCGGAGAACTTTAAAGTTTAATTCAAAGTTATTGATACTAATTAATATAATAATGGCTTGTAAAAGAACATTAAATATAATAATATTATTTATTATTATAAGTCTAGTATTTTTATAAAAATAAAATAAATATATAGAGCATAGACAGCAATATAACATTATTAAATTAGTTTAATAAATTATATATCTAGCAATATTTAATTTTTAATTTTTAATTTTTAATAATAACATTTGTCTTGCAAGAACATTAGTTACACCATCATACATAATTGTATGTATATAGATTTATTTTCGAACTTTTTTTTATATTATTATTATTATGTTTTCAATTTTGGTAGTAATTTCAATTATTTAAAACTTTAAGAATTAAAATAAAAATAGAAAACTTTACCTTAATCAACTTCTCACGGGGTTGGGGAGGTGGATGGGATTATATAATGTTAATTAATTAATTAATTAATATTTTTATGATCTATGATTAAAGTTGTTAAGAATCCAGCATCCATATATAAATCTCTGTTGGGTGCAACTGCACAAACTCCATCCTTTTCGTGAAGAAAGCTTAAATCTACGTACCAATCTCAGTTATAAATCTATATATGTACCATTCTTAATTTGTTGTATTAGTCATAGGTAATCGGACAGAAATTAATTATGTCAAAAAAAGCAGGTAGCTACCATTTGCAAACTTGGTCATATTTTGGTTTGGAACATCGAAACACATGTGGATAAACAACTAATGAAATGTATATACAAGTTGAGAACTGGCTACCAAGTACAATGAATTACGTACATTTTTGACTCAGAATGACATGCAACAAGTCGATTCATTTTACTTTAGAATTTGATTTGATTTTTATAGTGATTAAGACTTAGCCCGAGACATAAATTATGTTTTCGTTGCCTAGCAAGCATACAATTTCTCTCCTCTACTGGACAACGAAATGGCTTTAAATTTGACAGATGGTTTCGAATACTCTTTTAACATTGACAATTTACGAAAAATAAAAAATAAAAGGACCCATCAAAAAATTTTTGATGGAAAATACGACTTTGGAATTTCGCAAATAATATAATGTTTTCATTGGCCTAATATCTGGCTGATTTTTGCCAAATTATACTGTTTAGACCTTTTTTATTATTTTCTTTTATTTTATTTTTCTCTTTGATTATTAGAATTAAGTATCATTATTTACAATTTTTTTTTTAAAATTTAAAAAATAAATCGTGACTTTTGAACAAAACCCAGTTTTTGAATTTATTCTTGCTCTTCGTTCATTTTTCAACTCATTGTTTTACACATTTTTATGAAGTTTCCCAGCAGGCCAAATTGAAGATCATGGAAAATGTAATTGTAAGGGTCATGTGATTGATCAAAAGTAAAAGTCATTGAAGGAGGGGAGGACAAGAAAAATAAAAACATTGGAATTGGACCTAGTCATAGAACTTGCATTGATCCAATTTGAACAATATTAATTCAAACATAAAATAATAATATTCAATCATTAATCAATATAGTCTTTGACTGATTTCAATCTCATAACCAACTTGCCCTAAGTGATGATATTCTTCAATTCTGGGTTTTTGTTTTTGAACTAAAACCTCAATTTTTTATTGTAATTTTTAATACCCAAATTATGATATGCAATGTTTGTTATCAGCCAAAATAATTAATGTAAGCGCTTAGTCCTACGATGTCACTGAATTTTTAATTAAAATTTTAATTGTATTTGTCACAAATTGAGCAATTGCAAGCAACTCGTTTAATTTCGAATAGAAGGCATTATGATAAATAGTCTATGCTTTTTGGAAGACAAGCGGTTGGTTTGGTCCAAGTAAATTCCTGTGAAAAACTTATTTACTTGACTTGTTTCTTTGATTTGAAGACTTTGACTTTAGACCAAAAAAATAACCTAACGCAAACTTCCAAGGAATTACCAGGAAAAAGATTTTAAAGAGTTTCGAATTTAAAATTAAAGGGTTAGTAGAAAAGTAAATAAAATATATATATATATTTTTTAGATGCTGTAATTTTAAAATTATAATTATTGTGAGATAAAAATATTATTAAAAATTAATATTATTTAATATTTTCTCAACAACAATTTATTTATTTTTTTAAATTTTGAAAAGATTATTGTATCAAATCTTAATTCTGGTTTGAAATTACAGGGTTTAGGTACATGTTTGGATTGTTTTAAAAATTATTTCATGGGTAGGGCATCAATTTGTTTAATTATTTGTAAGTAATTGATTTGTCAACAACTGAACCAATGAAATCAACCCCACCATGTGAATTGATTCCCTAACAAGGAAACACACTCTTTAACAAAATTTTGCCAGCTATTATATCTATCGATTCTGCTGATCATAATTCATTCGTCATTTTTTTGAATGAATAAATTAATTACAAATCTAATTAATGTGTAAATTTTCTTACCCAACGAATCTTTTGAGGCATAATACGAGTTGTTAACTGCTTAGTTTTTAAAGATGAATTTTGTTAATGGGTATTATTAAAATTTTTATATTTAAATAGTAAGTATTTTGTTAATTAATAAATTTTTATATTAATTATTTATAATAAATTTTAGTATTTAGCATAATAATTAATAATAAATTTTAATATATTAAAAATATAATTTATTAAATACAAAAATTTTAATAGTTAGCAAAACTCTTATAATAATTTTTGGTATTTAATATAATAATTAATAAATATTTTTTTTATAAATTTTAATATGTTAAAAATTATAAATTATAAAATATAAAATTTTTACAATTACTCAAAAATACTTAACCCTTCAAAGATAGGCCAGGCTGTCAGAGAGATTCCGAATCATCGAAAAAAATCGTCTTAGGTTTACGAACGGACAGTGACGCTACTATGCAACATCTAAGTTGTATTTTATGGAATTTTTCACGTATTTACACTGTGGTTTCTTAAAATTACATTTGAATAGAAAGTATTCTTCAAATAATGGAAACTTCCCCCACATCTGTCATTTGTGTATGCTTTTAACGATAAAGTATCAGTTATGCCTTTACACAAAGTAAAAGGCTTTAGTTGCCTCTGTACAATGCAATATGATCTTCTTTGACTGTTACAAATATTTTATAATTTATTTTAAGAAAAGTATGAAAATTTAACCAACACAACAAATATGTTTTTAAATCACAGTTCAAAACAAACAAACGAACAAACAAATAAAAATTAATAAATAACAAATAAAAAAGAAATATATCAACAATCACAAAGTTAAACGCAGTTACACACATATTATAGATAGAAACTTTTATCTATATATAAAATTCATGAATATGATTTCTAATTTGGTTCAATCACATTTACAAACACTTGTTATGCAATTCATTCATATCAAAAACTCAAAATAACAACACTTATATATATTATTAAATAACATAAGAGATATAGAAAAGGAAAAAAAAATTTACTTTAAAATTAACTAAAAACCCACATATTTAAATTTAATTCAAGCATTTCTTCTTCTTCAAAATCAAACTACACATCATGATATGTTTAATTATTCATGTCTGTAAAGCTATCAAAACATAGATTTGGTAAATGGGCTTCTTGTTTCAACAGGGGATAGTGAGTTGAGGGTGCAAAGGAACTTGGATTTTTGGCTCAAAGGATGACAGTTGGAGAGTTTTTAAGTGTTAAATTGTTTGTCTCCTATCAAATTACAATCAAATCCTTAAAAATAACGGTTGTTAAGTTGAGGGCTACTATCTATTAATTTAAGAATATTTTCTATCTAATGTGATATTGAAAAAACCCGGGGGAGGTACGTAAAAATCTCAGTTGTATTACTTTCATATATTTTTTTTTATAGTTTATTAGTTTTTTCATAAAAATTCTCAAATTTTTGAATGTAATACATAATTTGGAAAATATAATTAGAGTAATACTACTCGTCTCATATTTTTATTCTAAAATTCATCTTAAATAAGGTAACGTATATTTGTTAAATAATAAAAAAAATATAATAAACTAATTTCAAAAATTATAAAAATTATTATCAAATAAATGCATGACAACTCATCTGTTACATCATTTGAAATATAATTAGTGTTAATGACATTTGTCAATCCGAGACTAATTTCTTACTAAAGTTTTTTAACTTTAGACTTAACTAATCAGAAATTGTAATCCGACATGATCGCCTCAGTTTCTCAGCACCCACTTTGATTTTCAAGGCGACCCCTTTTTAATTGTTGAGGTGACCCCCACGCCTCTTTTAAAAACGGAAGTTGAGGATAGATCGATAAATACGCTGTTCAAGTAACTGTTCAGGTGTCCTGTCACGTTAGATAGTGTCGTGCACGATAAGTTACAGGCACTCATTGTTAGGCCAGACTAAACATAAAAGAGTAGTGAAAAGATTGACCCAACCACCATACCTATTCCTGTCTAATCAAACTCTCATTCTCCGATACTCACACGTGCAAAAGCTCTATAAAAGGTGAAGGCTATGCATATAGTAGGATTCGAATTCTTCTTCTTCGGTTGGACCTTATTCTTCTCTTAACTTGGGAACTTTTAGAGAGGGCGGCCTTTGAGCAGTTAAGAGATAACTACTGCACTCACAAACTTTTCTCGAGTTCAACCTCTCGAGTCAATAAAATATTCAAATACTCGTAATTTCTCTCTTTTTATTTGGCCCTGCACCATTTCACTGACTTAAACATCGGAGTTTATTTGTCGGCAATCTGGCTTCACTCCTAGCTTGTTTTTCGATAATTTCAGGTAGTTTTTGAGGAGGTTTTACGTCAGTTGCAACAATAAATCTGTGTAATGTGCTGAATCTTCTGTCTTTGAAAATTTTGAGCATCAACAGTTGGCGTCGTCTGTGAAAAATGAGCAAAAAGCCTAAGACGGAAGTTCAGAAAGTGTTCCGTATAGATATGGTAGGAAACACTCGCAGTCACTTTTTTAAAAAAGTGCAAAAAGAAACAGTCGGGGGTTTCTCTCACACGAAAAAAAAGGGGGCACTTCAAAATCATCGGATGAGAATGAAGTATTGGCTCACCACATTGAGGGTCTAGCTAGCTGAGCCACTGTCAGAGCAGAAGGAGGCAAGTCCTAGCAAATGAAAGGAGGGTCGGTGGAACCAAGAAGTAGTATAAGAGAGATTGATAATCAGAAGACTATGGAATTAGAGCGTAAGAATCAGTTGCTGAAAAAAAAGATGGCGAAGCTGCAAGCGTTGGTTCAACGACAAGAGTGCAAAGGAAAGCAACATATTGTGCTAAAAGCCTCAAAAGTAAGGATCGACTGTCTTCCAGAAGAGAAAAAATAAATAGCTCGGCACCCGCATAAGAGAACGACTATCAGAAATGCCTGATTCACCAACTTGCAGAAAGGAAAGAGCAAGGCAAATGTACATGACAAAGTAGAAATACACGGCTATAATGAATCCATGATGTCCGCTACTCCATGCAGTCCCAAAATAGGCCTAAGGAGTCCTACCAGGCATAGGCACACCACGGTAGACTTACAGTCTCAACTCAATAAAATTAGATCTCGAGACTACA
This sequence comes from Trichilia hirta, assembly GCA_035221805.1. Classification (NCBI taxonomy): domain Eukaryota; kingdom Viridiplantae; phylum Streptophyta; class Magnoliopsida; order Sapindales; family Meliaceae; genus Trichilia; species Trichilia hirta. The sequence continues at coordinate 12,082,727 of JAWDEX010000018.1, read as the reverse complement.
GTGTTTGATCTGCTGACCCCTAAACGATCAAAAGTTATGTCAGGAGGATATTACAAGAAATCGAAATTGAAAGAGTGAGAGCCAGTCTGCTAAGAAGCGAGGACGAAAAGATTAAAACAGATAGATATGGTGATTCCCCTTTCACCAGGAATGTAATAGAATTGACAATTCTCAGAAAGTTCAAAATGTCGCAAATCGCACCTTATACTGAAAAGATCGGCCTCACATTGTATCTGGATATTTTCAGAAAAATAATTCATATTTAAGGGCTGAGCAAACTTCAAATGTGCCATTTGTTCCCGCTAACATTAGAAGGACAGCCTAGGGTATGGTTCAGAAGCCTTCTGAAGGGCCCTGTCAAAAGTTTTTGAAACTTAGGACAAAGCTTCGTGGAAGAATTCTGAGGCGCTATAAAAACTGCTTGTAGCGCAAGCGCCTTACTCATATTCTGGCAAGGCCCCAATGAGAGCCTCAGGAGCTTTATGGCGAAATATCACGATAAAGTGATACAGTTGGAGGCTTTTCACCATCCATTAGCATTGGAAGGATTGAGGAGAAGACTCTGTGTAGAAAAAAGACGGTACGTCATCAATAAACAGTCTGTCACCACCTATAAAGCCGCCAGAAAAGAGCTCTGCGATGAGATAAACATCGAGAATAGAGTATTCTTGAGGAAGCAAGAGGAAGGGATGAGCTAACTCGAGCGACAAGACAAAGAACTTTTTTCAAGGAGAGACTTAGAAAAGTTTGGGAATGGCCGTTGGAATGATCGAAGTGACAAAAATACCTGACCGTCCTTACAAAAAGAGATGGTAAAGAAGCCGACCCCAGATAGGGAACGGCCCCAGGCAGGCAAAGCAAATGAGAGAAATTTAATCCAATTGAATATTCTCCTCTTGCAAGTTTAACAATATGCAAAGGACAATAGACTCTACGTGGCAGAGCTGATCCCAATCAGATCCGATAGAGCTAATATTTTATGCGATCAATTTTGCGATTATCACAGGTGTTACGGGCATAACACCGATAGTTGCTTTTATTTAAGAGAACAGATTGATCTCTTAGCAAAGAATTGACACCTGAATTAGTTGCTGGCCAGTTTTGAGGGTAGAAAACCCCGCCAAGTCAAGAAACACCGAACCATGGTGATATTAGGTGGGCCTAACCTGGTAGAGAGTTCGAACCGTTTGAGAAAAAACTATTTAAAATACTCTCTGCCAAATTCTAGTAATGATTTTCATATCATGAATATTCGAGAGGCTAAAAAGCCAAAGATCGCCTCAGTATCGATAATGTTTACTGATGCAGAAGAAGTGGGCATCCACTATTCTCACGATGATGTCTTGGTAATCACCATGAGGATAGGAAAAAAGGAAGTCAATCGAATTCTCATTGATACAAGGAGTTCAGCAAACATCATTTTCAAAGACACCCTCGATGCCTTGGGGATAGAGGATGTAAGGTTAGGGGATCCAGAATCCACATTACACTGTTTTGAGGAATCCTGCTTCATGCCCTTGGGCAAGGTTTTATTACCTGTTATCATAGGAGACAAGCTACAAGAAAAAATCACAATGATCGAATTCCAGGTGATAGACTTGCTAATGCCCTACTCCATCATTTTGGATCGATCATTTCTCCGAACAACCAAAATAGTGAAAAGTATCCATTATCTCAAACTCAAGTTTTGGGTCGGTAACGAGGTTGGCATACTCAGAGGAAGTCAGAGGGAAGCCCGATCATGTTTTGCTACTTCTTTTAGGTCTATCCACTACATTCAGAAAAGAA
>JAWDEX010000018.1:12049407-12080839 GCA_035221805.1 Trichilia hirta | reverse complement strand
CTAAAAAAATTTAAATTAATTCTAACTTTCTAAATTCTAACACAAAAATAATTAAATTTAATAATAAAAAAATATAACATAATTAATTTTAATTAAAATAAATTAAATGAATAACAGCAATAATTAATATTAATCAAAAAAATTTAAATTAATTCAAACTTTCTAATACCAAAAAAATTAGATCTAATAATAAAAAAATATAATATAAATAAATCTAATTAAAATAAATAAATAAATAAATAAATAACAACTATAATACCTAAATTGAATAATATATATTAATATAATATATATACTAACCTCAATTTCAAATCGCAAATAATTAAATAAATTTAAACTAATTGTAGTTTATTGAGAGTTATTGAATATTAAAAATTTGAGAAATAAAGTTAAAATAATAATTTATTTATAAAATTAAAATAAAAAAAAAAGAAAAAAAAAAGAGGAGGGGATTATTTATAATGAAGGGTAGGAAGGAGGGGGAATAAATGAGAAATAAGGAGGGGGGGTGCTACGAATGGAGGAGAAATTAGCCGTTGCAAACCGTTGATTTGTAAAGGTAAAAAAGACTGAAAGAAAGCATGATTTTAATATTTTTTGACTAACTAACGGGTCGAGCCGGTTTGACCCGTTGAGTCAACCAAAAAAAATTAAAAGCAAGCTTGGGTTGAGCTGGTTCGACCCACCGGTTCTAGCCCCTAATGGGCCCGATTAATTTTGGACCTCTAGTAGACCAGTTCACCGATTTCAAATAATTGAAATTGATCTAACTTGTTACGTTAGACCCATAATCACTCCAAACTGAATAAACAATAATTCGAATTGGTTGAAATTCGTGTTGATACAGGTTGATTTGCGAGTTGACCCGACTCGATAAAACACTTCTAATTACATTGGGCCCTTTTGGTTTATAAAGAATAAATAACAAAGCCTAATAGTTGAAAAATATAATGGGAGAAAAAAAAATACTATAATTTTTAGTAACATCACTTATTTCTTTTTAAAAAGTCTGCACAAAATCCCTTTTATTGTTTTGTAAAGTTTGAAATATAACTTATCTCATTGTTAAAATATTTATAACAAATAATCTTATAATTTAAGAAAATAATAAATACCTTTTTATCAAAAATAAAGATACTATTTTTTATTATGTAAGTTTCTCAATAAAATTAATAAATTCTATATTTTATTTATATTAAAAAAATTTTACTCAAATTAATAATTAAATTATTTTTTAAATATAACTTTTAAAACCATATAAAATCAAAAAAATTATTGAATTATTTTTTAAAAAAATATTTTAAATTTTCAATGCTTATTCTTATTCACTTTTATTTTTAATTACAATTTGTCTTATTTATTTTTCTTTAAATATAATATATTTAATAATTTAAACCAAGTTGAACTTATAATTTATAATATATTCATAAATTATAATATTTTAAAACTAAATTTATTAATTTATACAAAGTTGAGCTTATAATTTATAATTTGTTCATAATTTTTAATATTTTAAAACTAAATTTATTAATTTATATTTTATAGATTATATATTTGAACAAAAATAAATGAATTGAACAAATTATAATTATAATTAAAAATAAAAAAATAAGAATAAACTCTTCAAATTTTACTCTTGAATTAGTATGTGATAAATTTTTTTTAACAATATTTATGAATATAAAAATTATAAATTAAATTTTTTTTATAGTTCAAAGTATTGTAGTTATTCAATATATTTAACAAGTTTAGTCTAAATATTTTATAATATAATTTTTAAAGTTTAAATTAACAAAATTAGTTTCAAAATACTGTAAATTATAGATAAATTATAAATTATAATTTCAACTTAGCCTAAATTATTAAATATACTATATTTAAGTAAAAAAAATTAGATAAGACAAATTATAATTAAAATGAGTAATTAAAAATAAAAATAGATAAATATAAGCGCTAAAAATTTAAAATATTTTATTTTTCAAAAAGTAACTAAATAATTTTTTATTTCGTATGGTCCTAAAGACTATATATTTAAAAAATTATTTTAATAATTTATTAATTTAAGTTAAAATTATTTAATATAAATAATTATATAATTTATTAATTTGATTGAAGAACTTATAATATAAAAATTAAGGACTTTCTAATAAAAATGAGTGATTTATATAATAAAAAATAGTATTTTTATTTATAGTGAACTAGTATTTGCTATTTTTTAAAATTAAAAAATATTTAATCATAAATATTCTAATAAAAAAATAAGTGATATTTAAAAAAATTCTAAAAGATTGTCATAAATTTTTTTGCACAGAATAATTAACATTACTAAAAATTAAGCTGGTATTTTGTCTTTTTTTTAAAATATAATAAAAACTTATTACATGAAATAATATATATATATATATATATCAACCACCCCTGCACCATTTTTTTTAACGGAATTATTACAGTACAGGAAATATATATATATATTTCCTGTACTGTAATAATTCCGTTAAAAAAAATGGTGCAGGGGTGGCTGTTATAAATATTAGAGACTTTGATCACAGCCTTTGTCCTATTCTATACACTGACGTTGTCAGTGGGAGCCAATTACAAATGGAGCCGAGTTGGTTTATCCGTTGGTTTGGATCGGTTACATTTGTCCACTTAACCAGGTAACCTTTAGTATAAAATGCACATTTCTTTCGCTTTGGGTTTTTAAGATTAGGGTTTTCGCTGCTGGTAATTTACTTCCCACTTTCGCAGCCGAACGAAAGAAGCGAAAATGGTAATCCTCCTCTCTGTCTCGATTCTTGCTGTATAATTCTCTAATTATTGATCTGATTTTCTGATTGATATGTGAATGAATATTATGAACAGCCGTCACACAAGACGTTCATAATCAAGAAGAAGTTGGCGAAGAAGATGAGGCAAAACAGGCCAATCCCTCACTGGATCCGCATGCGCACCGATAACACCATTAGGTTTCTTTTTTCGCTTTGAATCTTTCGTTAGACTTGTATAAAATCATTAGGAAGTATTGATTGCTTACCGATTGCCTGCTTATTGATTTATTTTTTACAGGTACAACGCAAAGCGCAGGCACTGGCGTCGCACCAAGCTTGGGTTTTAAGGTGTTAGCTGGGATGGATTTGTTCTTGTTTTGTTTAAACTTATTTTGAAGTTAAGTTAGAGTGTTTAGTTATTGTTGCGAAAACTATAACACTAGATTTGTGTTTTGTATTTAGTTAGGAAGAACCCATTTGTACAAGGAACTCATAAATGTCCTTAATGCTTTTTGAGTTAACGTTGAATTATGAGTTTGACTTACTGTTTATGATTTGCTGATTTTGGTTAATCTTTCCCTGAGCTATTCAGTTGTTATTGGTGTTAATACCATGTTCTTTGAGTGTGTGAGTATTTATGATTGATTGGAGTTGGGGAATTTGGAGTAGTTGAACAAACAATTACAGCTTCATTTTTGGTGTTCTTCAATTCCCCATCTGAGGAACTCACTGATCACTTATTTGTATATACTTGTATTATAGTTAGTTTTCTTGAGTATGACATTTTAGGGATTGATTGACCTATCTTCTTCATTTGCTTGGATAATGATATTTTGTCATTTTTAGCATTTGCACCTGCCATTAATTTCTTTCACATCTGAAGGGTAAGGCTATGACAGTATCTGGATGATGCGCTTCTAATGACCACAGTATACGGATATATCGAGGAAACATTCGGAAATGCCTGTGAAAAGCAAACTAGGTTTTTTATACTTGTTCATTTTCTTAAGAGCCCATAGCTCAAGCCATAATTTACTGAAATATTATGTGGCTTGATTCCCTTCTGAGCTGTTGCTCAGGCTTCTGGTTGTGCACATACACGTGCTAGCATTGTTTACTGAGTTAGGAGACGGTCTTCTCACGTGATTTTTCTGGCAATTAATTTTGCATTCTTCTGTAAATCTCCTTACAAGATATTATCATGCAAGTTGTCTTCACTATAATGCTAGGTTGCTGAGAAGTTCTCCATTCAATTTTCATCAATGAAGAAATTTATGTTAATTGTGAATCAGTGATGGTGGGATTTGATCACATTTTGAAGGTGATGGAAATATTATAATGTTTGATACTTGTCTACTCTTTTAGGTTACATTGATGGCCTTGTTATCTGCTTCTGCTGTTATGCTTCTTCCTTTAATTAACGCCAGATTGTAGTATTGAGATTCTTAGGATTTACTTTCTGCCGCATCCTAGTTTCCAAAGTTTTAGGCTATGATGGGCATTTAATGGGGTAACATTTTTTCGGATTACCTTGACATTTTTTGTCTTGTTCTTGCTCCCTCGCTAAAAACTGCTCAAAATGTCTGGTTTTTATAAGTAAAATTACTGTCTGAAGTTCTGATTAAAAACAAGTTTAAACACATGAAGTAAACAATGAATATGGTAAAAGGATTGGTCCGACGTTGCCCTATCTTCTGGAAGTAGAATAGTTCTCATAAGGTTTGAGAGGATCATAACGTTTGAATGGGTTGAGTAGGTCTCATAAGGTGTTGAGTGGGTGTCTTAAGAATGACCCGGAGTTGGTGCAATATTATTACTGAGTACTGATGGGTGGGTTTTCTTTGTGATAATGACAAAATGAGCTCTTGCAGTGATAAAATGAGCTGGTATTTGAAACATTAGCTCCATCAAAAGATGTTGTTTGGCTGTCATTTGTAAATGGGTGGCTCTATCTGCAGCTTATTTTTTACTTTGAACTATCTTTTATTTTATACATTTATTAAAGAAAATTTAAAAGATAATATTTGTTTTGATAATATTCAAAATGTCTTTAGTTAATTTTTTTCATTATCTATGTTAATATTTGTTTCTATATTCATAAAAATATTTAATCTATCCGATTTTTTTAATTATATAAAATATTTGGTTGCTATATGCAACAATAGAATATAGTAAAAGAGTTAAAAAGATAATAAGTTTAATTATTCTTTATAAAAGGTTAAATAGAATTTAAATATGTAAAATTATAAAAAAAAATGAAGAGGTACTAAAATATAATACATTTTATTTTAAATAATTTATAAAGTGCAGAAATATTTTTAAAAATTAATTTTTTTGAGTTGATTATAAAAAAATTGTGGTGAATTATTTTAATTTAAAAAAATTTAAAATTTAAAATAAAAAAAATATAAATTAGTGTATTTCATAAGTGTTAAAAAGTAATAATTTTTTGTCTTTAAAAATAATATTATAATAAAAAATTTTTATTAAAATAAAAGTTAAAATATAAACAGACCCATTCTTTCTAAATTTTCCTTCTACATTAACTTTGCATTTTTGTTTAGCCTACTTTATGTCTGAGGATCAAATGTACGTGCTAGCCTCCATTGAGTTCTCTGACAAGTTCCTCCAAAGGCTCGGCAGCCAATTCACAATGCCTTCGGGAAAGCCAAGCAATCTACGGAATCAGAATTTATTAAAAAAAATCTCCGAAACAATGAAATGTTCAACTAATTATATATTTGCAAATGTGTGTTACAAATTGTTGATTTTTAAATATTTTATTTCAAATTATAATTTTTGTGTTGTATTTTAAAATTAAAAATATAAACAATTTATATATTTTTATTATAATATGAGGTGCAATAATAAAAAATATTTCATGAGTCTTATAAATTTTTTTTATTTATAATTTTATCCCCGATCTCAATTTCGGGGATGAACTGCAAACCAAACTGAAAATTCCATCAGCAAACTGCTATTTGACATCAAATGTTCACGACAAAATATCCGGCCGCATATTGAACCACAACCACCTGTAAAATCTTTAAAAGACTATTCTACCCTTAATCCCATGCACTAATTACCAGTAAAATCTTAATGTATCATCGTCGACACAAACGATGCTAGTCGCTCCGTAATATAAAAGATCACAGAGAAACCAGACTCAAATCTTCTTCATTCTAATCGCCATTTTCTCCTTCTCTTCGCGAAAGCTCTTTCTATCTGAAGCAATTGCTGGACGAAATACGCTTCGATTAAGTCCAGGTGAACTTAAGAGTTGTATAATTTTTGCAGATCACGCACATATCTCATTTGATTTCTCGCTTATTTGCCGAAACCTTATCGTTGCATTGGTTTATGTGTAATCATCGATCCAGATGGCCTTTACCATGCTTTCTATAGCTTCTGCATCTCCCTTAGCTTCGTTGTCGATGCACGAGACTCTCAAGGTAGAGCTAATTCCTTTCTTGTTAGTGTTGTAATGTTTGCTTCCCTGTTACTGTTTGGTTCCTGACAAAATGTTGGTCGAATTAGTAAGGTAAGAGTGTATTGGTTCGATTTTATTACCGTTGTAGACTCTGACACTTTCTTTTCTTTGAGCAGGAGAAGGTGAAGCTTGGAAGTACTAATTTGAGTACAAGATTCATTAAGGCAAAGGTATGTGTAATAAACTGCTTTAACTAACTCATTTAGCTTAATCTTGTCTGATCATATTTGTCAATAGTTGGATAGGGCTGATATTCGTTATAGAATGTAATAAGTTGAGTGATTGTTTTTTGGATTTAACTTTTTAGTATTCATACACAGTTCGTTTTGGTAATAAGATTTATCATCATTCTGTTCGTTAGTTTAATACATTTGGATCTGAGAGTATCTTAGCCTTAATGAATAATGGATCATTTGTCCTTGCCGTAGTGATTTAATACGAGTTTTCTCTGATGAATCAGATGCACTGTCGGATTGACTGTTTTTTTTTTCGGACATTTGAATTTTTTAATTGATTATTTGCAGTCTTTTGGTCGAGTATCTATGACTGTTGCTGTCAATGTTTCTCGTTTTGAGGGTATAACAATGGCTCCTCCTGATCCAATTCTTGGAGTTTCTGAAGCTTTTAAAGCAGACACGAATGAAAACAAACTCAACCTTGGAGTTGGGGCTTATCGAACTGAGGAGCTACAGCCTTATGTGCTTAATGTTGTGAAGAAGGTTGGTTTCATTTTCTCAACAAGTTCTTAAGTTTTCATTATTGAAAATCTGTCCCGTATCCCTTTTGTGTACATCTTTCCCATTTGTTCTTACTGGTTGAATTATGAAACAGAATGTCATTTTCTTTCTCAGTTGAAAGGAGTCGTAAATTAACCAGATTGAAACTGTTCTGTTTTCTAGGCAGAGAATCTTATGCTGGAGAGAGGAGAAAACAAAGAGGTATATCAACGTACTCAAATGTATAAGCAAATCGAGGCTATTCGTATAACCTGGGTTTACTAAAATCAATTGTATCACAATATACAGTATCTCCCAATTGAGGGTTTGGCTGCTTTCAATAAGGTGACTGCAGAGTTATTGTTTGGATCTGACAACCCAGTGCTAAAGCAACAAAGAGTAAGTTGGGATTCAGGCAAGCTTATCAGAAAAGAAAGTCATAATAATTTGTTCCATATTGTTTAGTTGATTTTGGGGGTTACTTGTAATATTTTTCCAGGTTGCAACAGTTCAAGGCCTTTCAGGAACTGGTTCTCTGAGGCTGGCTGCTGCTCTTATAGAGCGATATTTTCCTGGGGCAAAAGTACTGATATCATCTCCATCATGGGGTGTGTATTGTCTTTGATGTACTTGTTTGTGAAATTTGCCTCAAGATACCATTTTTTTAACCACTGACATGTTAATCTTACAGGTAATCACAAGAATATCTTCAATGATGCAAGAGTTCCATGGTCTGAGTACCGCTACTATGATCCTAAAACAGTTGGTTTGGATTTCGAAGGAATGATAGCAGACATAGAGGTTACATCTTGACCAAAGAATGCACTTAATTTTTCTTTTTCCTTTAGTTTTATTTTCCAAACTTAAGTGGTAAGCTTTCTCGAGGGAAGAAAGGGACCCTTAAATGACATACTTAAGTAACGTTTGACATCGCTTTAGATTTTTGATACAATTCACATTACTAATGCAATGTATTGATATTTGTTTTCCTTCCACAGGCAGCCCCTGAAGGATCTTTCATTCTGCTTCATGGCTGTGCTCACAACCCAACTGGCATTGATCCGACCCTTGAACAGTGGGGAAAAATTACTGATGTCATTCAAGAGAAAAATCACTTTCCATTTTTCGATGTTGCTTACCAGGTAATATTTCTTGAAAATCAAGATATAGATATGAGTCTCAAAATTGATTCTGTCCTGCTTATATGGAAGTTGTGGATATTTCAAAATTCTTTTTCTGCAAATCTAAACACTTTGATGGCTGTAGGGATTTGCAAGTGGAAGCCTTGATGAAGATGCAGCATCTGTTAGGTTGTTTGCGGCCCGTGGTATGGAGCTTCTAGTTGCTCAGTCATACAGTAAAAATCTTGGTCTTTATGCAGAAAGAATTGGAGCAATGAATGTTGTCTGTTCATCAGCTGATGCAGCAACAAGGTGCGGTGAACCATAATGCTTTACTTTTATTTCAACATGTGAGCAACAAGTTTCATAAGGACATACTTAATTATGTTGCAGTATCGCTTTTATTTATTGGTTAACATCTCTCTTTCAGTGTGTTGACTGGTGTGAGTCCTGCGTGGTGATATCACGGTTAATCCCAAAAGTATAGGCACAAAATATTTGTTCTATCTGTGATTTTTTCTTATGAATGAACTTTATGAATGCAGTTTTCATCATGTGAGTTTTCTTGGACAATAACTATTTATTCTAGGTTGTAATGATTTGGCATGACAAATATGAGGACAATGAAATGTTTTCTCCTCTTCAAAATGGCATAAAGAAATATGAATGATTTATAATAGAGTAATGCTAGACATACCAAATTTTGGATCCCAAATTCCATCCCAAATGATGTGGCATTCGTGCATTACATAGTTGAAAAGTGTAGTAACTAACTTTGAAAATTGTGTCTTTTCAACTATATAATGCATGAATGCCATGTCGCTGCATTATTTGGAATGATATTTGGGATGCTTAGCATAACCATTTGTAATATATGCAAAGATTGAAGCCACGTAACTGTCGTGCAGCTAGCGTTCAACATGCCAGTGGCTGATTAGGAGATATTTGTGTAACATACAGTAGCTGACTAGGCAATGCATGCAACATACCAGTGGCTGATTAGATGTGTGTTTTACATCAAGGGGTTGTATGCTATGTGTTTTTTAGCAGCTAATTGTAACAATCAGCTTTACTAACTGATCTAGTCCTGACGGTAAACATTCATTATGACTAAATAGATACAATGAATGGCTATCTAAGTGATTTGTAACTTATAAATGGTACATCTTGTGTGAACCATGCCAATTCATAGTTTGTATTTTCAGGGTGAAGAGCCAACTGAAAAGGCTTGCTCGACCTATGTACTCGAATCCTCCTATTCACGGGGCGAGGATTGTTGCCAATGTTGTTGGGGATTCATCTCTCTTCAATGAGTGGAAAGTGGAGATGGAAATGATGGCAGGAAGGATAAAGAATGTGAGACAGAAACTTTTTGATAGTATCTCCGCAAAAGATAAGAGTGGAAAGGATTGGTCATTCATTCTTAGGCAGATTGGCATGTTCTCATTCACAGGCTTGAGCAAAGCTCAGGTAATTGCCCCTCTCAAGTTTTTTCCCCATTGCTTCCAAACACATACATTTTCTTTGATGATAACATCCTGTCTATAATGTCATTATAGAGGGATTTGCATCCTGATATTAGATTATGTGTATGGTTTTACTCTCATTTTGACTTTCTCATGAAAGTCCTATTGGCAACTTTTATTAAGCTAGCCAAATCTCATTTATTTAAAATCCTTATATAATGTTAACTAGACTCCACGTTTATCCTGAAACTTTGTAAGTTGTGAATGATTGTGTGGCATGTAGTTGTAGTTTCTAAATCTGTAACTGCAGTTAGCACACATATCTGGTATCAGTTCTTATATTCCTGTTTTAAGCTTTAATGCCATGACTGTGTGTTTTCCCTTAGATTATTCTATGCAATAGCTTTCACAGACTTACCTAGTCTTTTATTTCTCTTTAATCTTATCAGTGTGAAAATATGACAAATAAGTGGCATGTCTACATGACCAAGGATGGAAGGATATCCTTGGCTGGATTGTCTTTGGCCAAATGTGAATACCTTGCTGACGCCATTGTTGATTCATATCACAATGTCAATTGAAACCATTGGACTGCAAGATTCGTATTAGAAGCAGACCATTAGGAAAGTTTTGTGAGTTCAAATAGACCATTATTTAGTCGTATATCATTGGGAAAACTTGTAATAATAGTTGTTCACCAACTGTTAGAAAAAGTTAGTAGTTGGAGTTTTGATTGAAGAAACACTTTACATATTTTTATCTTTTTCAAAGAGAAATTTAATAAAAGCTTTTGGAATTTCATAGCAAGGTATATATCACTTACAGCTTTTAATTGGGGCCTGTTAGATTTGGAAGTTTTCAATTAATCTATAAAGCGTCGGCATTGATGTTCTGTTTCCAAGTTCATTTATGTTTTAACTTGTTGGTCGGGATCTGTCTCCCAATGCAACCTTGCTGTGGTTGACCAACCTTCTGGGCAAAGTAGCCCACCTTTAACAAGATTGATATTCATGCCCATGACTTATTTGTTATTATACAACCCGGATGTGTGAACAGCATGCTCAATACTAAATGCTTATGCTATGACTTGTTGAACAACAAAGGGCATCTTTTTATGTTATGGATGGGCTATTTAAATGTAGTTGAGAGCCAATTGGTCAAAAAGTCTCGTTCGTGGTTGTTTTCATCACATCAGCCACACGTGTATCTATATAAATGTTGCCACTTATGAAATAAGTGAAAAAAATTGAAATATGTGATATCATGGCCCGGCATGTGGCAAAATGAACAAATTACTTTACCCATAGGGAAACTTGAGGCCAGAAGAATCCATGTGAACTAAATGTTTCAAGGTTCGTCTGAAAGTGTCCTATAAACAAGTGATTTCCAGAGTGCTAGGGCCATCACACATATAAAAGCCTCCAATGTACAAATGTGAGGGAAGAAATCAATTCTCTTTTTACGTTCCCAACCAAACTCGACAATCCTTCGCTCGCGAGAGACTAAATTCTCTATTTCAAACCATCAAAAAAATGCGTGTAACAGCGCAAGAGTAGCAGCAGCAGCATAAAACAAGCTTATTTTGAGGCATATCATATCAGTGTGATTCTTCAGGATTTCCAGATGGTGTGATTCTCAGAGTTCCTCCAAGCTCAACGGGTACCAGCGGGACGAGTGAGTGCAAAACATCAGTAATCAGTGGACGATAGCTTGGCTCAGGTTGCACGCATAACACAGCAACAGCGGCGACCTGTACATCAACAATAAGCAAGTTCAACTCTGCATTTTGTGAATGTTAATTAATTTTAGTAAAATTTCTATAAGTAATCCGATCCCATCAGGTTTGGGTCGGGTCTGATTTTTATTCATGTACTATTAAAAAAAAAGGTTGTTCTGCCCAACCAACAACCATCTCATCAAATTGCACCAACCAAATCTTAGGCTCATGCTTGTTCTACCCAACTACAAAACTGATTAAGCAAAGAACTTAAATGAAAAATTTTCCAAAAGCCATATTAATCCAAAGGTAGGCTAGTAGTAGTCAGCAGTCAATTTGCTCAGCAACTAGAAAATAGAAAGCCTATAGTAGAAGTAAAATGCAGTGGAATTTAAATCATGAACCTGGTATAAATGCTTTAGATCCATTCTATTTTTAATCACAGTATCCACAATGTTTGGAAGTTTAGATCTGTCAGTGAGCTGCGGCATTGCCTGACAATTTATCAATTGTTATAACATTAATTTTCAAATTTCAATAATATGTTATAAGATTGCCTTCCCAAATAATGGAAAAAAAATAATAATAATGTATATTGTGTTGAGAACAAGAATTAGCATACCCATGTGACAATAGATTGGCATTGAGCTGGTGCCAGTTTCTCCACTGGCCTTCTTCCCAATAGAAGTTCTAGAAGCACGACACCAAAAGCATAGACGTCACTCTTATCTGTCAATTTACCTAGAGCAATGAAAACAGGAAAACGGGAAACAGTATCTTCTCGTTAGAAATAATTATAATACAAATTGCATCAACCTTACAATTACTTTAACAATGGCTATGTATTATGCAATATTCTGATGGAAGCATTGGCACTAAGAATATAAAATTATGTTGCAGTTTAAATTATGAGTCGTTCCACGTTCAAATGCATGCCAACCATTACTATATACTAATACTACTTTTAAATAAAGCACCCTGTCCAAGGTAAACAAATAAAAGTAAATAAAGCAGCCTTAATTTTTTCCAAATTTAAAATTCTTCAAGAACTTCTATAAACCAAAAGAACCAAACCAAGCCAGATTTATGCACATGAGCGGTTATATTTCTATATTTCAAGATAATGTAATCTAAGGGCATAAAAGATTTGTATGTCTATCAAACCCATTGCTTCTCCCAACATGATTTTGAAATCCGAACAAAAGAACTACTGTTAAATCAATGCATAAATAGGAAACAATCAAGTTAGCAAATTTACTGACAAGCCAGCATACCATCTAGTAGATATTCCGGAGCTACATAACCCAAGGTTCCTGAAAGCTTAAGGTTGCTCTTGTTTTGGGTTCCATCTGTTATGGCAAGACCGAAATCTGAAAGCTGAGTTGAGAACAAATGAGAGGGGCAATGGTTTTAGTAAAATCACTAGAAGATGATGAAAATGTACAAGTAGAAATATTTTCGTACAGCGTCGACATTGTTATCGAGTAAAAAGCCAGAAGCCTCATTAAATTTGTACTAAGATTTTTACCTTAGCATTAAAGTTGGAATCTAGAAGTATATTGGAGGATTTCAGATCTCTATGAATGACTGATGGATTGCAGTGGTCATGTAGATACTCTAATCCTCTGGTCAACAGTTGCAAATATTTTAACACTCAGTACCCTAACAAAAGAAGAACTATCTCATGCAAAACCAAGCTCACCTTGCCGTATCAAGAGCAATCTTCATCCTCATATGCCAAGTTAATGTCGATCCACGAGAAGGACCTAAAACATATTCGATGAAATTTTCGTGAAGGAAAAATATTACTCCCTTTATTTTGACGGAAAAAAGAGAAAAAGATGAATGCTTTTACCATGCAAATGAGTTTCAAGAGATCCATTATGCATCAATTCATAAACTATAAACCTTGTATCACTGTGAGCACTATAACCCAACAGAGAAATTACGTTAGAATGCTGAATTCTGCTCAGCAAATCCACCTCATTCTGAAATCACAAACAACCAAAATCAGAACAACACAGCAACAACACAAATTC
Source organism: Trichilia hirta (assembly GCA_035221805.1). Taxonomy (NCBI): domain Eukaryota; kingdom Viridiplantae; phylum Streptophyta; class Magnoliopsida; order Sapindales; family Meliaceae; genus Trichilia; species Trichilia hirta. The sequence goes on along the minus strand of JAWDEX010000018.1, from coordinate 12,067,522 downwards.
CGAAAATCAAAAGAAAAGACTATAAATTCCTACCTCAAATTCTTTCCCAGCATCTTGAGTGGAACAATCTAATTTTTTGACAGCAACGAGCAAGTTACTGTCTAACTGAGCTTTGTAAACACATCCAAATCCACCCTTACCCAAAATATTACTCTCGTGAAAGTTGTCCGTGGCTTTCTCTAGTAGCTTATACTCAATGAAAGAAATTACAGATCCCTTATTACTAACCATCCTCACAGATGTCAATTTGCCCCAAAATGGTGATAATACGAGTCCATTCTCACCATCTTCACATTAAATCATGCAAACAGAACAAAAATAACAGGAAAAAGAATCTCAGAAAAGAAGCCAAATTACAGCATGCTCAGCAAATTATGAAAGAATAATGGAGATGATTTTTGAGGGGAAAAAAAATTGTACCTGTACTCCTGGCTTTGTTTCGGATTGATTTGTGCAAGTACTTCAAATGATATAACCACAAACAAAATATTGACAGTATGATTGCACAAAGAGCACTGCAAGTAACAATGAGTGCAATAAGCAACTTGTGGTGTGCATCCATGTGGTGATGATGCTCGTCACTACCCTTTTGAATTCCTACACAGAAAAAAATTTATAGAAGACAAGTTTTAGCAAAGAAACTCCAGAACAAAATTATGACAGGGTACCCAGAATAACAAATTGCGATCAAGAACTGGCATTTGAATGTTAGAAGAGTGAAAGATAATTATTTCTGTCGATGTAAGCACATGATGTTAAAAAATAAATGCACCGAAATTGGTGGTTGTTTTCAAAATTTTGAAATTTCCAAATTTGAAATTTTGAATGGATGATAAACCCACCAAAGAAAGAACAGAAAACATAATGACCCCATGAAAAATTATTAGAGAAAACCAAGCAGCATTGCATTCACTACCTGGAGAAACGGGAGCCATCGAAGTAGAAACTGGATAAATGAGAGGAGAGAAAACAGGAACTGTAGCAGAAAGAGAAAAAAGAACTGGGTCTGATTCTAACAAGGCATGAATCCAACTGGGTTGATAAAGAAGGTCAAGTAAAACGAGAAGAAGAAGAAGAAGATTCATTGTAATTTTCTTTGTCCTACTGGTACAATCTACAAGAAGAACAAAGAATGAATATTAGAGAATAGAGAGGCGGTGAGGAAGAAGCATGGCCTGGTTTGGCCTAGTTTGTGGTTTCAAAAGCGAGACACACACACACAAAAAGAGAGAGAAGAATGAGAAGTTGTGCTGCCAATGAATGGTTACTTTTTCTTAAAAGGATTTGAAGTTTGTTGATCAGATGATCTTTTCAACTGTCCTTTTGTTTTTTTTCCTTTTCTTTTCTTTTTCTCCCTGCAAAAAGTTTGTAGAAGGAGACAAAAGCCTGAGTGGGACAAGCGCACGACAATCGTGTGGACAGTCAGCTGTTATGAATTCTAATAGATAAAATATGTATATTTGAGTGTTGTTTTTCACTGATTTATAATTCTTTTTCGTTTTAAAATGTTATAAATTAATTATTTATAATTAAAAATAAAAGAAAATGCTAATTTTTATTGAAAAGTAAAGAGAAGCAAAAATATCCGAATTCAAAACGTACTTAAAAAAATGTGGATAATTCAAATATGAAAAATATTTGCACGACATTTAATTAAAACATAAATATGATAACGTTTTAAAAGAATGAATTTCACTTTTTCTATTGGATAGAACTACCTCTTTTTTACGCCATCAATCGATGAATGATGTATCTAACAAGCAGCTTAAGCTCACCTATACTGAGATTACATAATTAGTCGAATGACCCGACTAATAAATAACTTAAAGTTGCTAGTTAAGGATTAAATAGGCAGCCTTAACTCACCTATATAGAGATTATATAGTTAGTCAAATGACTCGACTAATAAATAAGTTAAAGACGGCTTGAAAGAAGAAAATCAGGGGGGAGAGATCTTTCAAGGCCCCTCGCCCTCGGGTGCGAATTCATAATGCTTGATAAAAATGATGGAATCTATAAATCGAGCGTTTTTCCTTTTTCACCTATTAATCTTGCTATTGTGCTTGTTTTTGTTTGGGCTTAGCTTCTTTGACCAACCCTCTCCTGACGCTAATGCCTCCCTTGATCTGGAATATGGATTTGGCTCAAATGAGGGATTGTCTTTCCTTTCTCATTTTCGTATGTGGAGCAAATATAGTTTAGAGATAATTAAAAAAAAATCGAATCAGATTAGTATTATAAAAGAAATTAATAAAATATAAATAGTTAAAAATAATTTATTTTGCATTAATTCTTTACAAGAAAATTAAATTTTATAAGTCAAGCACACGAGTTATCAGAAAATCTATTTTAATGTACAAATATTTTGAGATAAATTGTACAAATTATTGAAGATAAATAAAATTTTATAAATGCATTATGTTTCTAATTTTTTTTTTTATTTTAATGAATTCTAAAATACTAAATTATATTTATTTTTTATATCTAGTTTTATTTTTCTTTTAATACTTTTAAAATAGTTGTTGTACATATTTTTAATTATGTCGAGAGTAGTTGGTTTCCTTTTTCACTTCTTAAAAATTTGAATCTTTTTAAATATCGAAATTTTTAAATATTCAAATTTAAAATATCGGTACTTTATTCGATTTGAATAAATATTAAATATTTATATTAATATGATAACTGCTTTCCTTTCGACGATGTTCAAATCGGATTCAAATTTTTGCCACTTTTCTATAAAAGCCATAAAGTTATTGTCATTAAATAAAAGGTCCAAATTTTTGATTCCTTAACCTCCGCTCAAATCTTAACCCTAATCCTAACCATTTTGATAACAACTATTAAAACCCATCCAATGACTAACCTAATCTCCATTTATCGTCCCCAATTATTATTAACTCAATTTAAGAAAAGTCTGTTCTGCTTTTGATTTGATTCTTAAAGCGTAAGAAAAACCTTTTGACGAAAATCTACCAAAAATGAATATGACTTTTAAGTATGAAAAGCAGTACAAAATGCATACCCAACTCTTCATATAAAGTTTGTGTAAATGAGAATGTTGAGAAATTGAAGAGTTGAAGTTGACTAGTAACCCAATCTAATTTATAAAAATATTTCGTGCAAGAAATAAGACTCGTACAACATAAACGTTGTGAAGATTTTCTTATAATTTTAAAGAAATGTAAGATTCAAGTATATTTTTAATCAAGTTGTTGTAGTTTTAGGTTACGGTAAAATATTATATTAATATTAAATCTAAGTCTAATTATCTTCTTTACGTGAATAAAGATATACATATTTTTTGATTAAACAAAATAAAAATAATTAAAGTGGTCATGTGTTAGGTGACTAAATGACTTGTCACCGAAAGGACAATTCAAACAGGTCATAATCAGATTAAGCAAATAGATGTCCTGGTACGTCTCACTCGCATGATTATTATTTACATAAATTTAAATAATTTAATATTCTGATTGGCTAATGGGACCGTCCCACATGATTAATCAAAGATGATGAAAAAGAATATCAAGATCATAGGGTTGGTAAATAATTTATCGAACAGTTTTCATGCACTAATTGACATTTAGAAGACGACATAAACGTAAATAAAATTTTCATATTTTCCTTCGTATAATTTCTCAATTTAATTCCTCTTTCTTTTGTTTTCTTAAGTGAGAATTTTTAAGAATTCCTTGCTCTTACAAGGAAAGTTAGGTGAAACGGATTAGGTTATTTTTGGTTTTCATAAAATAGAATAGAATCTTATGTAAGAAGAATTAGTAAAACAAAACCATCAACTATTACAATCAATTCATTAAAAGTTTTAATTTTGTGTTTAAAATTAAGGATTTCATAAATCTAACTCAATAATTATTTGAAACTTTAAATCATGTTGACATAATATTTGGCTAACTGTTTTTATTTATAAATTTTATTAATAAGTGCTGTAATTCGGTATTTGGTAAATTATAATTTTCAATAAATAAAAAATTTATTTATTTATTTATTTACTATATTAAATAGTAAAAATTAATATAAATAATAAATATAAAATTTTTTATAAATACCTTAAAAATAATATTCAATTTTAAAACAACATTATTTTCTTAAGAAAGATGGATTTTGAATAGTAATGTCTTCGATTAATTGTGATTCATTTCAGAATCCAATGAATACAAGGCGGAGGCATTGATTGGAAAATCTCGAAATTTTAGATTAAAAATAATTGTTTAATCCGACAATAGTCAAGTGGAATGCCCGCACGCTAAATAATGTGAACGACTTGTCGGTCCATATTGGCTTTGAAATTCTTTTGATATCCCCCTAATTCGAATATATGGCATTCATCGTTTTGGGCCTTCGGTTTAAGAGTTTTTGGGCGGCCAAGCAAAAATCTTATCCCATTGTCCTTGGGCGTTGAAATAACATGGACTTGACTTTAATACGAACAACCATGTTATGCTTACAAAATTGCAAATAAAACTAATATCTTAAATAATTTAAGTTTTTTTTAGAGAGTATTCTTAAGTTATTTATTAAGATTTTTATATTTGATAATTTATATTTTTTAATATATTAAATACCAAAAAATATTATTAATAGTAAATATAAAGACTTAAACAATTATTTTAAGTGCACTTATTAAAATCTTTAATATAATGTTTATTAATAAATATTATTATGTATAAATAGAATTCTTTATAGTTTAATTTTATATTATGAAAAATAAGGATTATATATAATAGATAGATTACTAAAAAAATATTATTAGTCGTGTTTCTCAAAACAACAAATGCTATAAGCTGCTATGCTTTTAAAATCTTTCGATATTTAATTGTAAGATAACATTGTATTGGTACAATTTCAATTATAATAAAAGAATTTTACTAATAAGTCTTCTTAGAATATTTCTTAAGATTTATATATTAATAAATTATAATTTTTAGTGCATTAAAATACAATAAAAAATATTTATTAATTATTATATTATATATTAAAAATTACTATAAATAATAAATAAAATTTTTTTAATAAATAGTCGAAACACACTCGTTAGCAAAAATTATAATAAAAGGTATGAAAATCAACTAAAAATAATTTAGTGGTCTAAAATAATCTTTAACTAATGCCTCAATTATTTGACTTTTGTCACTAGTGCCAAAATATATCACAACACTCTACTTTTAAATTCGGTACAATAGTAGTTGTTACGATATTAATTATAGATTTAATCCCAAACTAAATCGTTTATTCAATTAACACTTGCCATGATTAATGACAAGTGATTTAGTGACCATTATTATGGATTAGGTCCAATTAAGAAAATTATATTAGTAGAGCCCACTTGATTTATTGGTTCGTTACGAACAGTGCCATGAAAATAATGGAGCCACGAATTTTAATTCAAATGTCTTACATTCATCATGGCATGTTCAATTGTATTATTAAAGTTCATGCACAGTTAGACAATAAACTTGCAAACAGTATTATCTAGCCTTTTTTTTTTTTTTTTAATTTTAAAAGTAAATCTTATAAATACGTTAATTACAATGCATTAATTATAAGTATAAAATTTAATCTCAATAATTGAAAGTATTTAGATTGAACAGTCATTAAAAAATATAAAAAAAACTCGTTAATCATTTTCAATTCTTCATTTTTTTTTAATTCTCAATTTTTTTCTATACATTTATTCAATTTTTATATTTTTTTATCCACGATTTTAATTTAAAATCTTAAAAATTGCAACAAATGAGTTTAGAATTGTAAATGTACCATCGAAGAAGCAATTATCATTAAATTCAAAGAAATCATAGGCTACTATTCCATTCTTGCCCATGTACCATATGCCATTCTCACCCCATTTTTAGTTCCACTCAACTTATTAATACAACTCGTTATGATTTTAAAAATTTTGAATATTTCCCCATATTATCAACCATTATTGTTATGCTTATATGTCAATTACAAATTATTCAATGGTTGATTATGTTTCAAATAATATGGTTTCAAACCCTTCTTCTCAAATCATTCTCTATTTTATATTTTCTTTTTGTTTACATCAAAATGTTATTCACTATTAGAATCTACGAATTAAAACTAAGTTTGCATTAAAAATAATTTATGTGATAATATATTTTATTCTTATAATTATTTTGTACGTCAAATTATAAGGTGGTTAAGATTATCTAGTCATCTGAGCTCTTGTAAAACGTACACAAGCATCAATCACCCACTCCTCCGATATGATTTACCCATGTTTGGAATGTCAATGTGTATCCTTCCATCAGTGAAACTCCCAGGGCTACTTTACAAATAGGGCGTACTTACGTCCTGAAGCCTTTTAGCCTATATTGAAACTAGAGTGGTCATAAGCCCACATTTCTCTTTCTTTCTACGTATACTATTTTTTCATCAATAGTTCGATACTCCTGTTTTACTCGACCTTAGTTGACCTATGATCCTTAAATATATGCACTCAGGAGGGCAAGAACATCCCAATTAAGCGTATAATTGATCAATTACAGGGCTCGATCAGTAAATTTGCTTGAATTTTATTAATGTGATTAGTGTCGAGGTAGGCTAAGGGATACTACTGTATCGAATTATAAAAATAAGATGGAAGTTTGAGTATGAAATACCAAATAAAAAATGCAGCCGTTCTTTCCACCTGTTTATCTTGCGTGAGCTGCTTAATAATAAGATTCTTTCTTCTAATATATTAACAGAGAAAAACGCCAATGGCGGGTCCGTACAAAAAAACAGCTTGTCTGCTGCTGCCCAGATCTTGCCGAAAGCCGGTTCAATCAAATGGCCCGCCTAAGACGGTTGATCGGTTCGGGACACGTCTTCATAAAAGTCTACGTCATACCTGCTTGATTAAGACACGCGTTCAAATTGTTTTCTACCAGCTGTCTTTCTATTAATGCGAGGTCCCAGGTTCCTTCCTGCTTCGCAAATGCCACTGCCTTTTCTTTTAATTACACAAAAAAGCCCAGCGTTCTCCACGTGTCTTTCGGGTTTTGTGATTGCTTTTGGGCATTTCGCCGTTTCTTTGACCAAAGTCCTTGCATACGTGTTTGCTAATCAACGGCAATCGCCGACCTTTTTCAGACTATTTTAACCCCGATGCCCCTTCTGTTTAAAAGCAAATGTCCTTCTGACGTTTCAACAGAAAAAACATGTTTAAAGGCATGATTAAAATTCTAACATCTGTGTTGATTTTTTTTAATTTAATGTGATATTTAATTCAATTTAAAATTTGAACAAATTTGTAAAGAGCAATATTTAATTTATGGATCTAATGCAAAACCAAAGTGAAAATTTGGTCAACCAAAGCCAAACACAGGGTAGTCTGATAATTGAAGAAGGGAGCAAAGATTGAACGAGAAAAGAGGGACATATGTTGAATTTGGAGAGCGATTTGGACAAAAATGTAATTTTAGCTAGAAATTGTAAATATCGGAGAGAATGGAGGTTAATTTGGTCTTGTAAATCGAGGAGAAATTGAATGAGATGGGCCTGTTGTAATTCAAGTGAAAAGTAGGGCCAAGAAATAAGGTCATTGATAATTATCTTACCGGTGGTTTCGTACCCACGTCAGATAGCCAGATTTCACAACTGATGCCCAACAACCACAATTGGACGCTCCTTCGAGCACGTGAACACCACACCACCAATTATTTTAACCATTGCTTTATCCATTCAACCATTTTGCTTGCGCAACAACTAGATACGAAGATCATTCTAGAATAATATTTTATTTAAAAAAAAAAATGATAGTTTCAATATTTATATATTTTATCTAAAACTTAAAATTTATTGGACGCGCCTTCCAGCACGTGAAGCTACACCACCAATTATTTCAACCATTGCTTTATCTATTTATGACTTTTCAATTTAATTGCGTATTATTTGCTTGCCTATAATATATATATATTTATTGTATATATATAGGTCATTGTAGAATAATATTTTTATTGTGATAAGCAATTGATTTTTTAACTATATGTAATATACAATTTTTTTAAATGGTTCAATGATGGTCTTAATTTGAAATTAAATTAACAGAAGGGTTTCGATTTATCTGATATTCAAATGACTATATTATTTTTTAAAAAAAGTGAGAATATTTAAATTTGAAAATATAAAATAAAATAATATTCTTGAACGGACTTAAGGCATATTAATTTTCTTTTCCTTAATAGCAAAGAAAAGAAGCAAACGAAAAATAAAATTTAAAACTATTAATAAATAAATCGTGTACATACGGACAATTAATGCGAGTGATTCTACAGATCTTTATTTCCCACTAGCCACGCTTTAGTTTTCCCTATAAAATCATGCTGTTTCTCGCTAACCAAAGCTCATCAAAATCATCTAACTCCTACCTAAGGATTCGCGAGCGGTAGTTCTTCTTTCTGAGTTGTTTTTTATAAAATTTTCCTTTATTTGTCAGCGGTGTTCATATTTGGAATTATTTTCTCTTTGGTTTAGCTTTTGTTGGAAAATTCTAGCTTCCTCTCTCTTTTTGTCTTTGAATTTTTTTCCGGTGGATTTTCTGCTTTGCTTCGATCCTCGAAGATGACTGTAGCAGTTCTAAACCCTCAAGCCTGTCTTCAAGAAAAACGATTCAATGGACTTTCCAAGCAAACCCTAATTTCTCCTGAACAGAAATACCCTAAAAATGTTAACCCTAATTTTAACCGGACGAACAGGATGCAGTTTAACCGCAGGAAACGAAGCTCGCCACCACGTCCTAATAACACTTTACCTCCATCACTCGCCGGGACGGGCCCGACCAAAGCCCCGGTCAAAAACAATCTCGTGATGGGTCAAGTCAAGATCCTAAGACGCGGCGAGGAGCTAAGCTCGTTGGCGTCGTTTCAGGCACCGGAGTTGGTGAAAAATGTCATCGAGAAACGTGACGATCGAGATCTCGGTTCCACGGAGAGATTAGGTCCGGGTCCCGAGTCGGTTCCAACTCAGATCCGTCTCACGGAGTCAAAGAACCGAGTTGCCACGTTCTACGCGGGATCGGCTTTTATTACCTCGCCGCCACCGAGTTCTCTTCCTCTGCCTGCTTTCTTCACGAAGAAGAGTGCGACGGTCAAAACCGACGACGCTACCAGCGATTTGAGGAGGATTTTGAAACTGGACTTGTTGTGAAGTGTGGGAAGTTGTGGTTTCTTTCATACAAAGCGTGTTTGTTTTGGGTTTTCTGATTAATGATCTTCTCCCTTATTTTTTCAACGGGAGGAAGATGGAATTGGCTGACTCAACATGGCAATTAGTAGTTATATTTAGTTCAACTGTAATAATAGTATTAAGAGCTCCCTGTATAGTTTAAGTTGGGTTTAGCTTTAATGTTTCTGGGATACAAATTAGTGAATAGGTTTTGGTTGGTTTGGGTGTAATCAGTGGTCTGGGTTTAGGCTTTATTATTGAGTTTTCTTCGTCAATGTTGTTGGTACAATTGTAGGTTGATGTTAAAGTTATAGGTATATTATGTATCTGTGTTTTTGGTATCTTGTAGGGGTATTCCTGTAAGTTCCCCGTTGATGATGTAGTTGTTGCTTTCCTTTTCTGAGTAAGAGTTTATTATAATTTTTTTTTTAGTGGTATGAGATTGTGACTTGATTTTGATGGTTGAACTGATCGAAGTTGTTTGATTTGTCTTGTAAGTGAAAAATTTGTGAGATAATTCTAAATTTTGGCTGTGAAATTCACAAGAAGTTGATAAATTTGATCACTCTGTTATCACCTAAACAATTGAACCAATCTTTGATGATCGAGTTGAATTTCTTTCTGTTAAGTACGTAGGTTTCATGGTTTTTGACTGCAGACTACTATTATGAATTTATAATTGCAAATGTGAAGTCTTTAATTGTTGATTGTGGAGGAAAGTGGGGAAGCCATACTTGTCCTCCTCCTCTTTTGACATCTGCTGCTGTGCCGTGTTGGTGCAGCTAGTGGCAATTATCAACTATGGGAACGAAAATTTGGTACTTGATTAAATAAGAGCATGTTTCTTCTATGGTCACTTTCTATTGCTTGCAGGTCCCATGTTCAATGCTGCAGCTGGTGATCCAGATTTTGCTAGTTGCAGAATCACTGTATGGCACTATTCTCTTTAATTATTCGATTAATTACTACTTCAATTATTTGAGTAATGGATCATTAGTGAAAGCTTGGCCACATAATACCATCAAGATCTTTGTTGAAATGCTAGAAATGACCCAGGATTTGTCTGGTACAAATTGCATATGATGTCCTATGTTCAATGCTGCAGCTGGTTATCCAGATTTTGCTAGTTGCGTAATCACGGTGTGGCACTACCTCCTTTAATTATTTGAGTAATTACTATTCACTTCAGTTATTTGATTAATAGATCTTTAGTGACAGCGTGGCCGTATAACGCTATTGCGATCCTGTTGAAAATGCCAGAAATGACCCAGGATTTGTTTGGTACGAATTGCATATGACGTCCTATGTTTATTGCTGCAGCTGGTGATCAATATTTTGCTTGAAGCAGAATCACTGTGTGGAATTATTCACTTCAATTATTTGATTAATAGATCTAAAGCGGAAGCTTGTCATTCAGATCTTCTTGAAAATGCCAGAAATGAGCCAGGATTGGTTGGTATAAGTTGCGTATGCAATCTCCAGGTTGTAGACATCTGCCTCTTTGGAAACGCAGCACCTCGGACAAATGAAAATTTTATGAATTTTACTGTCTGGTTAAAGTTGCTGCTCCTGAAGGAGATTGTATGAAGTATGAACCACATTACAAGGACATAAAGTACCTGAAAAAATGTATAAACGGTCTTGCATATGACATGAAATTCATGGTCTTTGTAGACCTTTGAGAAAATTGTATTTGGATTCCCCACCTTCATGCCTGTGACACGTAATTTCCCTCAGATTCCAAGTATATCTGGAGCATGGAAGGCAGAAAGGCAAAATAAGAATTGGAATCTTGGAATCCCATATGACGCATTTGATCGTGGGGCAGGACAAGTGATTCGTACATCTGAACAACCTATTTCTTTATTGGTGGTTTTTCCAAAGGAATAGGAAGGTAAAAATGCCTGTTATATATGTATATTTTGTTTTGTAGCGATTCTTAGAATTTATTCTATTCCGCTTGAGTATCATTGTTTCTGTTTTGTGAATCAATAATATTTTTGCCATTTGCATTTGCAAAAATAAAGAATAAAAAAGGCTACTATCTACTGGCAGCACAAGTTCCCTGATAATTGGTCTGTGTTTCCAAGAATAAGGTCACTTTTTAGTGCTGTAAGATGGATGAGAGCAGATGGCTGTTAACTTTCCGGGGATATGCCTCGTTTGGTAATATATACACTTAAGGATAGTGTCAGTTGTCTTGAAATTTTTGTTAGTGATGGTGTAGGGAAGCTGTGCATTTTATTCAGGGATAATGCTGCTGGCACTTTGGCGAGGCTTCCTGCCTCTTAAAAGTCTTGACTGCGTCAGTAAATGTCTATGGCACAGTTGAACTGGCTTGAGTAGCAGGTGTATGAATTTATGCACACTTGTTTGTTCTGTTTGTATTAGTCTATACAGGATATCTTGCTTGGTTACAGGAACAGAAAGCACATACAAAAATGTCTTGAAGTTCTTGTATATTGCATGACCATGCAAGTCACGGAGAAAATTTATTTGTTTAGAACTTAATACTTATGAGGCCTTGCTATCTACAGGCAGCGTAAATTTGTCTGATAACGGGCCTTTGCTTCCAGAAGCATATGTCTCTTGTAAATGCAGTTAGAATGAATGAGAGGGGATGGTCTGTTAACCATTTTGGGATACAACCTCTGTTTGGTACGACATACTAAGGTTTAGTTTTTCTGAACTTTTGATCTGTTATAGTGTGGTGGAGCTATGTATTTTTGCTATTTTTTTAGCATATTCTTTCAGAGGTAAGGCTGCCAGCACTTTGGTGCTGCTCTTCAGATTCTGACTGGGTGTTGAATTTCTGGAGAAATGTTGGGACACACGCAAACATATACAGAAGTGTGAATCACTATACCTTGTTTGTTCTGTTTATCTTGCCTATCTAGAATCCGGCTTGAAATCACAACTTGTTTTTTGTTTGTTCTCAGATAATGCAAGTGGTGTACCTTTATGTCACTTATCAGGATGTTGTTGTCCTATGTTCTACAAAGATTCTATTGATTTTTTGTGGATCAGAATTCTGATTTGTATTCTGAGACTCGATGTTTGCCACCCCCTTTTGGTTTAGCGATCAATTTCCTTTTATCATACCATTGTCTCATTTTACTTCGTTCTTGATTCCGAATTTTGGATATCACATCTACTTTGTTTTTGAGTAGATTTACGCATTTCATGTAGATATATGTGACCGTGCATCCTAGAGGAACTTAATGAAAGACCTTGGTCGTGTAAATTTTTACAGATGACGGTATTTGAATTTAGGTGTTAGAATTTTCATCTGTGATGATTACATAGAGATTCTCACTGTCATTCAAACAATGAAATGAAATCAAACCCTTGAGTTTTAATAAGTTTCTCTTGAACACACAGTGGTATATGGACAAATTACTTTCTGTATGATTCGGATTGTGTCAAGTACAGCTTATTTTCTCTTTGAAATTTTCAGGACTCTCTGAAAGAAATCCAATAACCTTTTGGTTATAAATAGTTCTGTCATATATGACGTCGTACTTGTGTGCCATAGTGAAGGTTGCCACTGTTCTCATGTTTTATGTAGAAGCACTTGGTGGTCATACCTTCTTCTGCCAGCTTTATTTTGCTTTTCCTATTTGTGGAACGAATTAAATTGTTTTTAATCTGGATCCAGAAAACAGTTTTCGTAACAGTTGGATCGGTTGAGTTAAAGACATCTTCATTCACTTAGCTTTACTTCAGTGTTGATGTCTAAATTTTTCGATGACGAAAAATTTAGCACATCACACAGATTTACTGTTGCGATTGTTGTTGAAGCTTCTCGGGGACTAGTTAAAATCATAGAAAAATGAGTTAGGACTAAAGTCGGTTTACCAGTGAACAAACTCCGACCTTCAAGTCAGTGAAATGGTATAGAGTCAGATAAAAGAAAAGGAATTATGAGTGTTTAAGAATTTTACTGATTCGGATGGCTGGGTTCAAAAAAAGTTCGTGAGAGTAGTATGTTTCTTTTCTAAAAGTTCTCAAATTAAAAGAAGATTAACAACCAATGGAAGGAGAGAAAATCGAATCGAATCCTGCAACATGTATAACCTTTACTTTCTATAGAGTTTTTGTACGTGTGAGCATTGGAGAATGATAGTTTGATTAGACAGTAGTAGGTATGGTGGTTGAGTCAATTTTTTCACAATCTTTTATCACTCCTTTACGTTAGGTCTATCAAGGCAATGAATGCCTGTAATTTGCCGTGCACAGAGTTATTATGATGGGACACTTGAATAGTTATTTGAACAACGTAGTGGTTGTGTCATTTTTTACTCTTGTTTTTAAAAAAGGTATAGGGGTCATTTTGGTAATTTAGATTAGATTGCCTTGGGAATCAAGGTGGGTGTCGAGGAACCAAGACGATCATGTCGGGTTACAATTTTTAATCTAGAACCCAGGAAGCTTTTGGAAAGGAATCGATTTCGGGTCGACAAATACCATCAACGTAAGTTTCCCAAGTTTCTACTGTCGTGAGGCGGAAATGGAAATTTAAGTGACTGTTTTGGCCGAGGTGATCAAGATTCTAACTCGGGGATTGTGAGGGCATTGATCAATAATGGCCTTTATTGAATGCAGCCGTTTTAATTTTGATTAGCTGTATCTCGAAAAGATCGGACATAAATGCGCCGTTTTTATTTATAGAGCAACGTGGTTACGTGTAGTCATCTTATTGGTCACCACTGAGAGGGCATGGCGTTTGAAGGTATCTTTTTAAAGTTACGATACGTGACATTTCCTTGACCATCCCTTTCGTGTCTCTTCGGAAGTCTTGTGATGCTTCAATATTGGGCAATTGCCTATAAATACCTACTATTAGCTTAATCTTTTTCCTTCCTCTTTCGATCTTGGAGCACTTATTCTCCGTTCCTCTTCGTGGGTACTTCAGTTCGCAGCATTTTATGCTTCTAACTTCTCGATCAATTCGTCGTCTTCAGACTGTCTTTGATTCATTCGGTGAGATGTTTTTTTTACTAGCTTTATTATTATTTTTGCAGCGATTTCTTGGCAGGTTTGCAGATTCGTGGGAGGGGCTGGGGTTCGGTTGCTATAAGTCGGTGAAGTGGCCAAGACGTTTGTTTATCACCATGTATTTTGGGCGGCCGAGGTAGGCGAGGCGAGAAAAGTGTTCGCGATGCCCTTCTTGCTAATAACTTCTGGGAACAACGATTCTAAGTTGAATTTTCGACCTGACGTCCTATTCTTTGCGTGTAGGAGATGAGCAACAATAGTGGCGAGAACCATCGTGTTGAAGCAATGAACAAGTCGGCTTGGGAAATTACTGAGGGAGGCCCGACATTAGCATCCGTGCCGAACACAAGTGATGAGGGATCAACAATCGACTCAATCCCAATAAATACGTCGGGGATGGAGTTTAAGGCAGATTGATTTCCTTCCATTATCACCGTTAACGACCTCGACGTATACCGAGAGGCATTCCAAGTAGATAGCCTGGCGAGGATGAGGGTTTCCCGAGGGGGCGAATCACCAAGATGTCCTTCAACAGATGAATCCGTCTTCAATGAGGAGCTGTTCTTGTTGGGGGTAAAGCTACCGCTTCAACCCTTCTTTGCTAGTGTCCTCGTGTATTTTCGGATCCCACCATATCAGCTGATTCCCAATAGTTAAAGGATCCTGATTAGACAATACATGTTGTGGCAGCAGTACTTTGGAAAGCCCACAAGCATTCTTGAGGTAGCGTATGTCTACACCTTGAGGAAAAATATGACCTCGAGCCTTGGGTGGTATTATTTACAGACCCAGTTAGACACTCCTAATCCGGTAAAGGGCAATCCAACTAGCACCAAAAATTAAAAAGATAAATGATTTTTCATTGGGGGAAATGGGATCTCGTTGAGGGAGGAGAGATCTCGAACCATTTTAGGTCGACAACGATTTAGTCGGGTCGCCTGGCCTTAAGCCAGGAGTCAAAAGGAAGGATGACTTCCTTAAAAGATATTGCCACTGATAAGAAGGAACTCCTATCAGAAGAAAACCTGATGAAAACAAACCTGGTCTCCTCCCGTGTCTCATGCGTAATCTTGAACTGAGCTAAAGCGAATGGTAGGACATCAAAGGCGTTTAATTTTTAGCGTCAAAGATCCTAACTTTTTTTATTTCCTTTTTGCAGTCATGTCCAAGAAAGATCAGCGACCATCTGTCTCAGAATGGCTCGTAGTAGCCCGGAGGAAAAATGGGTCAGGGAGAAATCAGCTGTCGGCCCCCCCCCCCCACGCCGTCAGAAAGCCTCTAAGGCTTCTCCTAAAGATAAGAGCAAGGCTCCTGCCCCGCCCCATGAGACTTCAGATAGTAGCAGCAGCCCTCCCCAGCTAGTGAGGAAGAGGCTCAGAATCAGGGAGGTTCAAGAGAAGATGCTCAGCAGTGCTATCTCTGCCGCATGCGTCAGTCGATTCGGATAGTTTGACGCCTCGAGGTCTAGCCAACGGACATTAGTTCCCATCTCCAGGGCTACGGCACCGACTATGCTGCGTCATCTCGCCCTTCCTCGATCACCCATGCCAGAGATAGGGCTTTCAGACATAGGAGAGGACAAAAGGCCTATGGTGGCGAGGCTCTTGCCACTTATTAACGCCACTACGCCCTTAGTGGACAGGGTCACTGACGAAGAAGTGGGGAACCTTGTCCCTGAGGCGGCGATTAATTACGTGAGAGATTTCGCCATCATGATTAGTCTTTTTTCAAACTGTATTATTCTTCCTTGTTCTTGAGTTTGGGTATCTAACAGTTGTTTGTGTAGATTGCTCATGTACTCTCTCAGTAATAGGAGCAGATGAAATCGTACATCAAAGGTGTGATAGCTCAAGGCCGGGAGAATAAAAGGCTGAAAAAGAAGATCCTTAATATTAATAAGAAGTTGGATAGGGATCGCCAAGCCTGGGCCAAGATCAGGGAAGATCTTAAGAAGAGGGTTGCAATAGCCGAGTCTAAGATAGAAGAGTCGAATAGCGAAATCCTGCAATTGAAGGATGAACTGGGCTCGCTGCAAAAAATAAACGACAAATTCTCTGACCTTCTTCCCAGCCAGGAGAATATTGTGTAAGGACTCCGCGAGAAGACCGAGAGGTTAGAAGCGGAAGCAACCTCCCAGAGTAAAGAATTGCTAAAGGCAGAGGCCTTTGCAACAAATCTTCAGTCTGACCTTCGCTCTGCTACTGACAGAGCCCGCGATAAGTACGAAGAGGGTGTACTATTCAGGCTCAGAAACGTTAGTGCGCTAGTTAAAGAACGCTTACCTAAAGTAGACTTCAGCTGGCTATACACAGAGCTCGGTGTGGAAAGGCCACATGACGAGGCAATTCCTGAGGTGGAGGTCGGGCCTAGCTTAGAGGCTCCTGTGGTGCCAGAAAATGATCCACAGGCACAAGTTCCTACTGACGTGCCTCCACCTCTCTCTGGTGATCCCCTAGCCGTTCAAAAACTGCAAGCCTCTCTTGCGATTATTCGACTTCCAGACTTGGGCAACATTGAAGAATCTTCTAGTGCAAGCGAGAATTCCCACTAGTCGAGTCGAGTCAACATAACATTTCCCCCCCCTCCCTTTTTTTTTTTTTTATATTGTACCTCACTATCTTTTCATGTATACAAGATAGTTAATGTAAATGAACTGTCATTTTGTGAATAAAGATTTCTTTCTGTACTTTTATTGCAAATTGTCTAACTCTTGGGTTACTTAATAGTACGGAAGTAATTAACGATGTGATCCAAATTGTTGTGGAAACACAAGTAAATAATTTTTTCGAATAGAATTTATGCAGAATTATAAGTAGATAAAATTCCGATCCGAGTCAAATTAATATAGAGCTATAAGTAGATAACATATCTGATCTGAATCGAATTAATGTAGAACTATAAGTAGATAACATATCTGATCTGAGTCGAATTAATGTAGAACTGATCCGAGTCGAATTAATGCAGAACTGATCCGAATCGAATTAACGTAGAATAAGTAGATAACATACTTGATCCGAGTTGAATTAATGCAGAACTGATCCAAGTCGAATTATCATAGAACAAGTAGATAACATACCAGATCCGAGTCGAATTAATACAGAACTAATCCGAGTTAAATTATCGTAGAACAAGTAAATAACATACCAGATTCGAGGCGAATTAATGTAGAACTGATCCGAGTCGAATTAACGTAGAACAAATAGATAACATATCAGATTTGAGTTGAATTACTTTAAAAATACAAGGTCTTGTACCGAAATTCAGGGAAACGTCGATATCATTATTACATAATAATGATTTAGAACATTCATCACAATTCCAATGAATTACACGTAATCATACTTGTTTAGACAATACCGCAACTAAGGGTGATATAATTTTAACAACTCGACGTTCCAGGGCTTTTTAACGATTCGGCCATCAAGGTACTGTAACTTATACACCTCGGGTCGTAATATACCAATAACCCAATACAGTCCTTCCCAGTTAGGTGATAACGAACTAACCCCCATCAGTTGGGCCCCAGCTCTGACTTTCTTAACAACCAGGTCTCCCACACGGAATTGCCGAAGTCGAACTCGGCTGTCATAATGTCGAGCCACCTTTCTTTGATATTTCGCCGTTTCTATGGCGGCCAATTCGCGTCGCTCCTCCAGTAGATCAAGATTGATCCACCTCAACCACTCATTATCCAATTCGTCGAAATACTGAACTCGAAAATTGGGTGTTCCTATTTTCATCGGAGTGACGGCTTCGGCACCATAGGTGAGGTTAAAGGAAGTTTCACCCGTAGCTATTTTTGGGGTCGTCCTTAGTGCCCATAGGACTTGTGGCAATTCGTCCACCCAGGCCTCCTTATGGTCTTCGAGCATCTTCTTCAACAGTTGCTTGACTAATTTGTTGGCAACTTTCACATGTCCGTTGGACTTGG
>JAWDEX010000018.1:12029574-12045089 GCA_035221805.1 Trichilia hirta | reverse complement strand
TATATATTTATTATTTTTTTAAATAAATAATAGTTTCATATTCTATGAAACACTCATAGTCTTAGGGTTATCCAAAGTCAAGGTAATCGCTAAAAAAATGGCTATTTTAAATATTTTCAAAACAAACAATGTATATTTTTAATTAAATAAAATATTTCATATATTATGCTTAATTAATTTATTTCAATATCTTTAATTTAAACTATTTATTTGAATATTTATATGTAACAGTTTATTCATAAACTTACACCACAATTTCAGGTTATTAAGTGCAATTTAAATAATAGAGGTGGTGACAGTGTATCAAAAATTTTATGTTAATTGGATAGGATCTTTTTATTTGACTCATATTTTGTTTTTTTTGAGTCTATTGAGATATATAAACATTATGTTTATTGTTTATATATTTTATTTGAATTTGAAAATATATTCATACATTGATTATGTTGTGTATGTTTTATAAATTTGTATTGATAAATAATTGATTATTTTATCAATAATTATGATATGTTTTGAAATAAAAAAATATTTGAGAACATTTAATAGAAAATAAATGTATTTTAGATATAATATGAATATTGAAGATATATTGCAAGTTTTTATTTATTCTGGGACATTAAAATATATTTTAAACATTTGTGACGATTGTCACATATAAATTCAAGAGACATGACAAATATAAGTTATTTAATATTATTATTGTTTTATTAAAGATAACATATTTAATAAGTATTGTGATCATACAATTGTTTTTAACTTTATTTCATATTTATTGTTATAAAATAAAAGCAAAAATATTTGATATTAATTAAAATATAAGTAAATACTATTAAAGTTAGTATTACTAAATATATTTTATAATTATATATTTGTAATTTTAGTGATGAAAATGAAAAATATGTTACCTAAAATACAATTGTTAAAAAGAATAGGACTAGAGTGAAATTGTCTGGGGAATGGAATAGTTGGCCAAAACCAAGTAACTGGAATCTACTAAACCACGCAAAAAATAATAAAATAAAATAAAAATTCAGAAAAAGAAAGCCACCCTCGTATATAAATAAACGCACAACATCCATTTCCGTCACTTTCTTTCCCCTAACAACTTCTTTCTCTCATTCTTCGCCACCTCCAAGCTTTCTCTTCCTCTCTCTATATCTACAGTTCCGTCTTATCTATATTTATTCTTTCTGGAAATATCTGTTTATAGAAGGTTGGAGAGCTTTTATAGATTATGGTGATGATGGTGAAGGACGAGTGGGTTCGGGCGGCGATGACGGACGACACTGTGGTGGTGGAGCTGTTGGTTAGGTTGAAGCAGACGCAGAAACGGGTGGCTAAATCCACGGTGGCGACGTTAAGATGGGGGATTCGGCAGCCACGGTCGAAGTCTGTAAGAGGCGACGGCGTTTCTCAGAGAACTAAAGGAGATTCAGCGAGCAGTACGAGAGCTAGTCCTACCACTCCACTTTCATGGAGCGGCGGCGGCGCTGCATCTCCTTCAGCCACCGCCGACGAAGAAACCAGCTGCCACCGAGCTGTCAGATCCAATGTATCTCTCTCTTTCCCTCTTCCTTCTCTATTTATATCGTTTTCTCTTCTTCTCCTTCTGGTTTCTAGTGACCCGATCTTCTGAGTAGTCGAGTGTGATATTGTGACGCGTCATAGTTTATTTGGTTAGACGAAAACGAACCGTACAGCTTGTAAATTGACTCCTTTCTGCTTTCTGTTTGATGAGTCCACGGACTTTCGGAGATCGAGTGTTTTTTTCTCTTCTGTTGTGGCTTCTAACTTCTAAGCCGATGATTCCGTCGCCCAGCGACCTGTCCTCGACGAACATACACTTCAGCAGCTGACAAGGCCAAATCTGTCCATTTGGAAGGATTTTCATTTTCTCTCCTTAATCAGTTGAACAGTTAGGAGTTGATCTCGCAATCGACGGTGATTAACTGTCAGGCTGGTTCGCAAATGAGTGCATGGTCATGTTCTCAGACGAAAATGCCCTTGCATACTTTAGGATATCATCTTCACGTGAGGTCAGCCGATTTGAAAGTGGCTCACGTTTTCTTCTCGCCTCTTTCCGGTCGCCATTCTTGTTGAGCCGTAAAATGACCGAGTTGCCCCTCTGCACTTCTGTTTTACATTCTGGTGGCATCGCTTCATTCTAGAATCGACAGTTTAGTCATATTGAAAATATATTCATTGGCTCAACCCCACGTTAGGAACCAGGAAGCTTCCCATACACGAATGCGATCCTTGTTTCATTCTAGGCCAAATTACCGTTCTGAGGTCAATATTTGCTGACTGTTGACTTCGTACTCCCTAATGTGAGGGTATTATCGTCATACAGGTTTCTGGCTTGGGCCTTTGTTTATATGGGAACGTGGGCCCGAGTTGAGAGGGTCGTAATTCGTGATTGATAATAGGTTTGCATTTAGTGGATGATACTCTGTTAAAGATATACGTTGGCCGTATGTAAGGGTAATAATCAAGTGGGTTCGTGCTGTAGTATTTGATAAATCAGCTTGTAGAGGTGATGATCAACTTTTATTTATGGGGCTGTCTTTTGACTTTTTGATTGGGTGTGGCGAACTTGTACTGAGCTGCCGGCCATGGCAGAGAGGGTCGAGTGACTCACGTGAGCTTTAAAGAAGTGATATTTCATTCTGTAGCACGTGGCTTTTGCCGCGTGGAGTGAAATTACTAGACTATCAATGGTCCGCACGGCGGCGTCCTCAACGGAGAAGCGTGAATTGTCTACAATCAATAATGAATAAACTGCCAGCTGTCCAATTTTAGCGCGTTTAAGGTGCATGGTGATGATCTCGTTCGTAGTGTCTGATTTGGTTGTAGCATTTTCTTCTTCCTTTGTTTCTTCTTCGGTTGGGAAGATTAAATGTATTGATGTTAATGGCGCCAATTTAATTTTTAATAATGAACGTGTAAGGACAATATTGGTGGGAGCATTTTAGATGGGCAAAGGTCCGTGACGTGAGTCTGTAGGACGAAAATTGGAATATGATTTCTACAGAATAATTTAAAATGGAACCCAAAACTTTCTTGTTTATCTACCAGAGCTTGGTATTATTTTTAGCATTTTCTTTTTAACAGAAATGAAATGTAAGCGGGTTCTGTTTACGTGGCATGGATTGACTCTTTGATTTGCTCTGTTAGAGTAAAGATGATCAAAGATTCGGGAGTTGCATAATTGTATGCAGTCTACGCTGCGGGGAAGCCTTTTTATTCATTTCTCTGTTCTATGACAAACGTGTTGGTATTATTTGGTTGATTTTGCCTTTTAAACTATGATTTAATTGTGTGATTTGTAGGATCAGTTCATTATTTAGTTAGCGGCATAGTGTTGTGTTTACTAACGTTATGTTGGATGATAAAATACTTGCAGGGTATTGCTACAAATGAAACTACTAGCAACACCACCAAGAGGTCAAGAAGGAAAAAGGTAAATTTTGTGATCATCGTTGAAACATACCACATATGAAAATTTTACATTCCTACTCCTTTTCATATGTTTCTTAAATAATAATATTCTTCTCAAC
This sequence comes from Trichilia hirta, assembly GCA_035221805.1. NCBI lineage: Eukaryota > Viridiplantae > Streptophyta > Magnoliopsida > Sapindales > Meliaceae > Trichilia > Trichilia hirta. The sequence continues at coordinate 12,041,532 of JAWDEX010000018.1, read as the reverse complement.
TAGTTAAATCTAACGTCATTAGGATGGTATTTCTAAGTCTAATACCGTACTGAGCTATTTTTTTGACAGATTTTGATTTATGATAATCCTGAAATTCGTTGACTTGTTTCAGACATTTGCAGAACTGAAAGAGGAGGAGGGTCTACTCTTGAAGGAGAGAATATATTTGAAAAAGGTAACGTCGATCATAATTCGTAGTTCTTCAATTAATTTCAGTTTGAACCATGTTTTCCATTTGTTTGATATTAATCCGTATCCATTTGACAGGAGTTAGATACCTTACGTACTACCTTTAAGATACAGAGTGCAAGAAATGAGAACTTGAAAAGAATAAAGGTAATATTCATTCTGCCTCCCACCAAATAAAAAACCAAAAACAAATCTTCGCGTTTCTAGTTTTGTTTGCTGTTATTGTTGAGTATAATGATCTATTTTGCAGCTTGATTTGGGATTAGATTCTCGAAGGGACTCAAGCGAAACAGATAGTGAGCCTGAGAAAGCAATTTCAACTCGTGTACATGATCCAGTAGTTTCTTCACTTGAACGTACGTCTTCAACCTCGCCGTCCCATAACACTGTTGTTGATCTTCAACATTCAGAGTCCTGTGAGGCACACGGTGTTGTTCCAGCCCGCAATAGCCTATGCTTGCTACCTGATCTAAATAAGATGCCATCAGAGGATGATTCAAGCTCTGAAACTTTATACGGTATGAGCTGAACAAAACATGTTAACTCTTTGTTTCCTCACCCCAACATGACTATGACATTGCAGAATGGCCTCCATGCTTATTGCCAACGAAATGGCAGAAGGGCTATCCCCGTATGTAAGCATTGTATCGTTTAACAAATACCACAAGTACATGCGTCGTAAACTTTTTCTCCAATTGCAAATTTCTTTGGAAGGAAAAGTTGACCTGGCGAGAGGAAGGTCCTGAGGGTCGTTATAGAGATCCTCTACCCAGTAGACACAAGATATTAATTAGATTCTTATGTTGTTGCAAGTTCCTAATTCCTCCGAAATTCTTTGGGGTAAGCCTTCGTTACTTCTTGTTTCGGAAATATGTTGAAATTAACTTTCTCATTATTTGTAGGGAAAACAGTTGGACAATTATAATTAAACTTCTTTAAACTAATTTATAATTTGGTTCTGCAGTCTCTATGTTTCTTATATATATTTAAAAAAAAAAAAAAGGGATCTTTCACTTTTACTCTGTAATCTGACTGATGGATTGCATAAAGGGCAATGCAACAATTGAGATGTTGTGATTGTACTATATTGCAGCGGCATTGTAGTATTACCTTAGTAAGAATAGAGTAAAGCAATAGTAATACAATTTGTATTGCCTCAAAATAATAAAAAAAAAAAATTAGGGTATGCTATTGTGCTATTATTGTACAGTAATTGTCAAAAAAATTATTGTTATACAAAGAATTAAGAATTATAATAATAAAAAATCGTGTGGAAGGGTTAAGATTATAATGAAAAAATAAAAAAAAAATGAAAAGATTTTTCAATCACGAGAACTATAAAAAAATGGAAGTTTGTCAATAATGAGGATGGGAAAAAAGACTTTCAACAAGGAAAAGACATTCCGCGTCTTTGATTGAGCGGCAGTCTTGCTCATAAATCAGATACAATTAAATAAAATCACATCCCGCGTGCATCTCCGAATTTATGACGTGACGTGGGGGTGACAGAATTTTTGTGAGGTAAAAATGGTGAGACGTATTCGAAAATAAACACCTTCCTTTTTTCAAGAGATCCAACCAAGGGTTAAAAGGAACGCAACAGGAATATAATATTCATGTAATGGAATGACTTTTTTCCTTTGGATGGGAAATGAAAAGTGACCTCCATTCTATAATATTATAGAATTTTATTAAAAGGTCAGTTACTAAAATTTTTATATTTAATATAATAGTTAATAATAAGTTTTAATGTATTAAAAAATATAATTCATTAAATATAAAAATTTTAATAAATATTAAATATAAAATTTTTAACAAGCCCTTTAAAAATATTTATTAACAAAATTCAAATTATAAAGTTAAAAACCTGATCTTGAGATCAGAATGTCCTCTGGTGGGCAATCTGAGACTCTTAGCCGTTGGTGGTGGTATCCACCGGTAAAAAAAGCATCAGTTTGAAACAAAACCAACAGAAACAGAATGGTCATGGTTTTGACTGACATCTTCATTCATAGTTCTAGAAATTATGCTAGACAAATAACAACGCGTAAAGTTCAAGTTTCAAAAATGGAGAAAGTTACTATTTAAATACCCTTTTCCGTTAATTCAGATCTCAAACCCCAAAATTATTAAAAGTTTTGATGACCAGTCGTTAAACAAGACAAGGTCTGAAAATAACAATGGAGGTGATGAAGAGCAATACAACAATGGTAGTATGCCCAATTAGAAGAAACAAAGCCCAAGCAAATAAATGGATACCTTCTAAAATCTCCAACAGATTAAAGAACTAAGAAAACTAGCTCATGAAGCGGAAATGACATGGAAATAGGGCTTACTTTAATATAACGATTAATACTAATAATACAAATCTTATAAATTGGTATCACATCTGATTTTTTTTTTCTTTCTTTCCTACAAAAATAAAACACGTTGATTTTTATAAGAATTTGTATTCCTCTAATCCACAATAATACTATCAACCCCTACATATGGGAAGTTTAATGTTATAAAAGATTATAAAATTAATACAAAAATCAACCACATATACCGTGACAACATAAGCACTTCAAGAATCACTATCAAACATAAAAGAGAGAAGTTACGTTGCAAGTTTCAACCTGTCTTCAACAAGTTCAATACATCGGTACAAAACTAATTCGACTGGGTTTAGTGCGCACACTGTGTCAACTGCAAATTGATCATAATCGTTCTTGTTCTCCGTCACAATGCTCGTCACTAGTGTTCGAAGAGGCAGAAGCCATTCATTGTAAGCCTTTTGCAAATTGCTCTTTGACAACAATATATTATTGGCTTCCTCTGTTCCATGCCAAGAATATAAAAACCCAACAGGCACAATGTCAAACAATTCTTTAATTTGTAATATCAAGACATTTGGAAAAAAAAAAAAAAAAAAGAAAGTATTTTTAAATGTAATTTGATGATCAGAGGAAAAGGGTTTTCCCCTAAAATAAGGTAAGTATTTACTATTCTTGCACTAATGTCATCAAACTGATTTGGAAACTAAACTTGACAGGGTTATAGTCATTGACATCAAAATCACAAAAGGGAGACAAAAGAAAATAGTGAAAAAAAGCATAGGCAGAAATAGGAGTATTTTCAGTTAACTCCCCCGAGGTTTGAAAAACTTTCAGTTTGCAGCAAGGTTTGAGGAAGTTATCACTTTCCTCCCCTGGACAGTTTGTTGACTAACCCTTAATAACAAAAGTACAACAATTTCCCTAGCCTTTAAATAATAAAAAAAAAAAACAATAAGCCATAAATTATAATATTAATAATAAATTAGGCATAAAACTAAAAATCAAAATTTTTAAAACTGGATTTGCCAAACACTAATTTTCATACTTCATAACAAAATTTCACGTACGCATTATGAATCAATTGCTTTTAAATTAAAAAACAAACAATAAGCAATAAATTATAATATTAATAATAAATTAAGCATAAAACTACAAAATTCAAATTTTTTCAAACTGGATTTGCCAAACACTAATTTTCATACTTCATAACAAAATTTCACGTACGTATTATGAATCCAATCTAATTCCTTCATACTTATTTTATCTGTTAGTGTCTCATTTAAAATATATTTGAATAGGAGATAATATCTCTGTTAAAGCCAAATAAAGAGAGGACAGACAAGAAATTATTATTGGTATTTTTCCTTAATATATATATTTTTTGTTTGAAAACTTTGAGTTCCATAAAATTCATAAATTCTTAAAGATTTATGCTACAAAAGAGAAAACAAAAATTAAAGAAATAAAAGTCCATTGTGAGTGAAAGATGTTAAAAACTTCAACTTGTGAACGAAAGACGTAAACCCCTAGCTTTACCTGTCATAATGCCGTTCCAGGCCGTATTTTTGATGAAGTGTAAAATAAAAAGAGTAAAGCTATGTTTGTTTTACCAAAATGCCCACTTTACTAACAGAGTTATAAGGATAACAATAATGGTAGGGGAGAAAAGTGATAATTTCCTTAAACCTTACCATAAACTGAAAGTTTTCCAAACCTCATTGAGGTTTCTGAAAATACTCCAGCAGAAATATATAAGCAACAACAGCATCAGAAAACTTCATCTTTTCTTAGTTTCAAAATCAATGATTTCAATTTACCTTTTGACTTCATTAGCAAGACAAATCTGTAAAGGTTGAGAGCAGATAGAACCTGCGAACCATCACACCAGACACGTTATACAAACAAAAGGGGGAAAAAGTTTGATTAAGGAGCCATTCAGCATTTTGAGATGTATTACTTTCTTTACAATTAAAAGATAGAGAACATTCTAAGTTTTAACATCATTTAAGAGATGTAATGCAGAAAAAAAAAAATTAACTCTTGTCAAGTAAACAAAAAAAAAAATCTCAATAATAGGGATCAGGTTAGTTGGGAGTTCATAAATAAACTAAAATCATAACATTAAGATGCATTAATTAATTTCTTCCCATGTCAACATATTTACTTGCATTCCACTGAACCGTGAAGTTAGTTTTCTGAGGAGTGTGGGCTTCTTAGTTTACTAGAACAAAATATTAATGGAAAGACATGTTAAAACAATGAAATAACACAGCATGTCAAACAGAAAAAATAAAATCAAAAGAAACTGAAGAAGAGTAAGATGTACCGCATCACCATGCTCAGGAAGGGGAGGGGGTCCTCCCTTTGTGGGCTTCAAAATTAAATCCACTAATTCAAGGACAACTGCAGGCCAAAACAATGTATTTGGACATGCTTTATATTCACTTTGTGGGATTTCCTCTTTTCCTGGTGATATTCTTTCACTGCTTTCCTTAAGGACTTCCTGTCTAACAAGATCTAGAAGAATTGCAACCTATATTAAGTTGTAACAACTAATCCGGAAAACATGAATTCAATTTGGTTAATCATGCAAACTTGAAATTTACCATAGACGAAGAATCGCAAGTAGTTATCATAGCTTTTAAAAAGTCACGCTTCTCAGAACACGGAACCTCAGCAAGCACCTGGTTTATGCGGTAAACTGATGTATGCGTTATAATAATTCTAGAAAACTGGATAACTCAATAAAAGAAGGTAATGATAAATTCAACTTCAAAATCTTCATATAAAATGTTGAAGAACCAGTAATAAAAAACCACATCTGAGAAAGCTACAAAAGAACTTGTATGTAGGTGACTTAAAACTTTTGCACCATCTAAATACCACAAAACTCACCCTTTTAAATGCATCAAAAGCATTTTTCCTCTGTTGTGAACTTGCTGTATACATGATGACCATTATAACAGCCTGAAATTTTACTTTTAAAACTATCACAACGGAGGGAATGAACAGATATGGTACAAACAAACACAGATGAAAGAGACTACCTGCAAAGTTGCAAAGACACTTGGCATATAAAAAGAGAAATCACTAGGGTCACCCTTGTTTTTCTGAGAGAGATTTCCATCTGTTATGTGAAGCAAGAAATTGATGGCATGTTCCTTGAATTTCCAAGGCAACTTTCCAGAAGAAAAAATGTGCTTTAACATGCCAATGGCTTGCCATCTTTTTGCCTGATTACTCTGAAGTTCACCCTTGACAGCAGTCAAGTTCTCACTAGCAGACTGAGCAACCTGGTCAGAGATATGACCCCAAATCACTGCATCAATAAAGCAAACGAAAGTTATTTAATTAATCAATAAATTCGAATGAAGAAAATTATATTTGGAAAAACTAATAAGAAGAAAGAGGAAAATTGGTATATGCAAACACAAACCTGAAATACATGCACCTTGTTCTACATATGATCGACAACTAATATAATCATCTTCGTCTTCATCTTCTGGACAAATTGCAAAAAATATGAGCATACCAGTTAAACTCACCAAAATGTCTTCAAGCTTGGAATATTTATGTAGCCACAAAGGGTGGTGTAACTATGGCAACCTCTGAGAATTTACCTCCGACAACTAAGCTAGTCATAGCATCAATATCAGACCCAGTAATTAAACCAATATAAGATAAATGACAACATGAGAAGAAGCTTGATAATTGTGACACCAAAGGGATGCAACTTGTGGTATTACAATCCAAGCTGACAGAAAAGAGCACCTGAGCATAATAAGTGTATCTTAGGCACATGCAGACATTACATAAAATGTAAAGAACCTCTGACAACAAAGGAGAGTCAACCATAATTTGGAGAACATATAGACCAAGTAGAGCACAAAGTTTCTCATTCGTTTTGCCCTCCTGTCATGAATAAGATCAAGGTCATAATAATCAGATAGAAAGTGCATCAACAATCTCTAAAAAAGCAAAAGAAAGAGAAACATCAAAGATTCAAAACCAAGTTAAAGCAAACTGCGTGGATAGATTCAGCAATGCTTATAGCTTGGTCAAACAAATGCTGAAGTTCTGTATTTCCATCATCCGAGTCTGAAGACACAGTCTTCAAAACCTTAAGAACAACAGGAACTGCAACTTTTGTTTGCTCAAAGTGGCGCCTCTGAGTGGAAACTAAAACTGAAAGAAAAGAACATTTAACGACTTGCTTATTTTAGGTAAAAATGTGGCTTGAGCAACTTATTGTATACATTATTACCTTTTGAGAGACCACTTAGTAGAGGAACAAAATAATCACACTCCTTGATTGTCTTAATCAAAGAATCTAATGCCTGATTCAATAATCAAAGTCAGCAAAGAGCCAGACAATACAATCCGGAGAATAAATTTGAAGTCAACCAAGAAATAATAGGGATCAAGAGAAAAACATTGCAGATACAATTTGTTCCTGGAACATTACAGAAGGGTGAAACAGAAAGAAATCGGACAATCAAGAGCCAAAGAAGAATTGAGCAAAAGGAATCTTACAAGATAAAATCTGATTTCCTGAGAATTTTTGTTTGTTTGTTTCAGTGAAGAAAATTTAAAGATCTTCCGTTCAGTTTTTGTTCCTTTAAACTTGTATTTCTAATATGTCAAAACAGTATAATAAAGCTTACAATTCTCATGTGTCTGATTCATACATTTGTCCTCACCAATAGGAATTAGACAAATTACTGAATAGCTAATTTTGAAAGACCAACTAAACAGTAATTGTGAAGAAGATCGTAAAAGCAGTGCCTAATGATGAGGAGTTGACATGGTGTTATATGAGCAGGATAAAAATTTTTTTTGAAGAAAAAGACCTGGGTAGAAAAATCATATGTCAGCAATGTATTTCTGAAAAGAATTATCGAGAAAAGGAGAACATCAAACATCTGAACAGCATACCTCACAAAGAATTGAAAGCATGTCCCGCGGACTACAGTTTGCCACAAGCTTATCAATAATACTAGTAGCAAGCTCTAAACAGCTACTAGACAATCCAGCAAACATTGTAACTGCCTTTGGCAACTCAAATGAAATTGCATCTATAACCGTCTGCCAGGCCAGAAACAAATTCGACAAACTGAAAAATGAATCAAAATATATATGCAATACTGATCACTGAAAAGAAAACAATGTAAAACCTGGTCCAGCGAAGGAGAACAAAGAAACTTATGCGTCTCAGAGAGAATTTCCAATGCATTCTTCCTGACATCTTCGTTGCTCGGGTCTGATTCAACGGCCTCGCGAATCGAATCAAGGAATTTGACAAGTTCAGAGATTAAGCTGTCAGATTGATTGATGTTTCCTGATTCAACTGCCTACAAGATGTGCAGAATAGATTGTTAAGAACGAATGAAATTTATATTATTTCTGCCATTTCTTTTTAAAAGCATTTACCACAACTTAACCAGAGCCAAATATTTGTATTAATCAAAGTATTCAACAGTATTAAATGACTATCATGAGAAAAAAAAAATTCAAAGTGATTTTCTCATCTTATATATTTGCCGGGAAATAAATATAGAGTCTGCAAATTCTATTCTATTTGGACTATGAAAAAATGAACAACTTTACCCGATGAGTGCTGTAAAACCAGACTACGAAAATAACAAGCCAGAGAAATTTTATTTTATTTTCCTAAATATGCACGGAAACAAACGGATTCTAGCAACTAAAAACTAGAACAGAGGGCAAAAGTAAAGGCTTACTTTGGCAACTGAAGTGAGGATTTCTTGAAGACGAAGCACGGGAAACTGTTCGGAAGAGGAATCCCAATCGTCGGTCTCTGTCAACATGGCGGCGCTGCAACTGTGATTTCAAATTTCTCGATTTCTCGATGACAAACTCATGTTGCGATTTTTATTTCAAATGTGTAAGGTGCAATGTTATGGATACATTTTTGTAATTTACGTTTTATACAATAAGCGAAAATATATATATATATATTCACTCATATATAACATTATTATTATTATATTAATATATCTAATAATAAAACTTAAAATTGTATCACAAAATCAAGGGAGGTTAAGAGTTAAAATAATTTTTTGTTTATTTTAAAATTTTCTACTATAATAATTAAATAACTAAAAAAAATACATCAGAACAGTCCTTTTGAAGCTAACCTATATCACTTACCCCTATAGTTTCAGTTTATTATAAATACCTTAATGTTTTGTTTTGTGACCCTATACTTTTAACCCAAAACAAGTATATCGAGCAATAAGATTCCGTATGTCAAGGGTTCTTTTGTAAACCAAAAGTATGCCCCGTGACGTGCCAAGCACTGACTTAGTCAATAGCCAACTTTCACCCTTATGTAGTTCGACTAACGCGAATGACTCAATACAATGCCACGCAAGTAGAAGAGCACCCATACATACGAGCAATAATAGTAATAATGAACAACATGAGAAAACCTACAAATGAGGTTACGAAAGCTTCCATCTTTAACTTTTCTATTAACTCAACAAAAGAAATTTGCAAGCCACTCTCTCTCTCATGGAGTACGCTCTTAATACAATTGTTTAAATCTCTTTAGATTTAAGTAACAATAAAAAATTGCTTTAAGCTCATTTGTATATATATTTTTTTTCAATTGTAAAACTGACACCATCAATTTTTTAAAATTACTAGATAATTTGCTTTTTCGTTACCGGTTGAATTAGGTATTTGTAAGTGTCGATATCTAAATTTCTTCGAAGTAAAAAATTTAACACATCATATAAATTTTATCATTGCAGTTGATCGATTTGCCGGGAGGAGTGAGTTCTCGCCTCGGGTCATTACTCTACAGACCATGCCTAAAACAAAAACAAGGTAATTAAGAATAAAGTCGACTTATCAGTATATAAATTTTGATACTTAAGTCAGTAATTAGTTAAGGAGTATAGAGTGTGATAAGAAACAGAAGAGAGAGAGAGTGTTTGTGATCATTTTCGATCCGAACTGTTGAGTTTGAAAATTTGTTAAGCGTGAGGGGTTTAGGGGTTCTCTAGTCTTTTGGATAATAACTAACTAAAAAGACCAAGATGTGGAGAAAAATGTCACTCTTTCTCTAAATAGGTGTTAAAAGTCCTTTTTCAACACAAAGAAACTTATATTTATAGTGGCTTTTGCATGTGTAAGGTCCGGAGAACGGGAGCTCGATTGGACTGCATACAGCTGATTTGGGTGACCAACAGGTAATTTTACCATCACCTTCTATCGAAATAAGATGATGCAATAAATGCGTGCAATATATAGGGCATGACATTCTAAGTTTTAAATGCGATAGGACATTCCATCATGTCTTAGAAAATGCACCTCAATCACTTATCTGGATCTCCCATTTTTATTAGGTATGGTTGGGGTTGCCTTAAAATTTTAGGGTAACAAGCATGGGGTCTGTTCACCCCCTTGTGGGAGTCTTAGGACAAGAGAGACGATTTTAAGAAAGTCCCTTAATATAAGTCTTTTAAGTTTATGCTGTCACAAAGTGAGAGTAAAAATTTCGATTTACTTTGTTTTTTTGATGTGGGTTGGGGCATTTAACTTGGGCGCTTAGGTGTCATCATAAATTATGTGCTACTAACCAATGCATTTATTACAAATGCATTGCTTCTCAACTTGTCATTTTTGAAATGATATAACAATAATATGGCACTCTTTTGTGTTTCATAATACTGCCATATGTGACCTTGGAATGGTTGTTTTTAAGTCTGTGCGCTATTTTAGGGTGTTCCATCATTTTTTAATGATGTAGTGAGATCTTAGCCCTCAATTTGGTGACTTTTGAGATCCGTCACGCTGTTCTGTTATGTCTGAGCTTGCTATAAATACCCCCTACTTGCTACTTTTCATCTATTTTACGTATCGCCCGTTCTTTGCTGCAGATTATTTTTCTTGAGTTTATTATTCACTGCTTTCTTTATTTTTGGTAACACTTAGTCCTTGTCTGCCATTATTTTTGCACCTATTAATTGGTAAGAACTTTCTTCTTTATGTATTTTTTTTTTTTTTTGCATATCTTACTGTTATCATCATATAGTATGCACTTTCAGCTACAACAGAAGGATGTGTTCAGGGCTTTTATTTTAGAAGTGGTTGATAGTGCTTGATGCTTAGTTTGGCATTAGCGAGCAGGTTTCTAAGGTTGCAAAAATAAATGCACCATATGAGCCTTTTTTTTAGGACAAATTGTAAACCCAAGGCTAACACGATTAATTGGCTTTGGAAAAATGTTGAACTCGTGCCCTAATCATCTTGACCAAGTGTTATGTGTCTGTAGGAGATAAGTTTTAGCAATGAGAGTGTGAAAGTTATATCCCAAGACCAGTTACCTTAAGATATTATTGAGGTTGATCTATAGTCATATTTGTCCTCGAATTTGAGTGATAACAGGTTCACTACCAATTCTATTCCTCCTCCTAAGCTAGGATTAAATATGAGGCAGATTAGTTTCCTTTGATAATTTATGAGTAGGACCTTTCATTGTACTAGAATGCCTATGAGAATTTTTTGAGAAAACAAAATATCGAGTCGATCCCCTTTTGAAAAAATTGCCTTTAATAAAGAGTTATTTTTGCTAGGGGTAAGATTATCACTCCAACCCTTTTTCACCAACTTACTAACTCGTTTTTAGATTCTTCCATACTAGCTTGTATCGAATATTAAAGAATCTTGGTCGGGTTTTATGTGCTGTGGCAGGAATATTTTGGCGAGCTGTCCAGTATTCTTGAGGGTCATATACATTTACACTATGAAAAAAAATTTAGGATCAAATCTTAGATGGCTATTTATAAATTAGGCTAGGGACTCTTAATCTAATGAGATAAAATCTTTCAATAATAAATATTAGAAGGATAAATAATTTTTTATCGAAGGCAAGTAGAACCTTGTGATAGGAGAAAGGATTCTGAATTAGTTTAGGTCAGCTAGGACATAGATAGGTCATCTCGTCTTGAGTTGAGAGTCGAATAAAAGGATGACGTTGTTAGGGGACATTATTGCTAATCAGAAGGATATACTTTTTAAGGCGTTTTTAGTAGAGTCGGGTTTGGTTTCTTTCTATTTATCTTGCATTATCCTGAATTGAATAAAAATAAAGAGTGGAAGAGATAATGAATATACTACCCTATTCATATAAAAGGCACTAACTCTTCCATTTTTACTTATAAGTATGGCCGATTAGGAGTGTCATAGCTCAATTTTGTTCTCTATAAATTTTATTCATGTTCAAGGTATCGAATTTATGATAATGACATAATGCTTCATTTTTAAATCATTTTGCTAGAATTATTTAATAAGTTTGTTTCTTAACTCAAGGTGTTGAATTTTGATAGCGATGTGTCTATATTTTCAAACTAACCATTAGAGTAATTTTGACAAACTTGCCAATAATTTAGGTATGTACTATATTTTTTTTTAATTTTTGCTA
>JAWDEX010000018.1:12008000-12029474 GCA_035221805.1 Trichilia hirta | reverse complement strand
CGGAATATTTTTAATATTCTCCCTTCTCTTAGTTAAAATTTTTTTAATTAATAAAAAGACTAAGACGGCGAAATATTTTTAATATTCTCCCCTCTCTTAGCTTAACATTTTTTGAAAAATTAATACGGCAGAATATTTTTAATATTCTCCTTTCTATTAGTTAAACATTTTTTTAACTAACAAAAAAAAATTAAGACTGAGGAATATTTTTAATATTCTCCCTTCTCTTAACTCAACATTTTTCGAAAACTAAGACGGCAGAATATTTTTTCTCTTAGTAAAAATTCTTAATAAGGGTAAATTTTGAAAAATTAAGATTCAAGATCAATATTTTTGGTAACTATTTTTTACGAAAGTTGTAAGGTGCCTAACACCTTCCCTACACTTAATCAACCCCCCGGACTTAAAATCTAATATTTATTAGGTGATTTATCCCACCATTATTTGAATAGATGGCAACTCTAATTTTTACGTTCAAATTTTGGACGACGTCAACAATTTGTAAAACTGTAAAATACCCGATAAAATTGTTATTTTTGCTATGTTCTATAGTATGCATGTGATCACACACATATGGCAGATATTAGTGCGAGTGATATGATAATCATATTATTAGGATATTAGTGTAAAATAATAGTTAAAAAACTATTATTTGAATGTGACCAAAATTACGATGAATTACACGAATGTATGTTATCAATAATTTATCATTGAATTATATGGGTGTGTTAACTACTTCTTAAACCTAAGACATCATAGTTATTAATTGGTATAAATACATATGGTTCATAAGTTTATAAATACGAGATTAAAAGCCAGTTTGGTTATGTGCTATTTATATCAAAAAACAAATGATTATCAAATAAAATTTGTTAATTTAATATAAAAAATTTTAAGGTACCGCTGACTCGGTCTAAGTTTGAGTTCCCAGTCGAATATTAGTAAACTAGTGAAAATAAAGTCTTTGGCCAAAATACAAATGTCATACAAAGAGTTCATATTGACAAGTTCATTTTGTATTGACTAATTATCTAAATATAATTGAATTTAAAGTTTTGACATTCATGAGCCCTAATTTAGTTAGAATTAAACGAACGAAAGAAAATTATTCACACAAAACCTATAATTAGCCATAAAAAGTTCAATGATTATTTTTTTTATTATGATTTGAGGGCTATAACACATTACTAGATGTTAATCATGGTCGTTGAGAATTCAAATAGTTTAAAACAAGATCGATGAGAATAATTTTAACTCACGGCCAATATCATAATGAACTTGAAAGGTCACGATATAAACTTCGACTTGTTCTTACTATTAGAGAGAGTAAATAATGTCTACAAAAGAATTAGTACTCTCGGAGACATTATTTGGCTAAAAATAGTAAATGATTTATGTGTTAAATAATTTAACAAATCAAGAGTTTGAGAAATTGACTTAATTACAATTTAAAGTAAATTATAATATTCTATAAATATTTAAAAATATAAACAAAATTAAAATAAATTTGACTGAATTTGAGATCAATTTATAATTTTTTAAAATAAAAAAGTCTAAGTGATATTTTATATTTACTATTGACAAACTTATTAAATAAGCTTTAGGACTTATTTTTCTTTGTTAAAAAGAATAAGGGCATTATGATAAATAAAGAAAAAGTATAAATAGGCTCATTTTCTATTTTTGAATGAATTATGCCATATTTTCTATCATTTTCAAAGCTCTCTTTCTAACCAATTAAGTAAATAGGTAAAAAGAGGATCTGATTTTCTTAAGGATACTCTAATTTTAGTATTGGTCTTCATTAAATATCACTAAAAGTTAGTGATTTATAATTAATTTAATTAATTATGCTTAAAATGGCATAAATACAAACCCATACTTGTTTCTTTGATTTACATGCTTTCATCTCTCACAAGTATAGTGGGAGTGCCTTAAATGATACTATCAGATCTCTAAACACTAGCTTTAATGCTTTTTCTTACTATGTCATGTCTTAGAGTACGATAAACGTACTCTATACTCTCTTTGAATGTCATCTCAAATATTTTTTGGCGTAAAAACTCGGTTGATGTCTTTGAACTTATCTTTAATTAATTAGCCAATTAATAAAGTACTTGCTTATCAATGTCCATCTTGTAATTGATCATTTTGACAATTATGAAATGTAACCATACCAGTAACTCTAAAATACATATTATTATTAACTTTCGTTGCATAAATTTGCTATTTACAACTATTAACTCTGTACTTGACCTCAAAATAGTCTATATCTATCTTGTAAACCATTAACTCAAAATAATTTTTTAATGCCATCAAACCAAATTTATCATGCAGTTCCTATTTTGTACTGAAAATTTGCCCAACACACACATCACTTGATCCTGTACTTGACGAACCTTTGTTTGACATAGTTATAACTGATGGAATAGGAGACAAATAATTGAATTATTGATTTGATGATGATGGTTGCATTATTCTAAGACTTATGTAAACTCAATTATCAAAGGCTACATTAATATCTCATACATTATTTCTATTTTAATGAATAAAATCAGTATCACCAAAGTCTAATAGAATGGCATGGTATACTTACTCTTGTTTTCTCTGTTGAGGATTATAATGCTCAGTAGATGGCAACTCTTCATTTTGTGTAGATGGAAAATAATGTTTTAAAACCTTAATATTGTTCATATAATATTACCTCGAGTCTTAAAATTATATTAGCATTGGGGTATTACTTTTACTAAATGACCTAAACAGTAGTACAGGAACTTTACTGGTTGTACGATGTAGCAAAGTATTTGGCCTACTAGGTTCTGCATCATTAACATAGTTAATGGTAACAAATAATGAATAATATTTCCTCATGCTTATAACGTAAGTTAGATTATTGGCATTGATAAAAGTTTGAAAACTAAATTCAGTGTTAATATTTGCTGCAATCTGATGCGACACTAATGATTGTATACTCTTTATAAATATTACTTTTACTCTAATTTTAAACTCAGTAAAATTAATCTCATACAATATTATCATAAATAGTTCGTAACTGATATTTTGATCCACACAATATGGCATGATCGATTCATCAGTATATACTTTATTGTCATTTGAGGTTGATTCTCATGAACCTCTATATCGAGTAATAATCATTAGTGCTCCAGCTATAACTATACAAAAATTTAAAAGAAAATTAGTTAATCTTATTTATAATGCAATATACTTAAAAAAAATTAAATTGAGATTAACACCAAAAAAGTAATTTAAAATTATTTAATACTCAATAAACTTGTAAATTTATTTATTTATAATTTAATTAATTATTTGGTTAATATTTCTATATTTTTTAAATATATTTTTTTAGTATTAACATTTTTTAATGAATAATAATAATAAAAAATTCAAATTATTATCAATAATAATTAAAATTTTAATAATTTTAAAAAATATTATTATTTTTCCTAGTATCCTTCAAAAGTACCGACACTTTCTAATATAAATACATTAAAAAGTGTTAGCATTTTCGAATATAAGTACAAGAAGTGTTCATATTTTTTAAGGTGCAATACCTTTAAAAATGTTAGCACTTTTGATTATACTACACATTCAAAAGTGTAAGCACTTCTTAGCGAGCGTAATAAAAGTGCGTTCACTAAGAAATGTGCTTAATATTTTCGATAATTTTAAAAAAAAAATTTTAATTTTTATTTTAGATCCATCTCTAATTTTTTGTGAACAAATATGTTTAATTTATTTTTTGAACAATAAATTTAAAAAACGTTACCATTCATTAATTATACGTATCATTACTCTTTTATATTTATCAAAATTCATCGAACAATCATTCAATTAAATTTATTTAATTCAACTATAATTATTAATAATAATTTATCTTTAAATTAATATATTATTAATAATAAATATATTAAATAAAATTTTAAAAAAAACTTCAAATTATTTTTGAAGTTTTTATTCGACGGTAGTGAATTAAAAAAATTTAATGAAATGTTGACGTCAAATAATAGTCAAAGTAAATAAATGTTATTTAATATATTTTTTTATACGAGAATAATTTCGTTTAAAAATAATGATATGATTATTTTTAAATAATGAATATTTTTGAATTTATTCTTTTAATGGTCCTATTTTTGTTAAATCCCATTCTCTCTCTTGGTTGATTCCAGTGGCCGCGGTCTGATGCACTCATTCATTAACATCTCTAGACGGCCGTCCGACACCCAAAAAACGGAGCCAGACGTGAGCATCGAGACATCATGATCCGGATCGCTGTTCTCCCGATCGGCGCTGTCCCGCTTTACACCATTAGCTCGTTCTATACGGAGCACCAGAAATCGCCATTCGTGCATCAGCCCTGGGATCCGGTTCGCTCCGGTTCAAGTTCGTACTGGGCGGGGCACCACCCAGCCCCTGGGAAGATTTCCAGTCCAATTGCAAGATCCTGGCCGTTTTTGGCATCTGCCACTGTCCGTCCTCTCTCGATCTCCATTCCGTTATTGTACAGTTTAATGCCTCGCGTAGGAGATATAAGTCGGCTCTTGTTAAGCGCTGCTTTGCGTTTTCACCATCTCTTTTTCACGTGAGCAGTATTTTCTTTTTCTTAAGAAAAACGTTTTTATGTTTTTCAATGTTGTTAGACTAGTTGAAGAATCAGAGAAATGAAAAGTGAATTGGCAACAACGCGAGAAAAAAAGAGGGACTTGTATTAATTCATAGTTTCTGTCGAGTGAAAACTTTATAATTTGAATTTGAACTTCTTACCGTCATGAGAGGCTTTGCTTAAATGATTTGTTTCGTTTGTTCACTGTTGCAGCCAGAGGAGGGAGGAAAGAAGGTAGACAATTTGACTCTGTTTCCTCCTGTTGACCGTCAGACGCAGGAGTTCCACGTACAAACGGTGATGCAGGACGTTGCAGGTTCGTTGTTGATGTTGTTTGAAAAGTGGGTTCTGCAGGCAGAATCTGCTGGAACTATATTGAAGACGCCTTTAGATTCTCAAGCTAGTCTCAGCTCAGAGGAGGTTTATGTTTAGGTGTCCTAAGTATTTGAATCCTTGTATTCTCTATTGGAGCATCAATTTTATTAATAATTTATGAGTTGAACTAATTTGTTTGATTCGATAAAAAAAAAATACAGATTATAAAGGCCAAAAAATGAAGACTCGCTCGGGCACAAAAGACTATAGGGGATTACTGTTTATTGGCTGGATCGCCTGTTGATGCCAATGCTCATTATTCCACTGCACTGGCCCTAGCTAGATTGACTGCTGATTACTTCTGGTATGCTGGGGCACTGGAGGGAAGCGTTTGTACCTTACTGTTGTGCATACCTTGAACTAAGATTACCTAATATGTAGAACTATGTTTGATGCTGTTGCTTGTATGCATATCTCCGTTCACTCCTCTCACTTCTGCTTGAACCTATCTTCCCACATGCAAGAGAATACAGCTTTATATGCATTGCTTATCAGTGGTCTTGATAAGAGGAAGTAAATTAACATTGCATCTTTTCATTGGCAATAGAAGTAATAACCTTTCGGAATGTAATAAAGAAATCAATAAAACTTTAATTATGGGGTACAATTTTACAAGACTCTTCTACTAGATGACACGTGTTTGCAGATTATGTGCATTATTGCAAAATCATCTGCTGTTGCACCTCCATTTATTTGTTTGGTTATTTCTCGTCTTATTAGGTAGGCCTAGTGGACCAAAAGGATGCAGTTCTAGAGGAAGAGGTTAAATACCGTTACAATAGTGTCATTGTGCATTACAGAAAATTGTTCATACAAGACAATGCTCAGAGGTAATCTAGGCCTCTCTAATTTTTTTTGATGAATCTTCTTTGAGAAAAAAGTGTACCACTCAACATCCTCTGCTTGATATTGTAAATGTGTTTAGATCTCATGTGGCCTACAGATCCATTCTCTGGTCATCCATTTTGTATTTTGGCATGTTTTGAGTCGATAACTTTTAAGTCATTGATGAACCTTTCATCTACTTTCATACTACAATCACTTGTGCTTTGATATTTTTTCTATTTCAGGGTTTCTAGAGTATGATCCGTTGGAGATCCATTTTCTTCATACTTGTATCCTCTTGACAATGAATTGCTCTTTTATCTTTTTGGCATGCGGAGTTTCACCCTAAGCTTTGAACTTGAGGCTACCTTGAAATTGGCAAGATTTCTTTGCAGGTATTATTATTATCATCTTTTTCCATCTTTTTTAGCTATGTTTTACTACATGAAATATCGGTACCATCTAGTTAACCGATCGTGTTAGACCTACGTACACTTCATATTGACACTGGAGACTAGAGGTGCATAAATTAAAATCACTTTTATTAAAATAGAATTGAATTGTTTATCAATAATTTGGATAAGTTTCACAGTGGATGACATTCTGTCACATATTGTGAAATTCCCAACGTGTAGCTTGAGATTTGTCACTGTGTTCATTTAGTTGCAAATGCTTTGATGTACTCATGAGGAACTCCCAGACATTTAATATTCTTGCAAGTTTGAGCTCTCTGACTTGAAGGATTGATAGCTTTTTTGAAGAGCTTCTAGTTGGTGTCAAGGTTAACTAGTATACTGATTCCTAATTCCTACATACCAAATTGTAGATCTAGATGCCCTATACATGTTAATTTAATATGGGTTGGCTTGCTGAGTAGTTGAACATAGGGTGTCGTGATTAAGCATTTTAATCAGTGTCAGCAGAAAACTACTTTTGACTCGTTATTATTGTGGTTCTTAGGGGAGAGAGCTGGCTAAGGATGTAGTGGATCTGTTAACTAGTGCTGCTGACAGTGCAAAATCTTTGATAGATGCCAGTGACAGACTCATATTATATGTTGAAATTGCTCGTTTATTTGGAACTCTTGGATGTCAACGAACAGCTGCATTTTTCTCAAGGCAAGTAGCTCAATTGTACTTGCAACAAGAAAATAGATCTGCTGCTATATGTGCCATGCAAGTTCTTGTAATGACAACTGGAGCGTACCAGGTTCAAAGTAGAGTATCCATCTCCAAACATTCTGTTTCTCACGAAAGCATAAGTTGCTTGTGGTACACCTTTAATACTGACATGCTTGATTTGGTGCAACTATGTGTTAGACTTTAGGTAGATATGAGGTTGTAATTCGTATATTGCAAATACTGAATTTAGTACCTAAAATATTATATGAATTTTTTCTATATTGTACTGATATATTATTTAAGTTGCAAGTTGCTTCTAAATGTAATAATTTACCACTACTATCTTATATATATATATATATATCAACAGGAAACTAGATCAACTCATGCAGATTTTGAAAAAATGCATCATCAATCAGTAGTCTCTCTCTTTGAGTCTCGGTGGAGTTCATTGCAGATGGTTGTATTAAGGGAGATACCACTATCTGCTGTTTGTGCAGGAGATCCTCTTGCTGCCTGGAGTGTGGCAGCTAGACTTTTAAGATCTTATTATCCTCTAATTACAACTGCTGGGCAAAATGGGCTGGCTAGCACACTAACAAATTCAGCAGAAAGGTTGCCTTCGGGCACTCGCTGAGCTGATCCTGCCTTACCATTTGTAAGGTATAAAGTGGCACATTAATACTGCTCTTCAGTGGAGTTGGGCGAAGAGGAAAAGTAGTCACTATTCTTTTTCTACAATTATATTGGGTCATTCCAGCAATGCCAAATTCAATTTGTGGGTTAATTTTGGAAGAAAGAGCTGTATTCCTACTAATGAATTTCTAAGAAATTCCAGTCCCTAATTTCTTTGTATCATATTTCTTAGAATTGAAAATAGAAGAATAATTTTCCCTTCCATCCTTGTTGTTTTTTTAATAACCATGGGTCTTGTATTTATCTGGGTGCTGTCAATATTAAGCTGGTCTGGTTCTATTTATCCTTTCTCTTAAAGTTCCAGAAAACTGAATTAATTTTTTATTTCATCAGGTTGTACCCTTTTCCTCTCCATCCTTCACAAATGGACATTGTAAAACGCAATCCTGGTAGAGAAGACTGGTGGGCAAGATCTGCTCCTTCAGGGCCTTTTATCTATACACCCTTCAGCCAAGGAGAGCCAAATGATAGTAAGTCGGAGCTAATTTGTGTTGTTGGAGAACCTGTCCATGTCTTGGTGGAATTGGCTTATCCATTTGGATTTAATTTAAGGGTCAATAGTATATATCTCTCAGCACATTCAGGAAATTTTGATGCCTTTCCAGTTAGTGTAGATCTCCCACATAATTCATCTAAGGTGATTGCCTTATCAGGAATCCCAACTTCAACGGGGCATATGACAATTCCAGGGTGCATTGTCCACTGTTTTGAAGTGATAACTGAACACCTATTTAAAGATGTAGATAATCTTCTACTAGGAGCTGCACAAGGACTTGTGCTTTCTGACCCTTTTCGGTGCTGTGGGTCTGCAAAGCTGAAAAATGTGCCTGTTCCCAATATTTCTGTAGTCCCACCATTGCCTCTACTAGTATCACATGCCGTTGGTGGTGATGGTGCCATCATTTTGTATGAAGGTGAAATTTGTGATGTATGGATAAGTCTGGCTAATGCAGGTACAGTTCCAGTTGAGCAGGCGCATATTTCGTTATCGGGAAAAAACCAAGATTCTGTTATCTCAATTACCTATGAGGCTTTAAAATCTGCTCTTCCTTTGAAGCCTGGTGCCGAAGTCACGATACCTCTGACCCTGAAGGCCTGGCGACTTGGCTTGGTGGACCCTGAAACCACTGCTGGCAAGAATGCCTCTGGAAGCATCGGGAGGCATTTGAAGGATGGAAGCAGCCCCTCATTGTTGATCCATTATGCCGGTATGTTATAGCACATCTCTCTTTTCACGTTAGACTATTGTCAGTGCAGGCAGTTGTTAATAGATATTTTCTCCATTTGAAATGATAGTCTGATGCTTACACCTTTCATTTTGTTTCTCAGGGCCAGTTACGAATTCTGGAGATCAGTCTGCTGTGCCTCCTGGTAGACGCCTAGTTGTTCCCTTGCAAATCTGTGTTTTGCAAGGTTTATCTCTTGTAAAAGCTCGTTTGCTTTCAATGGAGATTCCAGCATATGTTGGTGAAAATCTTCCTGCACCTGTTCATGTGGCGACCACCTCTGGTAATGGATCAGTTGATTCTGAAAATAAGCTGGACAAATTGATGAAGATTGATCCTTTCAGAGGCAGTTGGGGACTACGTTTTCTTGAACTTGAGTTATCTAATCCAACTGATGTTGTGTTTGAAATTAGTGTTTCTGTCAAGTTGGAGACTTCTAGTGCCGAGGATGGCCAAGATGCTGCTGAATACGGATATCCTAGAACCAGAATCGACAGGGATTACTCCGCAAGGGTATTAATACCACTGGAGCATTTTAAGTTACCTATTCTTGACGGTTCCTTTTTCATAAAGGACTTGCAGCCTGATAGGGCTACAGGTGGCAAAAATTCCAGCTTTTCTGAAAAGAATACCAAGGCTGAACTGAATGCTTCCATTAAGAACCTCATATCAAGAATAAAGGTCAGATGGCAATCTGGTCGCAATAGCTCAGGGGAATTAAATATCAAGGATGCTATACAGGCAGCACTTCAGACATCTGTTATGGATGTGCTGCTGCCAGATCCTTTGACATTTGGCTTCCGGCTTAGTAGAAACGATTTTGAACGGGTTGCAAAACTCAAAGGTACTGTGATAGCACATGACATGACTCCTATGGAAGTTCTGGTCCGCAATAACACTAAGGAAATGATCAAGATGAGTCTTAGTATTACATGCAGAGATGTAGCTGGTGAGAATTGCACAGAGGGCATCAAGGCAACTGTCTTATGGTCTGGTAAGGTTTATATGATATTTGTTCACTAGTAATAGCGTTTATTTCTCTGCAAAAATCCTTGACTTCTTTGTTTTTGTTTAATAATATTTCAGGAAGTTTTGCATCAGAATAATGAAAATTGATTGCTAATTGATTATTTATTTCATATGATAATTTGTCTAAATAATTTTCAGGTGCTCTAAATGAAATTACCATGGAGGTTCCTCCACTTCTAGAATCAAAGCATTGTTTCTCTTTATACTTCCTCATTCCGGGTGAATATACTCTGCAAGCTGCTGCTGTGATTGATGATCCCAATAACATTCTTAGGGCTCGAGCAAAGACTGATTCTCCTGATGAACCAATTTTCTGCCGCGGACCTCCGTTTCATATACGTGTTAGTGGCACTTCATGAGATTCTTTCTGCATGTAATTACTAACTGGCCCAATTAAGAGGAATGCTGATCCAAAGTATTTTTGGTGGTGGCACTAATTACCCATTGCCCCACTTGAATTCTCTATGCTCTGCCTATGCATTCATAGTAAATCATTGTTGTGTCCTGGATACCTTGTTCGAGGAAGTTCGTGATTCTCATCTGTGATTTGTTTGTATGGCTTTATGAAATAAGTTTCGACGTGTGTATTTCTCTCAAGTCAGTCTAATCATGCATCAGTTTTTCAATTCGGACCAAAATGGCAAAGTCCGTAGAGTTTCATTCGTTTAATTTACTTGGCACCTGACAATCCGTCCCACGAAGTGAAATACTTTTCTTTCAGCGAGATCTGTAAAGCAAAGATCTTTGATTTGGAAACTAGAAGCCCATTGGGCCATGAGCTGGTCTCCTTTTGGGTTGGACGTACATTAAATTGAACAAGAACTTAGTCCAATGTGCAATAAAGCTTTGCATAGTATGTTTGTTTATTATCATAACAGTATTCTGCTTTATACTACTTGTTCGTACAATTATCTGGAATTGGATGTTTAAAATTGAATTGCTATTAGGAAGAACAGTCTTGTTTTTCACGATGAGGTAGGACTGTCCGTGAATCTGTAAGAATAAAGAAATTTGACACTACGTTGCCCAAATTCTATAATATGTTTTATCAATTTGTTGTGATAATGATAAAAGATTAAAAGACTTGAAACTCAAGAGCAAGAGAAAGTATTAAAGGATAAGAGTATAAAATTTTGATGATTACTGATGAGGTTTCATTAGGTTTGGTTTAGAATTTTGAGGTTTGAGAAACTTGCAAGGAATGGGATTATGATTATTATTGGAGATTAAGAGTAAACATCATCATCATCCTTGAAGCCAGTATATGAAAATGGTGGCCTTTCAATATTAAGTCATGTTAGCTCTTCTCCTTTAATTTCAAGTAAATTTACACGTCCATACTCGATGGTTAGAAATTTTGCTTCATTTGAGTGCGAGTAGTATCTAGAATTTTAATTAACATTCGGCACATAAAGTAGATTTGTAGAAGGTGAGAGAGACTTTGTAAATGTGGATTGAGAACTTTTTCAAGGATTGAGGATTATACGGTTTGAATTTGTAAAGTGAGAGATGAAGAGAAAATTTCATAGCATTTGTTTTTAGGAGGACAACTCTTTGATGTTGTCACCTTATATCCCTACACATTTCAATTTTTTGATGTTTGTAATATCTGCATGTTTATCATCTTTATGAGTTTGCTTGGATATGTTGTACAAGTCACCATAGATGCGGAGGACAGTTGGGGATTTCATTAAGATGATGGGCCATTATCATTCTTAATGTGAAGATCACGTTATTTTCTACAATAATGGTAGGTTTTTCTTTTGTCGAGTATCAACACAGCAGATAAGATTTTGCAAAGAGTTTATATAAATACTACTATATTAAATTTCGAAAATTTATTCATACTTGTGAGATTTTTTCGCTCATTTGTAATACACACACAACACTCCCCCACGGCTGCTTAATTTTTTTTTTTTTTTTTGACTAAATTTCTTATATTTCATTTTGATTTCTGAGAGGGATTAGATTAGTTTGGCAGAGAGCATTAGTTAGTTATGGCTCAAGGGCCTAAAAGGATTTGATTCTTAGTAGTCAGTGTTGGCCCACACTGAAAGGAAAAAAAATCTATATATTTCTTTTTCTTTCGTTTGATTTCTGTTTGTCTTTGTTTGTAGGTTAAGATTGTTACTTAAAAGACATTGGATAAGTCATCTTGGTGGTGGGGTTAACTGGTTGGAGGGGTGAAAGCATAGGATTCGAGAGAAAATGAAAACGATTGGAGTGACCTAAAAAATTAGATACATTGGAACAATTTAAGAGTAGATCAAAAGGTATGATAGGTTTTGCAAATATTTTTGGCATGATAATGCTCTCCTTCTTCTGCTTCCATGGAGAATGATAATTTTTCTATAGATGTATGATGTATACACATATTACCAATATCGATAGTTAAATATAATGTTAAAATATATATTTAATTTGAATGTTATTTACTTTAAAATTAATAAAAATATATTCTTATTCATGGGTTGGTCACAGGCTTCTTAATTTGCCATCCTTAATTGACAAAAATGAGACATTGATTTTAATTTTTTGCTGTATTATCATATTCTATTGACTGTATGCGTCCTTTGTTGTGTAAAACATGCTTCTGTCCTTTCACAATCATGTATTTATCCTTGTAACTATGTAGTACTCAATTATCATAGTTGGAAATTCCCAAAGCTATGATCCAAATGTCAAACGTATGTTTCAAAATTCTATTGTTTTCGTTCATTTTCTATATACATTCCTTCATCAACTTAGCATGCAAAATATTTCTCGAAAATTCACCAGGTTCCCTTAACTTCATTTCATGCCAGTGTTTTATTATTCCTTTCCTGTCACTTATTCACAAAAATGTGTATAGAACTTCCCAGTTGTCTCAAATATCTCAATGTTTGCTGGTATCAAAATTGTCTAACATCTTTTCACATGCCCTCAAGTTTTTGCTTGCTACAATATCATTGTTCCTTGACTTTGATTGACAAAGTTGTCTTTAAAACATAGATTTCCCTCCTCTCTTTCCATGTGTGCGAACCGTCAATATCATACAGCAGGAAACTTGTGTGTGTGTGTGTGTGCTCTCTTATCTCATCTACAGCAATTGTCTGTACTAGTTTTCAGTTTCCTCAAGCAAGCAAATGGGTGTGACATCACATAAGAACAAATAGTAACAAAACATCATCAAATCATGTTCACTTATTGGTGTTTTTTGATTCCATTTTCTTCTCATCTATCATATCACCTACTACTACTACTATTACTGTGCAGCCATTAGCATGTGTGCTCTCTCTCTCTTCAGGCTGCTCAGCGAATGTGATTCCTATACATACGGCCAAATCCTGGAAAAGTTTGATTTCTTTGCTCACAACTAACAAGAGAAAAATGAAATTATCGGGCAGCTAACTATGCAGTCTCTGTCTACAGCATTAATGCCACTTATTTACATAATGGGTTTTCCTTTTTCCGGGAAGAAATGGTATAAAGGGCAAGTGGCAAGCAATGCGGTGATAGTGGTCCATGGGAAAAATGTGTTTTCTTCCAAGTGCTTTTGTGGTCCATGATTCCCAAGATGAAAGCAAACCTAGCTTTAGGGTTAGGCAGAAACCGACATGGGATGTGGGCATTGTAAGCAAACTCATCATCAAAGTTTGTTCAATACATTTATCACAAATCACATCCAATCAGAAACATGTACGCAATCAAGCTATGATATGATGATGAAAATGAATTGAATTGAATTGATAATTCCTTTCAATCTCAAATCTTGTCAGTATGATCTTATCAATCTCTTCATGATATTGATTGCAACCCATAAAAGCGTATGGAGAAGGCGCTTACATGATCAAAATTTAAAAGCGAACTGCATATCCTTCTATAATAGAAGCAATTCTTGGAACAAAACTTTTAACTAAAATTCCCTCTATGATTGTCACAAATTGATACCAAATTTCCCTTTGTTTGCCACGAGCATTTCATCGAACGACAAGTGCGCATTGAAAAAGTATACATCGAAACCAATACAAATTAAAGGTCTTTGATTAGAAACATAAAATATTTCATTATTATTGGATAAGGAGAATCACATCGCTCACGCTTGCAGGTCAATATGTCTATTCCATTTTTCAAGCGTAATAGTGCTAACGATAGTTCCGTCCATGTCTTTGTGCCATAGCAACATTGGATCAGCTCTGAAAATTCCAAGTAAATTTGGTGTAACAAATACAAAAGCTTGTGATTCGGATTGTATTGTTTGTCTATTCTTCCTTCAATCACAAACACTATTTGCCTACAAAAGAAAGCTTGTAAGAAAAGCCATGCTTTGCCTGGGTTTATTAGGCCCCATTCCCTTGAAATTTAAGGTCTAGTCAACCTCATTCAAGTCTAAAATATCACATTCACAACCAACTACTTTGTTAATTAATAAGGCCAACTATTAAATTTTAGGTAGGGTTATATTACAACTATATGTGATATCTAATTTTTCAAAATTCTTATTATAATTTTTAATTTAATTGTTATAACTTTTAGTTTGAGAAATAAAATAACTCTTAAATTTTCGAAATAATAATTTGGAAAATATTAGTCCAATGTTTAAATATCCAC
The DNA here is from genome assembly GCA_035221805.1 of Trichilia hirta. Classification (NCBI taxonomy): domain Eukaryota; kingdom Viridiplantae; phylum Streptophyta; class Magnoliopsida; order Sapindales; family Meliaceae; genus Trichilia; species Trichilia hirta. The sequence continues at coordinate 12,014,991 of JAWDEX010000018.1, read as the reverse complement.
TGCAAACTGTTTTGATTTATGCAGATACAAATAACCCACAACTACTTTCACTTTTCATTTTCAAACATGGGTCAAAACTCTCCAATAGTGTATGTAATAAACAAATGGAAATGTTAGAATCCCAAGCATGGATTGACATGGTTTCTTGTCAATCAATGAGATATCATTTTCAAAATTGGTAGGCCGTGCAATGCAGCCCCACACAAACATTGCAGCACAATGCGTGTTCAGAAGGTTTGTGTTGTTAGACTAGTAAACCGCTGTTTCATTTTTGTAGTGTTTTGATTTTGTTTTGAAAAAAAATATATATATATATATATATTAATAACATTAATTTTAAATAAAATTTATGTATTTTATATTAATATTTAAAATTATTGATGAAACTTTTGTATTATTATTTAATTTATATAAGGTAGTAATTATTAATCTTAGTGTTACACAATTTCTTATTTTGATAATAATAAAATGAAGTGAATATTAAAGCACTTTAAGTTAAAGTATAAAATTTAAGATATAAGTAAAATATATTTATTGTATTTTTATTATCATATGCTTGTGTAATAAGGTTGATTTTTGTTAAATTAAGAAAGTTCAAAAATAATTTTTCATAAGAGAAAATATAGTTCAAAATCATTTTATCATATTTTTTAAAACTTACAAAATTTTGGACCAAAGAACAATATTTTTAAACTCAATAAAAATAGAAAATTTTTAAAAACATAAAACTGCACTATATTTTGGTCAATCGACTGAGATGTTACAGTAGACCAAAAGACTAATTTTGGTCAATTAAATCGTGTCAAAAATGAACACCAACAAGTTTGCATAATTCGGTCGGTCGACTGAAGAGGGCATATCAATTGACCGATTAGGGTGCAATGGTCGACTCAGACTTGAGAAAAATTAAGACCGAGGGCTTACAAAAGTTTAGTCGACCAATAGGAATATAACGGTCGATCAATAGTATTATTCTAACCACTATATTTGAATCTCCACCGCTGGTTTTTCAAATTTTCTATATAAATCAACTTGTTTTTATTTTCAATGGTTGGAACACTATAAAAACGAACCATAAACATTTTTTTCACATTCTTAAACATCATTCGAGCATTCATTTGTCAAATTAATAAATCAAAATTCTAATCTTTTATTCATAAAATTCTCTTATGAGAAAATTAAAAAAGAGTATTTAATTTCTTTTAATCTATTTTTCTTTCACTTTGAGTTTGTAAAAGTTAAGATATGAGCCCATAAAATTCCTATTTGTAAAGATTTAAAGGTGAGTCTGCAAAATCTTCTGATGTAAAATTGAAGCCTTAAATTTGTAGGGCTAATTTAGTAAAAAATTCAAGTGAAGCTTTGTGTACACTCTCTATAGTCCTTACTCCCAATTAATTTTTGGTTATTTACTTGCAATAAATTGTGTTGTTGTCTAGTTGCATTAAATATTTAGAAACGCAATTCCCAACAGTATTTCGGCAACTATATATATATATATATATATTATCCCATAAAGCCTTAGTTTTTGCTCACATGCAATTTGAATACATAAAGGATGTAGGCTTGATTTACGATTATTGAACTCCGGTTATGAGTTTAAAGTGCAACAAATAAAGATTTAGTAAATATTAATTTTTTATGAAAATTATTTATTTATTGTTTATATATAACATTAAATATTTAATTCTACAATAGTTATATTCTATTTTACGTTTACAATTTATTTTTTATTTATATTTAACATCAGGCAACTCCACCTTATAATTATTCAATATCAAACAAAATCTTAGCCCACAAGTAATAACATTGTTTGTATTATTAAAAATGTTGTTCGATTGATGAGAAATTTTATTAAAGAAATGCATATAAATTATAATCATGATAATAAAATAAAAAATATTCAATATAATTTAATTAGATAGTTACATATAGGCATTTGAAAAAAAAAAAAAATGTTCAAATTATTTTATTTTATTTTTTCCTTGTCTTGATATGGAGAAATAATTGATCGGTAATTTTTATTTCCAAAACATGCTGCTATATTTGTTTTGGAAAAATAAATCATTTTCTACAGCAAGATTCCATTTGTACATTTTATATTATGATAGATATGTTATGAACCCCAACATTTATCACATGCATGAACCATGTTATACTCGTGCATTTGCTGAAGTTATTATATTTTATGGGTTGGAATCCATTAATTTTAAATTATTACTAGAGTTAGAATCAATCACTCTCACTTAAGAGAATTACTGCATTAGAATAATGGTACAATTTATTCATATTTATAATATATCATTATTCTTAACTGTTCAAATTGTTAATCAGGAGTAAAATCTTATGCTAAATTGAATAAACATGACAAGTTTTATACATTGGGAAAGCTGTGTACAGTAAAAAAATGTGGGGGCACAGCTTGGGGAGGGATTTTTAATATATTTTAATTAAATAGCTAAATTTTCTACTTCATCCAACTAATTTTAGGTTTGAGCCTCGACAAACTACCTTAATTATCTTATCAAAATCAGATATCTATAAAAATTAATATTCTATTTTTCTTATTTCATTCACTTAAAAATAAATAAATTTCTTTTGAATCGAAATTTAAACAAATAAAATAATAAATATCCCATTATAGATGTTGCTATTAGTTAATATAAGTTATGTTATACTGTTAAATAACAAATCCTTTCAATTATGTATTTTTAAAAATTTGTGGGTTCAAAAATTTTTGACAATTAAACAAAATAAGATTTCACTATAACTACAATTTTACAGACAAAAAAAAGCAAATGTTCATGGAGCTGCTTTTGTAATTAGATAACTAACACCTAAAATTATCATTGAATTAGATGATTGGATGATCCCTATTTGATTGAGCGCAACTTTTAGATAATAGTGATAAGTGTTGGTAACTTGTTTCTAGATCAATCACTTTAATTTAGTGCAAGTGAAATTTAAATTCTAAATATTTTAATTAAATTAAGATTTTTTACTGTATTTTAAATGTAAAATTAAAAGGTATTCAAGTATATTAATTTTTTTTTTCTAGAATTTACATATTTTACAATAAAATTCAATATATAAAACTTTGGTTTGTATGAATTGTGATTTAAAAATCACTATATTCCAATATTATATAAAATCATAAGTAAATTTCAGTACTATTACCTACCCATTGTACTATATTGGAAAGTTTTTGACAGTGATTCAGTACAAGTGGGGCTACTATTAAAAAATAAATTGACACCAAACCTAGAACTTTATAAGGGCCAGGTTCCCCTAAGAATGTGCAATGGGTAGGTAACTTATTTTCCGTTACTTATTATTGTTGTGTAACAAAGATTTTGTAGTACTAGGTATGTGCAAACATAAGTTAATCACATAATTTTCTTCAAAAAGAATAGGATGGTCATGGTCGTGGATCATGAGGAGCGAATGTTTCTACAAAGGAAAACAACTTTTCTGAAGCAAGTTATCATTTAGTTCCAAAAAATGAAGAGAAAATAATAAGAATTTTATTAATAAGTATTTTAGGACACTTGTTAAAATTTTTATATTTATTATTTATAATAATTTTTAATTTTTAATATAGTAATTAATAAATATTCTCTTATAAATTTTAACAAATTAAAAATTATAATTTATTAAATATAAAATTTTAATAAATGATTCAAATAATAATAATATTAAATATCGTATCATATAAATATATTATCCATTTGCTACCCACGGACAGAACAAAGACACATAAACAAAACGTTATCTATGACTTTTTCCTCTCCGATAAACCATATTGTATTTAGTATAGTATATAAGTGGGTTCCGTAAGCCCATATAAAATAAATTTAATCTCGAGCTACCAATATATATTTACTAATATTATTATAATAACCCTACTTATCAACTTAAGACACATTAATTAATTAATTAACTGGGAAGGGTGTAGAAAGTGAGAAAGTGTGGATATTATGGGCATATCGATGAGGACACGATGCGGTTGATAACGCTGTTTCGTGTAAAACGTGTGGGCCCCACATCAGCCGTCCCTTCCAAAAGGCGATTAATTGGCTAGAATTGAATGGACGATGGTGACAGCTCCCCGTATTACACGTTTGGTATTTGAATATAGAAAACAAAAAAAGAGATGGTGGCGGATACCCTACGAAAACTTGAAACGGGCTCTAACCGGCATCTTGTTTTGCTTCGTTTTCGGTTGGACACGTGTCGACTATTTAACCATTCACTAACTGTTCAGATAATATTTGTATAAAATTTCTTCCAACAATCCCTTGGGATCCCGTGGAATGCACTCTCTTCCCGGTCTTTGACGATCACATTAAAGTGGATTAATTTAAAAAAACAATTGTCATGATTAATCTTAACCCCCTTTCCAAAATTTGATGCCGACACTTTCCACCAAGGAAGGATGGAGAAAGGGACCATTAAGATACAAACCATGCTATCAATTGGGAGATTGGCTCACGATAAAGAAACTAAAAAAAAAATATAAGACATGCATAAACTTAACCATCTTACCAAAAAAAAAAAAAAAAATTTTTGTATTTTGAATAAATCAATTAGTGAACTCTATATTATGACATCAGTTAATTAGATAGCAATATATTTAATAGATACAAAGAAGATTGCCTTAATTACCGATCAAGAGTTATATTACTACTATATAATGAATTTCGATTTGAAAAACACTAAAGTTACATTTCAGCGACTCGTAAACTACATGTACAAACCATTAATAGAAACTTCTATTGAGGTATATATGGATAATATGGTTACTAAGTCAATAAAAAGAGGCGATCATATCAAACACTTGAAATAACCCTTCTCCTTACTAAAGCAGTATTTAATGAAATTGAGCCCAAAAAAATGTGCAATGGGATCAGTTTGGAAAAATTTTTAGAATTCATTATTAGCTGGACCTGAAATCACCATCATCTTTGAAAGAATTACGAAGCCTGACAAAAAAGATAACTGCCCTCTATCAATTTATTTTCAAGCCAACAGGCAGAAGTCTTTGAGTTCTTCAAAGTAGTAAGGAAGAAAAGAATCACAGAGTAGACACTTGAGTGTGAGACTAACTTTAAAGAGTTAAAGCAAATTTTTAGGAGAATACCAACTCTGACAAGTCCAAGTGAAAGGGAGAATATGTACTTGTATCTGGTCATAAGCGAGCACATTGTTAGTGCAGCACTCTTGAAGAAAAACTCAGATAAAGTACAAAATCTATTTATTATGTTAGTAAATCTTTTTGGATGTAGAGACAAGGTATTTGCCATCGGAGAAGTTAGCATTGGCTCTAGTCATAGTAATTAGGAAGTTTCGCCCATATTTTCAAACCCACTCAATTACTATTTTGACTGACCAACTCTTCAGACAAATCTTACACCCTCTTAATCTTTTTGAAAGACTAGTAAGGTACTGCATCAAACTCAATGAGTTTGATATAGATTTTAAGCCGCAAAAAGTTATCAAAAAACAAGTATTGGCTAATTTTTTATAACTGAGTATTTTGCCTCAAAAATTGTAATAGTACAACATGTATATGTCAATAAAGAGGGGAGGGGTGATCAATCGAGTGACCTAAAACTTAGAAAAATTTTATTAATAGAGCTTCCAACAAGCAGGGATGTGGGGCTGAAATTATTCTTATAAACCTCGAAAGGAAGAAAGTGATGGAAGCGTGCAAATTTGAATTTTCAGTAACTAATAATGAGGTAGAGTATAAAATTTTATTAGCAGAGTTGAGGATGGCTACCCTATTGGGCGTTAAGAATATCGAAATAAAAGACGATTTGCTACTGGTGATAAATCAAATTAACAGTCAATTTCAAGTAAACGAAGTCAATATGCTGAATTATGTGGCTCTGACCCAAGACCTTATGAGAAAGTTCTACTAGGTAAAAGTAGAACAAATTCTAAAGGCCAAAAATTCTCAAATTGACGTCTTGTCAAAGTTGGTGTTCACTTTCTATAAAAAGGCCATAAGACTCGCTCCCATAACAGTAATAGCCAAAAAGAGTATAGAAGATCCTTGTCTTAACTGAGTACTAATTATACAAACTGAGCTAACCTAGATGGACCCTATTAAATAGTACAACCAAGAAGACAAGTTACTGAATGATAAGAACATGGTTTGGAAGATAAAAAATTAGCCTGCAAGATATGCAGTAATAGATAGCATTTTTTACTGACCTAGATATGGCCAACTTTATCTACAATGCCTTATAAAAAATAAGATCGACTTAGTATTAAAAGAGGTACACAAAGGTACTTGTAGTAATTATGGTGGCGAATGGACTCTGACCTATAAAATCTTAAGACAATGATACTATTAGCTCACCATTTTGAAAGACACCATCCAGATAACAAAGTAGTATTGAGATTATCAGCTTTATAACAAAATCATTGGTCAACCACCCAATTAGCTTACCACTATAACTAGTCATTGGCCATTTGCATAATAGAGACTGAATTTGATAAGCCCCCTACCCACGAGGCTTGCCCAGATGAAGTATGCAACAGTGGCGATCAATTATTTTACTAAATGGGTTAAAGCTAAGCTCTTAATAATAATAACAGAAAAAAGGACATTGCCTTCATGAAAAATTATTTAGTATATCGCTTTGGCATTCTCAAGGTTATCATTACTTACAGTGGCAAATAATTTGATAAGCTAACTTTAAGAATTTCTATGTCGCGCTAGATATTAATTTCAGGTTTATCTCACCTGTCTATTCCAAAGCCAATGAACAAGTAGAAGCAGCAAACAAAATAATATAAAAGTTACTGAAGAAAAAGCTCAATAATCACTAAGAGACCTAGATGGACAAACTACCACAAGTTTTGTAGGCACTTAGTATTGGTGTATACCCTAAGATCCAATGATAATTTTGGATATTTATTGATTATGTATCATGACATTATTATATTAATATATTTGATTATATTATTACATATCTGTGTT
>JAWDEX010000018.1:11945724-12007900 GCA_035221805.1 Trichilia hirta | reverse complement strand
ATTGGTGGTTCTGTCAAGTTGGAAACTTCTACTGCTGAGGATGGCAAAGATGCTGCTGAATACGGTTATCCTAGAACCAGAATTGACGGGGATTACTCTGCAAGGGTATTAATACCACTGGAGCATTATAAGTTACCTATTCTTGACGATTCCTTTTTCATAAAGGACTTGCAGTCTGATAGAGCTATAGGTGGCAAAAATTCAAACTTTTCAGAAAAGAATACCAAGGCTGAGCTGAATGCTTCGATTAAGAGCCTCATGTCTAGAATAAAGGTCAGGTGGCAGTCTGGACGCAATAGCTCTGGGGAATTACATATCAAGAATGCTATACAGGCAGCCCTTCAAATATCTGTTATGGATGTGCTGCTGCCAGATCCTTTGACATTTGGCTTCAGGCTTGGTAGAAACGATTTGGAGCAGGGTGCAAAACTTAAAGGTACTGTGCTAGGACATGACATGACTTCTATGGAAATTTGGGTTCACAATAACACTAAGGAAATGATCAAGATGAGTCTTAGTATTACCTGTAGAGATGGAGCTGGTGGGAATTGCACGGAGGGCACCAAGGCAACTGTCCTATGGTCTTGTAAGGTTTACGTGATATTGTTCGCTACTACCAGTGTAAAAATGTTAAACTTGGTAGCAATGATCATCACAAATTCGAAAAGAAAAATATAAATCAGTTATACTCCCATTCTTGGTGTATGTGCAATAAAATTTTAGGAACTTTTGCATCGGAATAATGATAATTGATTACTAATTGATTGGTTGTTTCATGTGATAATTTTTCTCTAGATAATTTTCAGGTGATCTAAATGAAATTACCATAGAGGTTCCTTCACTTAAAGAATCAAAGCATGTTTTCTCTTTCTATTTCCTCATTCCAGGTGAATACACTATGCAAGCTGCTGCTGTGGTTGATGATGCCAATAACATTCTTAGAGCTCGAGCAAAGACCGATTCACCTGATGAACCAATTTATCCCGCGGACCTCCGTTTCATGCAAGTGTTAGCGGCACTTCATTAAATTGTTTCTGCATGTATTCACTTACTGGTCTAATTAGAAGGAATGCTGATCAAGAAGTATTTTTGGTGGTGGCACTAATTACACATTGTCAACCCCACTTGAATTATCTATGCTCTGCGTATATGTTCACAGCAAAGTATTGTTGTGTCAGAGATACGTTGTTCCTTGGAGGAAGTTTGTGATTTTTATCTGTGATATTTTTGTATTGCTTTGTGAAATTACTTTCCACTTTTGTATTTCTCTCAAGTCACTCACATCCCGCATCGATTTTTCAATTCAGACGGACCCCATATAGCAGTTCGAAGAAATTTATTCGTTGGATTTACTTGGCACGTGACAACCCGGTTCCACGAAGCGAAATCCTATTATTTCAGCGAGATCTCTGGTTTGGAAACTAGAACCCCGTTGGGCCAATAAGTGAGTTGCTTTTGGGTTGGACTTATATCAAATTGAACAAGGACTTCGTACAATATGCAACAAAGCTTTTCTAGCAAGTAATTGGTTCGTATAATTATCTGGAATTGGATGTTTAAAATTGAATTAACATTAGGGAAGAACAGTCCTTTCGCACAATGAGGTAGATAGGAGCACTTTCAATGAATCTCGATGAATAAAGAATTTTGACAATTTGTTGCCCGTAGTTGTCTAATATGTTTCATTAATTTGTTGTGAGAATGGTAAAAGATTAAAAGGCCTAAAACTCACGAGCAAGTTTTGAAGGATAAAAATGTAAAATTTCTTATGATTATTGATAAGGTTTCATTAGATTTGGTGTAGAATTTTGAGGTTTGAGAAACTTGCAAGGGATGGAACTATGATTATTATTGTGGTTACATTTTAAGGTGGCATGCTTTTATTGAAAGAAATAAGATATTTTTAATGTAAACGAGGTGATTTTGAGACTTCAAAGCATCCAAATTTTCCATTCTATCAATACTGATCAGAAAATAATACTTTTGGTACAAAGATTAATTTAAGATGGGAATTAAAAGGCTATGAAGGAGAAAGATTAAGAGTAAACATCATCCATCATCCTTGAAGCCATTATATGAAAATGGTGACCTTTCAATATCATGTCTTTTTAGCTCTTGTCCTTTGCATTCAAGTAAATTTACATATGTCCGTACTAGATGGTTTGAAATTTTGCTTCATTTGAATGGGAGTAATATTTAGAATTTTAATTAACCTTCTTTAGATAAAATAGGTTTGTAGAAGCTGAGCGGCTCTGTAAATATGTATTTAGAACTTTTTCATGGATTGAAGGTTATATGTTTTGAATTGGGAAGAGAAAATTTCGTAGCATTTGTTTTCACCTTATATCCCTACACAATTAAGTTTTCTTATGTTTGTAATATTTGCATGTTTATAACCTTATGAGTTTGGTTTGGATTGGGTATGTTGTAAAAGTCACCATAGATGCCGAGGACAGTTGGGGATCATCAGGAGGATTGATCGTTATCATTCTTAATATGAAGGTCAAGCTATTTTCAACAGTCATAGTCTAAAATTTATTCATACCCGTGAGATTTTTCCTCTCATTTGTTAGAGAAAAAATAAAATAAAATAATTATAGCAATTATGAAGTACGGGGATCTTAATATTTAACGATATACAAGAATTAAGAATGGCTGCTTATTATTATTATTTTTTCCTGAATTTCTCGTATTTGCTTTTGAATTTGGATTGGATTACTTTGGCAGATAACCTTGGTTATGGCTCACCGCCCTAAAAGGATTTGGTTAGTAGTCATTCTTGGCCCACGCTGAAAGGAAAAGTAAAATTTGTATATTATTATTATTATTATTATTATTATTATTATTATTATTATTATGTTTCTGTTTGAGTTTGTTTGTCGGTTAAGATTGTTACTTAAAAGACAATGCACAAGTCTTCTTGGTGGTGGGGTGAATGGTAGCTGGAATTTGGGTTTCAATATTGACTGGTTGGAGGGTTGAAAACATGGGACTCGAGAGAAAATGAAAATCATTAGTGTGACAGAAAAAATTTAGATACACTGGAAGCTCAAAATTTATGATAGTTTTTGCAAATATAGTAGGCATGATAACGCTCTTCTTCTTCTCCTTCCATGAACGATGATTTTCTATAGACATATGCTGTATTCATATATTACTAATATCGATAGTTAAATATATATCAAAATTCTATCTAAATTAATCTTATTATAGGACAATTAAATATAGATTTGAATGTTATTCACTCTAAAATTAATAAAAATATATTCTTATTCATGGAGAAATATTCAAATTATTCCGACCAATCTGCCACACGCTTATTATCTTTTCCATCTTTAATTGACAAAAATGAAACAGATTATAATTTTTTTTGTTGTACTCTCATACTATAATGACAGCATGCGTCCTTAAAACTTTCACAATCATGTATTTATTCTTGTAAATATCTAGTAGTCAATATCATAGTTGGAAATTCCCAAAGCTATGATCGAAATATCCAATGTATGTTTCAGAATTCCATCATTTTCCTTCATTTCTCTCTATATATTCCTTGATCTCCTTAGCACACAAAATATTTCTTAATAAAACTTCACCAAGTTCCTCTAACTTTCATGCCATAGTGACACCATTATTCCTTTGCTGTCTTTCATTCACAAAATTGTGTATAGAACTTACCAATTGTCTCAAATCTCTCAATGTTCATGCTGGTACTAAAATTGTCTAACATCTTCTCACATGCCCCCAATTTTTTTCGTCCTACAATTTCATTGTTCCCTGACTTGGATTGACAAAAGTTGTGTTAAAAACAGAGATTTCTCTCTTCTTTGTTTCCATTTGTGTGTGTGTGTATCTGTCTATCTATCTATCTATCTATATAATTGATGCTCTCTCATCTCATCTACGGCAATTGTCTGTATGAGTATTCGGTTTCCTCAAGCAAGCAACTGAGCGTGACATCACATAAGAACAAATAGTAACGAAACATCTCAAATCATGTTCATTAATTGGTCTCTTGATTTCTTTTTCTTCTCATATATCATATCACCTACTACTACTACTATTACTATAGCCTCTGTGCTTTCTCTCCTTTTTCAGGCTGTCCATTGAATGTGATCCTATACATACGGCGAAATCCTGGAAAAGTAACAAGAGAAAAATGGAATTATTGGGCAGCTACCTATGCAGAGTCTCTATCTACAGCATTCATACGACTCTTATTTACATAATGGGTTTTCCATTGTTTGGGAAGAAATGGCATAAAGGGTAAGTGGCAAGCAATGTGGTGAAAGTGGTCCATGGGAAAAATGTGTTTTCTTCCAAGTGCTTTTGTGGTCCATGATTTCCAAAATGAAAGCAAATCTAGCTTTAGGGTTAGGCAGAAACCGACATGGGATACGAGTATTGTAATAAAAATCGTCATCAAAGTTTTTCTTCAATACATTTAATCACAAATCACATCCAATCAGAAACATGTACGCAATCAAGATATGATATGATATGATGATGAATATGAATTGAATTGATAATGCTTTCGATCTCAAATCTTGTCAATTTGATCTTATCAATCTCTTCATCGTTTTGATTGCAGCCCACAAAAGCTTACATGAGAAGGCGCATATATGATCAAAATTCAAAAGCTAAATGCATATCCTCCAACAATAGAAGCAATTTTTGGAACAAAACTTTTAACTAAAATTCCCTCTATGATTGTCCCAAATTGATACCAAATTTCGCTTTATTTGCCACGAGCATTTCATCGAACGACAAGTGCGCATTGAAAAAGTATACATCGAACCCATCCAAATTAAAGGTCTTCGTTAAGAAACGTAAACATTTCATCATTATTGGATAAGGAGAATCACATCGCTAGCGCTTGTGGGTCCATTGTCAAAAACATTTTCACGCGTAACCGTGTTAAAGATAGTTCCATCCATGTCTTTGAGCCCTAGCAACGTTAGATGAGCTCTAAAAATTCCAAGTAAATTTGGTGTAACAAAGACAAAAGCTTGTGATATGGATTGTACTGTTTGTCTATTCTTCCTTCAATCACAAACACTATTCGCCTACAAGGGTGCTTGTAAGAAAAGCCATGCTTTGCCTGGGTTTATTAGGCCCCTTTCCCTTGAAATTTAAGGTCTAGTCAACCTCATTCAAGTCTAAAATATCACATTCACACCCAACAACTATGTTAATTACTTAATATTTAGCCCAAGGCTTAAATTTTAGGTAGAATTATATTACAACTATATGTCATGCTTCGTGTATTGTCTAATTTTTCAAAATTATTATAACTTTTAGTTTGTCAATTGTATTTAGAGAACTTAATACAATAGAATGGAAGAGTTTGAGAAAATATAAAATGTTTTGCAGAATTACCGTAAATTTTCAAAATAGTAATTTAGAAAATATGAGTCAAACGTGTCAATATCCGCTACAATTGTGAATTGTATGAATGAATGAATGGGTTGTTTTGATTGACGTAACTACAATAATCCACAACTCCTTTCATTTTCAGACATGCGTCAATACTGGCCAATAGTGTAATAAACAAAAAGAAATGTTAGAATCCTAAATATGGATTGACAATGTTTCCTATCAGTCAACGAGATAACTTTTTCCAAATTGTTAGTACCTTAAAACTTTTTAACAAAAACTACATACGCAGGTCATGCAATGTTGCCCCACACAAACATTGCAGCAAATTGTACATTCACAAAATCTCTATTAAACATATAGGGTTTTTAAAATGTAAATCCAAAAATTAATTTAAAAAAATTTTAAATGAATTCAAACCAATTTAATTGTCAGTTTGAATTGAATCAGCACACTATCAATTTAAATCAGTTTGAATGGATAAAGAGTCAGCCTTGATTTAGGATTATTGTGCTCTAGTTGTGTTTCAAATGCCATAAATAAATTATTTAGTAAATATTAATTCTTTATGGGAATTCTTTATTTATTATTTATATTTAATATTTTATTTTACAATAGCTATATTATATTTTATAGATACAATATATTTATTTATATGTATTTGTATTTAACATCAAGTGACTTCACCTCCCAATTATTCAATATTAAACAAAATCTTATGCCACAAGTAATAGCATTGTTTATATTATTAAAAACTTTGTTTGATTGTTTAGAATCTTAATAAAAAATACACAGAAATTGTAATCATAATAATAAAATAAAATATGCAATATAATATAATATAATATAATTTTATTATAGGGTTATCTATGGACGTTTACAATAGGCTTTCTTCACCTTTCTCGGTAAAAAACACTTTTTCCAAACTATTTCTCAAAGAAACAATTATTATTTATTTATTTATTCTAAAATGCGCTATATTTGTTTTTGGGACAACAAATCATTTTCTACGGCAAGACTCCATTTGTACATTTTATATTATATTATAGTAGATAGGTCACAAACACGAACAACCATCTAAAACTATTCAAAATTACCAGCATTTATCACATGCATGATCCATGTCATACATATCATTATTAGAGTTAGAATCACCATCACTTAGAATAATGCTAAGTGATATATTATAATCTTCTATTGCTTTATTCTTATTTATAATATATCATCATTCTTAACTCTTCAAATTGTTAATTCGGAGTAGAATCTTCTGCTAAATTGAATAACATGAGAATTTATGTTATAATTAAAAAAAAGAAATAATCACCTTTAATTTAGTGTAACCGAATTTCAAATTCTGAATATTTCTATTAAATTAAGACATTTTTACTAAGTTTTAAAAATAAAATTAAAAAACATTTAATAATTAAAATTTTTTTTATAAAATTTACATATTTTATAATAATTTTAAGTATATAAAACGTCTGTTTGCATTAAATTACGATTTAAGAAACACTATATCACAATACTTTGTAGAATCGTAATTAAATTTCAATATTATGACATACTCGTTCGTACCACGGTAGAAAGTTTTGGACACTGATTCAGTGCAAGTGGGTACTATTATTGAAAAATAAAGTAACACCAAACCTAAGACTTTCTTATCAAGCTGATAAAGGCCGTCAGGCACTGTAAGTTTTCATTTCATTTTCTTTTTCTTTTTCTTATTCTTATTATTGTTGCGTAACAAAGATTTTATAGTACCAGGTATGCGCAACATAAGTAAGCACAATTTTTTTTCAAAAAGAATGGGATGGTCATGGATGATGAGGAGTGAATGATTCTACAAAGGAAAGCAACTTTTGGAAATCAAATTATCACTTAATTCCAAAAAACAAAGGGATGATAATAATAATAATAATAATAATAGATATCATATCATATAAATATATTATCAATTTGCTACCTAAAGACAGAACAAGGACAAACAAAAACTTATCTATGACTATTTCGTCTCACATAAATCATGTATTGTATTTTTCTATAATATGGCGCGAGTGGGTCCCTAAACCCCAACTAAAATGAATTTAATCTCTAATTACTTATGAGCGAATATTTTTAAATTGATTTAATTTAAATTATATAATTAGTAATTTAAATTAATTTAAAAATTTTTATATTAATTTATAAATTAATATTTTTTATTTTTTATTTATGATTTAAATTTTAAGTTAAATTAATTTTAAATTGTAAAATTGCAAATTAAATTAGTTAATATTATTCTATAAAAATTTTCATTATTATTTATTTTTTTATTTTAATTAGACATAACTGTCTTTATTTTTTATATATAATAATAATTATTCATAAAATTTTTACTTATATATTAATAAAATATTATAATATTAATTTTATAATATAATTTAAATATATTTATAACATTTTAATAAATTAAATTAAATCGATTTAATTTTAAATTATAGCGTACGGATCGATTTAAAATTCTATCTCAAATCCATCTAAATTACATGTGCCCACACTAGAACTACCCATAAGTTCTTACAAATATTATTGTAAATAACCACGCCAATCAACTTAAGACACATTGATTAATTGGGTGGGGTTTACAAAGTATGAAGTGTGGCAATCATAGGCCTATCTATTAGGACACGATTGCGGTTAATAGCGCTGCTTGGTGTAAAAGTGTAGGCCCCACATGAGCCGTCCGTTCCTAAGGCAATTAATTGTCGAGATTTGACTGGATGATGGTGACAGCCCCGCGTATTACACGTTTGGTATTTTAAAAAAAAAAAAAAGAGATGATGGCGGATACCCTACGTAAACTTGAACCGGAATCTTGTGTGGCTAGATTTTCGGTTGGACACGTTTCTGTTATTCAACCATTCACTACTGTTCCGATGATATTGTATAAAAATTTTCTTCCAGCAATGCCCTCTGGATCGCATGGAATGCACCTCTTTGCGGCCTTGTAAATTAATTAGATTATCCGATTTTCTTTTCTTTTTTTTTTTTTAAGTTAGAGTCCAAAATTTCTCATCCTCATAATTGTGGAACAATCACATTGAACTCGTTTAATTAAGAAAACAACTGTCATGAAGAATCGAAGCGCGTTTCCAACAATTGATTCCCACATTTCTCACCAAGGACGGAGGGAGAAAGGAAGCATTAAAGTACAAACCATGTTATCCATTGAATGATACAGTTAAACATCAAATTGTGGATTCAAAAATATAATTATATTTGACATTATGATATTTTATTATATTTTTAAAATATAATTTAATAATATTAATTATTAATAATATTTAATCTTTAATATTTTTTACCATAATAATTATGGTTTCAAATCACATCACTGTGTTTAATGAGTTTTAAAAGAAATTAGCTTAAAAACAGTAATACTTAAAGGGAGAGAAAAATAAATAAATAAATAAAAGGCCTCCTAGGGATCTATCTAATTTGGATTTTATGTAATGACAATGAATGCATCTCGTCGCGTCCTGTCCTGACAAAGCACGAGCTTTGCAGTTTATTTATTTTTAAAAAATGACCTGGAAATTGACCCTACAGAGGAGCACTCATTGTGAGAGAGAAAGAGAAAGAGATGCTTGAGAATTTTCAGAGACCGGTGAGAAGAGATGTTCGACTTCCATTTCCATTTGATCTAAAAAAATGTCCAACCCATCCTGTGATTTTTCTGTTAGGTTTTCTGCTTAGGCAATCTCATCGATCGTTGCGTACAAAAAACAGTCACCAACAATTTGGGGTCTAAATTCTGTGAGCCCACCAATTAAAATTTAAAAATGAAAGACAAAAAAAATGTTATCGACAAGTTGGTGTATAAATTTTGTGTGCTCACGACCCACCAATGAAATTTTGAAAATACAACCAAAAAAAAAAAAAATAGCAATGTCAAAATCTATTAATTTATCTTTGAACTTTGTTGTGAAGAAATGTTTTTGATTTAGTGATTGTAATTTAGAAATGATTTTTTTTTTTATTTTCTCTTTAAAAAGGTAAATAAGAAATCCCAAGTAATCAAAATTGTTTGGCAAGCAAATAATTATGTTTTTGTAGGGGACGAGATTGTAGTTTTCTTTTTCTAATAATGACATTTACATGTGGTAGGACTGCCATTTTTTAAACGTTGGACCATTGTGACATGGAATGTACCTAATCTCTCCGTTGTTTGAGAATATTATGCGATGCTTCAAGACTTTGAAGGCTCAATATGATTAGTTTCTCCTTGAAAGGCATTAGTTTTAAGAAATTTAATTATTATTATACTGATTATTTTTGTAAAATAAATGTGTATGCAAAACGAGGTGTATTTACTTTACTGAATTGTTTTTATATATTTATTTGAATGTTTGACTTTTTATTGCAACCTAATCTTTTTAAACTAATCAATTTTGATTATTGCCTCCTGAACTTCATGCAGATGGAAAGGGCAACGTATGCAAATCCGAGAACATGGATACAAATAACTAGCAAAATTATTGTTTAAGTAAACTAAAACTCCCCAAGAACTCAGGAATTTTTTTTTTTTCGACTTCGTGATGTGCCAAGTACCAACTTGGCTACCGTAAAAACAATAAAAACTTTCATAAACACAAAAAATATAATTAAAAAAAGACAATTTATCATCAATTTTTATAATAAATAACTTTATTTATTTCCTGAAATTCCTAACATTTCATGTCGTTTTTCTAATCTAACATGTAACAAATTTAATCATATTACACTTGGTATATATATATATATATATATATATATATATTATTCAGTTTTTTTTTATTAACTTAATTGTATTTAGGCCCATTTCATTCTTCTTCTTAATAATAATAATAATAATAATAATAATAATAAAAATTTTCTATATCATGTTATTTATAAAATTTTTAAAAGTATCTTTATCTTCTTGCTGATTTTTTTTTCTCCTAATTTATTAATGTTTAAATTTTTTGGGGATAAAAAATTTAATATATCACGCAAATTTTATTTTCTTACTACTAGTTAGCGTATTGGAGGAGGCGCTGATTCGCCATGGGTCAAAATTTCTCAAGCGATACCTGAAATTTAAATAGAAAAAATTAAAAGTAAAGTCGATTTTTGGACGATAAACTCAGATACTTAAGTCAGAGCAGAAAAAGAATCAATAAGATACATGTGAGAACGAGGGTCCTTTTAAACTTTTTACCGAACCGAACATTTTCTCTTGTCGAGAGTCCAATAAGGTCCTCTCTTTTCTAAAAAAAAAAAAGAATTAAAATTCCCCTACTTTTTGTGCGAGATTGTATTTATAGTAGTTCTGGCACGTGCAAGTATCGGAGAATGAAAATCTGATTTAATAGAATGAGACTTGTTTGGATGATCGACAAGTCATTTTACCTTTATATTCTGTCAGAGTAGGGTCGTGCAATAAATACCTTATGTACAGAGGGCATAATATTTCAAATTTTAAATGTAATGGGACATTTTGTTAAATCTTAAGAAGTGCACCTTGCTCGCTCCTTGTACTCTCTTATTTTTAATATAAAAGAGTTGACATTGCCTTAGAATTTTAAAGCGATGGGCTTGAGAACACATTAAAAGTTTTAGATCATTTTTTTGTATCCGAGGTGAAAAGGAAGATCTTTAAAATAATTCATTAATATAAACCCCTCAAATTTCTATTGTCATGGAGTAAAAGTAAAAATCTTACTTGCTCTATTTTTTTAATGTGGATCCACGCACTTAAATTTGACTTTTAATTACCAGTGTAAATTTTGAACTTCTAATGGATGTATTTATTAAGATTGCATAATTTCTCAGTTTATTGTTTTTGAAAATACGTAATTGTACATTGGCATTTCTTTGTGTATCGTAATGTCATCACATGTAATCCTAAGAATGATCACACGTAATATTGTCGATCGGGATTTTGGTGCCTCCTTTCTCACGACACTTTATTCTTTATTGCATTCTCATGCCGCAGGTAGGGTTTCTTGACATCGGGGAGGACAAATGGCCAACGGTAGCCTGCCTTATCTCGCTTCTAAATACTGTTTTACCACTAGTTAATCAAGACATTGACAAGAAGGTGGGCCACCTAAATTTTGAGGCGACCGTAAACTACATTCAAAACTCGTAAATTTTTGTAAGTATTCTACTCTTAATCTCTTTTATTTATTTACTACCTCAGAATCTAATGCTTTGTTGCTTTTTTTTTCTTAGATTTTGCATGTGCTAGTGCCCCTGAAAGAGTAAATAAAGTTTCACATATAAGGTGCTATTATTCAGTGTTGAGAGGTGAAAAGAGTAAAGCATGAGATATCTTTTTTGAACAAGAAATCGAAAATGAACCATAAAGGTTGAAGGAAAATTAGAGAGTCTTTGGAGAAGAGGGTGACTATTACCGAGTTGAATGCATTGGCTTTTGATCAAAAAATTCTACACCTCAGAAATGATCTAAAAGTTCAAAAAAAGATTGGCGAGACTTTTGTAGAGCTATTCACCAGTAAATATATGACTATAAAAGGGCTTCACGAGAAAGTAAAAAGGTTAAAGGTTGAGGCATCAGTTTAGCAATAGGAGCTATCGAGGTATGAGGCCAGTGTCAGCAAATTACAGGTGAATCTTTGGGTAGCTGATGGTCGAGCCCGAGACCAATATAAAAAAGGTGTACTCTTTGACTTTATGAACGTTAATGTTCTTATAGAAGAGCATTTATCAAAGGTAGATTTTGGCTAGCTTTTCATCGAGTTAGGTATTGAAAGACCATCCAATGGGGTTCTGACAATTGCAACCCAATAACAAGAGATTTTGAAGCTTTCTGCCCTGACATTCAAGTCGATCATTCTTCCAACCAAGTCAAAACTTTAAGAATTAACCCCTTATTCTAATCTCTTTATAAATCCTAATATTCTTGGGAAAATTGCCATAAGCAAGCTATCAAATAAAAACGAAGAGAGTAGAGATCGCTTAATAGAGACTGATGGCCTCGACGAATAATTTTTTATATTTTTTTCTTTTTCTAAATATATATTTATCCCCTATAAGTGTGCCTAAATGGCGCTCTGTAACTTGTAATATTAATAGTTTAATATAATTAGGTGTTCTGACCTATGCTTGGCATTTTGTCTTTATCATGCAGTACAGAATTTTAATCTATTAATAAAGTGATTTACCAAAGTTAGACCAACCATCATGAAAGTCGAGCAATTAGTAAAATACAAAGTTATAGCCACTTAAACAAGTAAAAATAGATCAAATAATTTTTGAAGCACAGCGAAGCATAATCGATATAGGTAGAATATGTCAAGTCGATAAATTATCGAAATGAAAGAAGAATACACTAAGAAAAAATATTTTCAGAGCAAAACAAGCTAATGCAGAACATATTAAGTCAATAAATTATTGGGATAAAATTGGTACAAATAGAATAACAAGTTCAAATATTGCTAAAGTGAAAAATGATGAATATCACAGATAATACAATTTGAGCATTTTGGCATTCCATAAACATTTCATTTTCCTTCTATCTGGGTATTATAGCTTGTAAATGTCAGGTCTCCATACGTCGATGACCTTGTATAGTCCTTCCTAATTCGTCTTCAGCACACTTTCACTAGGAACTCGAGTGTTGAGACTAATTTATTTGACCACCAAGTCATCAATCTAAAACTCTTGGGCTATACCCTTTGGTCATAGTCTAGGGCTATCCTACTTTGATAGGCAATAGTGCCAATGAAAACTTATTCCCTTTATTCTTTTAATAGGTCTAATTTCAGTCACCTCATTTGATCATTATCTTACTCGTTGAAATGCCTACCTCAGTGAGTGGGCATGCCAATTTCGATCGACATTATCGCCATTGATCTATAGACTAAACTAAATGGTATTTGGCTAGTGATTATTTTTAGGACTATTTTAAGTGGCCACAGAACTTGCGATAGTTCATCTACCTAAACTCTTTTACAATCCTTGATCTTTTTTTTAATAACTTCTTAATTACTTTGTTCGTTGCTTTTACCTGTTCATTATCTTAGGGTGAACGAGATAAATAAATCGTAAGTTAATATTTAGCTTGGCACAAAAATTCCTTAAGTTAGTGTTATCAAACTATTTTTTGTTATTGGTGATAATGATCTTGAGAATACTTAAGTGATATACTAGATTGTTCTTTATAAAGATAATAGTGTTCTTTTTTGTTACTGTAGCGAGGGGCTCAGCTTCGATCTATTTTATAAAGTAATCGATGGCTACTATAGTATATTTCATCTCAGTCTGCCTTATTAGTAGGAGGCTAATCAGATCGAGTTTTTATTGCGTAAATAGCTATGGGCTAATTATGGTGCTAGATTTTACTGATGGCTGGTCAATGATGTCACTGTGCAACTATCGATCTTGGCATTACTTTATTGTTCGGATAATATCCTTTAGGATAATAAACCAATAATACTCATGTCTTAGAATTTGATAAGTTAGAGTTTGCCCGCTCCCGTGATTATCGCAGGTGCCCTAGTTAACCTCTTACAGTATCAAGTTAATTTCACTTTCACCTAGATATTTTAGATAAGGTTATTCATATCTGCATCAATAATCAATCACAACGTATTTTACGAATTGATTCTTTATTTTTCACGCCATATTCTTATTGTCTGGCAATTTTTCCTCTTGTGTATACACCCAGATCAGGTCCATTCAAGTCAGGTCAGCCTGTATGACCAATACTAAGTCTAGATGAATGTTTTCTATGCTCTTATTGATTAGAATGGATATAGGCATGAATCTCAAGGCCTTCTTATAAAAAGTAAATTCTATCTTGAAGAGAGTGTTGACTTTAAAGTTTTTAGTCTTTAGGATTTGCTCTACCATTATGCGATAAAAAATTTTTATGAGCTCATAAGTCAGAGTGAGGTAGCGCTATGTGTTGGTCTCGTTTGCCTGAAATTGCCCATTTATTTAGTGCATTACCAATTGAGAATCTCTTTTAATTTTACCATTTTTAGCGTCCAGTAGCATAGCCATCTGCAATTTAACCAGCAAGACTTCATACTCTGTCTCATTATTAATTAATAGAAATTTAAATTTAAGTGCGCCCATTATTTTCTCCCTTTCAAAGATTACGAGAATAACTTCAGTCCCACACTATTGGGTGTTCGATGCTTCATCATAAAGATCTTTCATGTCTTTGAATAATCTGGCAGTTGACCTTTTCCATCGTTATCAGCAAGGAGTTATCATACCATTAGAATTTTTAAAACAGCATGCTCGATTTTAAAGTCAGCTAGCGCCTATCCCTTGATGGCTTTTCCCAATTTAAAATTTAGATCAAATTCGCTTAATTCGATACACTATCTAACTAATCTTTCAGAGAGATCAAGTTAGTATAAAATTTATCTAAGTGGTTGGTCTATTAGAACAATGATAGAGTGGTCCTAAAAGTACGGGTAAAGCCTCCTAGTCACAATGACCAGTGTCAATGCCACTTTTCTGATGCCAAGTACTTAATTTTTGCATCTAAAAATAATTTACTAATATAATAAATAGATTTTTATATCTTGTCTGGATTTTTTTTCATAAGAACAGCACTGACAGTATGATCGTTTACTATCAAATACAGGAAGAGCCTAGTGTTAGGCTCGTCAAAATGGGTATCTTACTAAGATATTACTTCAACTTTTAAAAGCTAGTTTTGTATTCTAGCATCCATTCCATAACCTTTCCCATTTTTACTAACTAAAAAAACTTCAGGCACCGATCAGTTGATATGGAGATGAACCGATAGTGGGAGGCTATTTTTCTAGCTAGGCTTTATAGCTCTTTTAGAGTTAATGATGATTTCAAATTAAGTATTACCTTTACTTTTTGTGAGTTTGCATCAATACCGCACTCATTTATAATAAATTCTAAAAAAAATTTCGAACTAATCCTGAATGAGTATTTTTTGAAATTTAACCTCATTAAGTATTGCTTTAGTAAGGCAAAGGTCTCTTTTAGGTGTTTGATATAATCACCTCTTTTTGTAGATTTTTTAATCCTATTGTCCACATATACCTTCATAAAAGATCCTATCAGTGGTTTAAATAAGCGATTAACCAGTAGTTGGAATATTGTCCTGTCATTTTTTAAACTAAAAGACATTATAAGTTAGCAGTATAACCCATAATTTGTGGTAAAGGTGATCTTTTTCTTATTCGATGGGTGTATTACTATCTTTTTATAGCCAAAAAAGACATCTATAAAACTAAGCAATTGGTGCCCTATAGTGAAATTTATCAACTAATGTATTTGAGGCAAAAGGAAGCTATCCTTTGAATAAACCTTATTTAGGTTAATAAAATTCACATATATTCTATATTTTTTGCTCAACTCTTTTACCATAATCACATTGACTATCCAATCAGGGTAATGCACTTTTCTAATAAATTCATCTTTTAAAAGTTTGTCCACTTCTATTCGAATAACCTCCTTTCTCTTTTGATTGAATACACATCTCTTTTACCTTATAAGTTTTGAAGATGAATAGATTGCGAGATTATGTGAGATAATTTTGGAGTTAATTTTAGGCATATCTGTGTAGCTCTAAGTAAAGATGTCTATATTGCAATAGAGGCACTCTATGAGCTATCTTGCCTCTGTATCTCTGAGTTGCGCCCTGATTTGAACAATCTTTTTTTAATCGGCGTAATTTATAGCCATTTTTTCTATTTTCTCAACAGGTTTCGCCGTTGGTATACTGTCAGAGTAGAATTTTTCTTACACTCTGATGGTTGTGATGTCTTGCTATGACCTTTAATTCATTAGATTAGAAGCTTTTTTGATCTCAAGATTACTAAAGTAAAAAATGAATGGGTCAAGAAAAAGTGACAAAGAACGAGTGTACTTCTTTTTAGTTTTCACGAACCAATCCTAAATTTTAGTTTCAGATAATGTATGTTTTTTTATGACTTTGATAGCATGAAAAAACTGTCGGCCCAATATTATAAAGTAGGGCATCTACAAATATACCACTTGAAATTTAATCATAGTGGTACTTGGATGAGGTTTTTTTCCCATAATCACAAGTAAATATACGGCCTCCAAAGGCATGATTCATGATTCTTAGAAGGCATGTAGCACTAATTTCGGGTTTTATAGCTTCAAATCTTCAATGTTCAAGGAATTCAATTTGTCCTTAAAAATGACATTGGCTGAGCTTTCGGTGTCAATCAATATCTTATGAATTGATTTTTCTCCTATGTCTATGGTCATAACCAGGGCATTATCATAGAGATAACGTACCCTAACCTTATTTGCATCAATGAACGTAATGGGGACTGAGGCGATCTTCGACCTCTTTTTCTCTCTAACATTCATAATGCGAAAGTCGTTTATAAGACTAGATAAAAAGTATGTCGAATAATTTTTTTGAGATTAATTGGAATTTTCTACTAAGGTTGGTTTATCTAATATTACCATAGTCTTTTACTTTTTATTGACCGTGTCAAAGGAGCTAAGGGATTGCCTTTTTGCATTGACTATGAGTTAGTCTAGGTAGTGGTTCTTAATGAGGAGCTTAATCTACTCCCTTAGATAGAGATAATTATTAGTATAGTACTTATAGCACCTATAGTACTCATAGAAGTGGTTACTGACTGTCTTTACCTTTTTTAATTTGATCGGAGTTGGTTTTGCTATGTAGAGGCCATTATTCTGCGCATGATGTAATGCCAGTTAAAGAGGAATATTTAAAAGAGTAAAGTTCCTTTCTAGTAAATGCACCACCCTCTTGGATTCATTTTTTGAAGTGGCCCTCTTGACCATTTTGTCTCTATAATTATGTCGGGGATGCCTATCGCCTATTCCTTCTTTCTTTAGACTTCGTCACTCTTGGTCTTTTACTTCTGACTTCAAGAATGGCATTCTTTCTTGAGAGTATAGGCATTTTATTCATTCCTTCTATCTTTTTAGCATTTCTTGATTTTTATTTTTATCTCATCAAATAACTCTTTACAGGTAGCTTCGTAAGTGATAATGGACCGCTTATTAGTTATGTACCATTTTCTTTTCATACAAAATTCTCTTCGCAGCCTTTTTAATGCGGGTGGATGATTAAAAGCACCTAAGTTAATAATTTTCTCATGATATCTCATGATAGAGGTTTTTACTAGTCCCTTGTCAGAGTAAGAGAAGCGAGCTGATACTATGGGTGACTTAGATGACGCCTTAGAATTTCTTTAAAAATCTTGGCTTAACTACCTGAAGCTCTCTATGGTTCTTCATAAAAGACTCTTGAACCACGTTCGAGGCTACCCTTCCAAAGTCAAGAGGAATAGGCAACATATTTGAGATTTGGTCGATTTTACTAGTGTTGCGCATTATTTGGGGCATTTTAAATTTTTGAAGAATGGTTAACCCTACTATACTTCTGGCGAATGACGAGTTGCTATATTCTAAGCCTCAAAGTTCTCATCTGAATTTTAATTCGAGTCTGTCTTTATACCGATCTCAACTTTTTCTAATACCCTTCTAACGCATACTACTAAGACTTGTTAATCTATTACTTGGGGCATGGAAGGACAGGCATTGCGATCCTTGGACTTGATTTTATTAAGCTGCGATCTCAAATTTATAGTGGTACGCCTTAACCTAGTACTCATTCATGTGTTTATCCCAAGGCTGCAAGGGGTGTCAGATACTCTTTGCTCAGAAAAATCAAATACCTGGACTGAAGTATTATGATTCTTTACCTTGAGATTTACGTTCAATCCGTTAACCTTTCTTTTTTCTTTTTGTGCAATGATAAAGCGAGTGCTCTTTGCCATTGTGGTAACCGTAGGGCATCGGGCATTATTTTGCCCTTAAATTTTGGGTGGCTCTTAATATCCTATGAGGCCTTCGGTATTAGTTAATGCATTCCTTCATCACACTGCTTCAACAAAGGCCTCTTCAACCTTGAGATTTTCTTCTCTAATTGCCTATTTCTTTGCTTTAGTACATGCTTTTTTCTAACTTTTTCGACTTGCCTATTTCTATACTCTTTCAATTCTATTTCTAGTTTCAATAATTCATACTTTTTGATTCTTTCGGTTGCCTTTTTCACCAACAGTATGGCAGTGTAGTCTTAAAACTCATTTTCGTATGAAGATTTTGTAGTATTTTTTTATCCACAGAACGAATAGGGTCCCTGTCCCTTTTCATTTGTAATCTTCTAGAAAAATAACTGCGATTGTGTCCACCCATTCTGCAAACAGGCTTTGCTAAAGTTTTTTTCGGGCTGACTGAAGGCTTTTTGCATATTTTTATAAATGACGCCAACTGTTGATGTTTAAATTTTTTTTTGACAGAAAATCTAATGCATCATATAAATTCTATTTTCTTGCAACTAAATAGCGTGCTGGAGGGGATGCTAGTTAGCTTCAGGTTTGGATTTCTTGAGTAATACTTGAAATTCAAATAGAAAAAAGTTAAGAGTAAAGCTGATTTTCTGATGTATAAACTCCGATACTTAAGTTAGATGCTGGGTCAAAGTAAAAAACGAATCAATGAGACACACGTGAGAATGTGAGTATTTTTAAAATTTGTACCAATGCGAAAAATCGAGTCGAGAATTCTTTCAATATGCAAGTTGTTAGAGCGTTTTCTCTTGTTAAAAGTCCGATAAAGTCCTCTCTTTTCAAAAAGGAAAATCAAAATTCCTTTTTTTTATTGCGGAAGTTGTATTTATAGTGATCCTGACGTGTACAAGTATCAGAGAATAGAAGTCTGATTTGACATAATAAAGTTTATTTGGACAATCAATAAATTATTTCACCGTCATGTTCTGTCAAAATATGATGGCGTAATAAATACCTACCGTACAAATGACATGATATTTTAAATTTTAAATGTGACAAAACATTCTATCAAATCTTGAGAAGTGCATCTTACTTATTTTTTCGAATTCTCTATTTTTGATACAAAAAGTTGACATCGTCTCAAAATTTTGGAGCGATAAATTTGAGAATAAATTAAAAATTTTGGGTCACTTTTTCGAATTTGAATTAAAAAAATGATTTAAAAAAAAAACATTAACAAGGTTGACTATCATAATCTTCGTCTTAATATTTTTTATTCTATTAGTATTAGGTCATTTTTATGCATAAGGTTAGTTCTTTTTATTTAAAAAAAATGTAAAAATTATAATTAAACTTTTTTGAAAGGGCTGTCTCTACCTAATCACAAATTTCTGATTTTCGAAGTGTACGGACCAACAGAATACACAAAAGATTATATATTTGTAAGTTGAAAAAATGAAAAACAAACTTACTTAAAAATATACTGAAAATTTGTTATTGCTACCGAAAGAAAATACAGAGTGTGTGTTTACAAAATGCTCTCAATTGGCTCAATCTCTCTTAAAGCTCTCTCTCTTTACAATAAATTGATACTTACATATAATCAAAGAGACTATACAATTAAAAAAGAAAAAGGAAAAATCTATTTCAGACTTAATTTTGTTGACGTGTGAGCAGAATTATGGAACTTGTACTCACTTATACTAGACTTTACCTAACATTTTCTAATTTTTTAAAAATAAAATAAACTATATATATAAATTATTATCGGTTATTATTTAATTAAAATCTATTAATTTTTTAAGCAAGAAGAAAATAACACTTCAGATGATTTTTGCAGCATGATATAATAATTTTCAGCAAGTAACCGAAAAAATTTAGCACACAAATGTTTATAAAGTACTAACTTTTAATTTTTATTTTTTTTTTAATTTGAAAAAATACAGCGCAATTACTTGTGCTTAGAGAAGCATTTCCACTCTTGGACCATATTAAACAATCTAAATGCCACAATTTATAGCTACATAGAAATCAAAACCTTGGGTTGTTTATGGGATATTTGCCCTACATGCAAAATGCCACCTAACTTTTATCAAGTCAAAATACACTAAGTTTACACATACAATAACCATCTAAAGCTCTTACCAGATTAAGAAGAATATTTAAGCCCACTTTATTAGCAAATTTTCTCAAAATTAATCTTTGCCACTAAACCAAGTCTAAGTCTTCGTCGACCATGTCAATACTATAAGCTGCATTTGTACCACCCATTCTCAGTTCACTTACCACTGTTGCAAGTTCTCAAACCTTCAACTTTCAAATACCAATCCTCATTGGACTCCCACCATGTGCTTGCGTACGTTGCACACTTGTCTTTCTTGCATAATGTCACCTTGCGTGCCCTATATTTGTTTTCTGTTTCGCACTATAGCTTGCTGTTGCACGCTGTGCACATTTCACGCACTTGTATGCACATTTTAAATGGTTGTGCTTTGCACTGTTGTATGTCTCCCTTGTGCAATTATGTTATATGCGCCTACTCCCTTGCTTATTGTCCCCCCCCAAAAATTGACAGGGAACTTATTCTCTAATAATAAAATTTGCGAGGACTAACTTATAATATATTCGGATTCAACAATAATTTTACGACCAAATAAAAAAGAAGAAATTACAGCAGAAACTTCAGTCCCGCTGGCTAGGGCTCCGTGCCTCCGCCACTACTTGCTTATGCATAATTTCGCAAGTACGCTCACTTTCTAGTGTGCACAAATTACTACACCAGCCCCTGCCCCAGTAAGCAAAATTTAACCTTGCTTAATTATTGTTCTTACAATGCAAATCCCTCAAAATAAGGTGTTGCCGTATTTTGAATTGAAAGTCTTAATACTTGTCCTCTAGCATATGAGGTTGCACCATAAATTTCGGAACTTTCAACTACAATTAGGGATGGAAAATTCTCCCGTGTGCATAGGAACTCGTTAATACACCCTTGAACTAGGGTGGGATATTTTAGATTAGTGCGCGTACTTGAACCAATAACTGCTATCGTTTTATGTTTTATTTTCTTCTAAATAAATATAATAATTCAATGCTTTTAATTTTATACACATAAAGGAATGTTTTTATTTTATTTTAAATAAATTAGCAAATATGTATATAATTAGATTTTAAAAAATGTATTATTCTCTTCAAGGATCCCCATCTCCATTTCTATCAAATTCATGGATGGATATGGAGGGAAAGTTCTAAACCCCACACCCACCCTAGTTCCATTTTAAATACTGCTGACATACATAAAATTATATGCTATAATTTCTTAATTTTTTTATTGTAATTAATAATTTTATATTTTTGTTTTAATTTTCGATTTTTTTTCATTATGATTCACAGTATAGCTTATATACGAAAAAATTGAAAATTAAAAATCAAAAGTTAGATACCTCCCGGACTCGAAGGAAAAATGATTTTTTTGCTTTAAAAATCCCGAGAAAAGACGGAGAATCAAACATTTCCTCAGAAAATTACGTAAGCTCCTTCTCTTACGTGGCTCTGCCGTTTGCCTGACGGTTGGTCAAGTACTTAAAATAATACCGCTAAATAAATAAAAAGAAAGAGAAAGAAAGCTAGTACGGAGGGGACCAGCTTTCCCTCTCTAAAATGGAGCCCACTTTCTCCAAATGTGCCCACGATTTTTAATTCCCAGCGATGGGCCCCATTTTTCTGGGACCTCTACAGTATGCATTGATTAAGCCGGCGGCTGTCAGAGAAGTCAAAATTCTCCGTGGGGTCTGTTCTTGTTTCATCAATTCCACGTGGACGGCTCTGATACTCTTATCTCCGGCGCGTGCTTAAGGTAGGGGTCCACCCGTGGTTCAAGCAACTATATTTAGACGGGTGTCAACGTGTCGTTGTCCCGCGAGTCGCGGAGGGAGAAGCGACGTAATTTATGGTCCCCTACTCTTTTTTCTTTTTTAATCGTTTTTACCTCTCTCTTCATCTTATTGTTTACCGGTTATTGCCAGTCTCCGGTTGCTGCATTGTATTTTCTCTTAGCTCGATCGAGATCATGGACTTGATATTAGACCTTTTTCAAACTGCCAACTTGTCACGCTATCTTAAGTGACGTGCGAAGCACGCTCCAGTCTTGGAGGATACTACTCTGCCTTCGTAAATAGATTATACAGATCTTTTCTAGACACAATCGTGTACTTTTGTTGTTAAAAGTACGATGCAAGCGACGTGTTCTTAAACTTGATGCTTCTAATTCCTTTTAATGACACGCGTTAACCAATCCCTAACTTTGGTATTATAATTAATAACTACAAGCTTTTTAGAGTACAGAGACATTTATTTCAGACGAAAATTGTACATTTTTTAAGCGAAATTATTTTACTGATTAATATATATTTTGTAAAAGGGCGTTGTTCAATATGTAAAAAAGACATTACAAAATGGCATGTGCATAGCTATGTTTTATATGAAAAGCAACAACTTTGTTGTATTATTTATGTTATTTTTACATAATAATATTGAAAAATAAATTAATGCATAAAAATAATAATAATAATACAAAATAATATTAATTAATAAAAATTCAAAAGTATTGTAATTAATGTATTTTCTGAAATTTTATTTGAATACTGTTATATTTATTTGTATTTTAATTTTTTTAATTAAATTTAAATTTGAAAAGGAGGCCAGATAATAATAATAATAATAATAATTTATATAAATAATATAAAAATTAGGATTTAATAATTGTACTTTATTGTTAAAAGTAAGAAAATTAATAGGTTTTGTCATTAGTTCTAATGTTCTCCGACCAGTCCGAAAGTTTCTGGTTTCTAAATCCAGAATAACAGTAAAAACTCACGCGCAGATATGGGAGTATTATTGCAGTTTGAGATAACTGCCGTTACACCAGTACGGTTATCTTCCCCTTTCTCAATTGTCACTCCATCCCTGCCCTAATATTTGCTTTCTCTTATCTCAACTCCGCGTGTTTACCACGCTCTTCGTTTCATCTAAAATAATAGCATTAACGTCTTGACAAATCCTAAACCTTCCGCTCACACTCAATCAAACCTTGCATCGGCCAACGAAATGCTCATAAAATGTCCATGGAAATTAAAAATAATAATATCTTATAATTATATTTAAGTGTTATATTAATGTTATAATATAATGTTTTAATGTTCAGTCCAATATTATAATCTGTCGATAATAATGTACATTGTTGTTGCCTTCCACGGTTGGTAGTTGTCTTCTGCACCAAAAGAAACCCACTCCCTCTCTAAAGTTTCTCTTTCTCATCTCCTCTTGTACGTCACAGTAAGCCATCTCTGTCTTGTATCTCTCGGCACAGACATCAGATTCACTCTTTCTCCTCTTTTTCTACATCACCAGAAATTTCTCCCGACACTGTAGAGGAAAACGAACTCTGTATTCTTCGTCTCTCTATAATTTATCCATATGAAACCGTAAACGCTGTAGTATTATGTTCCTTCTCTCTCAAAACGCATAGATAAACAGATAGATAGATATACAGATAGATACACATATATACAAGCACATGGCGTTTCATCACAATCATCTTTCTCAAGACCTTCCTCTTCATCACTTCGCCGATCAGCAACCACCACCACAACAACAACAGCAACAAAATATCCCTGAAACGACAGCCCCGCCTAGTTGGCTGAACACGGCGCTTCTTCACGCACAACAGCGACCGCCACAACCAGAACCTTCGCACTTCACGGACACAAACTTCCTTAACCTACGCACCACGGTGAACAATAACAACAACAACGCTAACACTAATAATACTGCTTCCGATTCCGACGCTTCGCAAACCCGTAACCAATGGCTTCCGCGCACCTCGTCGTCACTTCTTCACCGCAACCATAGTGACGTCATCAACGATGTCACTCCAACGAACGACTCGATCATCGCTGCCGTTGAATCTGCCGATTTGAAAAACAGAAACAGTGACAACATGAACAATAATAACAATAATAATAATAAAAGCGAAGGCATGGTTGTTGAGAGTGGTGTTGGCGGCAATGGACTGATGAACTGGCAAAATGCGAGGTTTAAGGCGGAAATATTATCGCATCCGTTGTACGAGCAGTTGCTGTCGGCGCACGTGGCGTGTTTGAGGATCGCGACGCCAGTGGATCAGCTGCCGAGGATTGACGCTCAGCTTGCTCAGTCGCAGCACGTCGTGACGAAGTACTCGGCGTTGGCTGCGGGTGAGGGTTTGGTGACAGATGACAAAGAGCTCGATCAGTTCATGGTATGCAGTAATTGTTTGCTTCTATTTTGGTTATTTAATTTCCTTCCTTTTCCATTTTATTTGTTTGCTTGTCTGTCCGTTTGTCTTATTGGAAATTTAAATTTTAAATTGATCATTATTGGAATTTTTTTTTCATAGCTGATCATCATTGAACTGCAAAGGAATTTATTGTGCTGCTTGTGATTGCACAATTCAAGGCCTTACGTATACAAATTTCGTTTCATTCTTTTTCCAACTGTCTCTTCGGTTAATCTCTGGTTTAGTTCAGTGTCTTCTTTCACTCTGGTGATTTTTCTTGTTTGAGTTTAGAGTCCATGCGTGAAGTCTTCCTAGTAATTGGACGGCTCTGGTTCAGCAGTAGATGTGAATTGCGGTGGTATTCCGCATTTGAAATTGGAAAGAGAAAGTGTACATCCTTGCTTGTAGTATAAATTTGAACCTAAACAGGTAGGGAGATTTTGAAATGGACGGTGGGATTCTGATGCTTGCACTAAAAGAGGTTAGGATGAGACGTGAGAACTTGTAATTATAGTGGTAATATAAAGATATTGACTGAGAGTTGATTTGGTATATGAAAGCTTGCCTGATGTGGATTCCGTGGCAGCTTTGAATACCAACTGCTTTGCAAGCTGGATTTGGGTTAGTTGGCAAGCAAGAAAATTAAACAGAGGAAAGATACTTATTTTGATAATCAGTTTTTTTCATTCATACCTCCTAAAAGCAAAACACTTATTCTCAACGATGGGTTGGAGTACCAACTGAAATTATTTATATTTCTTAGCTACAATTTAAGGTCCAAAAATACTAGAATAATATACTGAATTGATGTTTGGAAAAGTCCATGACAGTTCTTTGTTCTGGTGCAAAAGTATCATACAGCAGATAAAAATAAAAAAAGCGGCAAAACGCCAAAATAATCTTTGATATACTGATCAGCTATGTGGGTAATAGCAAAGTTAATTTTGTAGAATCGAATTGCTTAAATCAGGGGAATCAGTCCAAGAACATTGGTTTTCATTGATGTCTGCTTGTAATGGTAATAATATGACAAGTAGAGAGGATAAGTGGTTTGAAAAATGCTAGATTCATGCATTATAATACCGTTTATTCTTGTCTAATTCTAATAGAAATATTAATCTTTGTTGCTAATGTGATTGAATGTTGCCGAAGCATGAATATTTATGAATCACTATATTTTATTGAACGTCTTTTGTCTTCATTTTTTCCTATTGCGTTTTCTGTTTTAATTAATATTTCTTTGTCCTTCTGGTCTCATTGGTAAGCAGCAAAGGGAAGTACAATTCTTTTGTTCGCATTTTTGGTTTTCAATAACCAATCAATGTGATGATGGAAAAGCAAATAACTTTGGATAGAAACTGCTTCCATCTCTGTATATTTCGGATACCTGATGTCTGATTTTAAATGCCTACTGATATTGTAGAATTGACAGGCAGAATCAAAATTCTAGTTGTTTGCTCTTGACAATGCAGACGCATTATGTTCTGCTGCTTTGTTCGTTTAAAGAACAACTTCAACAACATGTTCGGGTTCATGCAATGGAAGCTGTGATGGCTTGCTGGGAGATTGAGCAGTCCCTGCAAAGTTTGACAGGTAAGTCTTGGTACATGTTATTACTTTTTCAATATCTTTAGTTCCTGCCAACACATGCTAGCTTAATTCCAAAAGCATGAAAACTTTTTCTACACCTTTATGCGTTTTTTAACATTTGGCAACCAGCATTCTTAGGATCCATTGCATATGAAGAAGTAACACAACTTTTGATTATTCAATGATTTTCCGACTCTAGTTGCTTTTATTTCCTTGCTATTTTTAAAAATGGGTTGAAGAGAGTGTTTTACTGTGACAAGTTTACCAAAATCTATTACTGATTTTGTAACATGATTTGAATAGTGAAGATTGGTAACTTAAGTGCGAAGTATATTCATCTTCATATCTGAAAGTAATAAACTAATTTTGTCTTCTGCAACAAATAATCAAGATTTTTGAATTATTGTTTTCGTAGACGGATGAGACATGAAAATTACTGGCAATCAATAATAATTGGTCTAGCTGGTAACCCAGTAGATAATAGTAGAGATCCAAAGAATTTGGCATTCTACTCCAAGTTAATGTTTTTATGCACCAAAAATAATTAATTACTCGTAAATATCCATCTATTAGATTTTCAAGATACCTTTGGTATGCTGGAGATGCAAAACATTGGATAGTAATTATGCATACTGAAGCTACAATATCACGATACAGGAGTTTCTCCGGTAGAAGGTACTGGTGCAACAATGTCCGATGATGATGAAGATCAAGTGGACAGCGATGCCAACCTGTTTGATGGAAGTTTGGATGTTCCAGATGGCATGGGATTTGGTCCTCTTATACCAACAGAGAGCGAGAGATCCTTGATGGAGCGTGTGAGGCAAGAGTTGAAACATGAACTGAAACAGGTAATAAATTGGAAATATTAATCATCGTGATGTTCTTAGATCTACGACAGGATTAACTTTTCTCACTTGCTTACAGGGTTACAAGGAGAAAATTGTCGACATAAGAGAGGAAATTCTGCGCAAAAGAAGAGCAGGAAAACTTCCTGGTGACACCACCTCTGTTCTAAAAGATTGGTGGCGATCACATTCCAAGTGGCCTTATCCAACTGTACGTTCTGGCAAATTACTTGTTGAAATTTCAGCTTATAGATGCCATTCAAAATCCAAAAAGAAAAGGAAAAAAAAAAGCGAAAATTGAAGACCATAGGAAAGCTGCTTACTGTTTGAAAGTTAGCCAAGCGAAAAGCAGCATGTAATTCTCTTTTCACTCATCAATCTTTGATTTCTATGACATTTTCAGGAGGAAGATAAGGCAAGATTGGTGCAGGAAACAGGTTTGCAATTGAAACAGATAAACAATTGGTTCATCAACCAAAGGAAGAGGAACTGGCACAGTAGTCCTTCAACTTCCACAGTCTTGAAGAGCAAGCGCAAAAGGTATATTAAATTAAATAATTTTCTTCACTTAAATTACAGGGCTTTACACCAACCTTAATTCAAAAAGAAGTAATGCAGGTGAAAACAGCGGGGATCATTTCATGTAA
Source organism: Trichilia hirta (assembly GCA_035221805.1). NCBI lineage: Eukaryota > Viridiplantae > Streptophyta > Magnoliopsida > Sapindales > Meliaceae > Trichilia > Trichilia hirta. The sequence continues at coordinate 11,980,308 of JAWDEX010000018.1, read as the reverse complement.
AAGGAAGTTCATCCTAGAGCAACTTCAACATTATTGATACACTCAACATACTTCTACTAAATAGAAAACTGCGCACAACAATTAGGGCTTCAGAAACAGCTTTTGGTTACAAGGGAAATGGCCATGCTTTTGCTTCTACTGTAAGCAAAATGTGACTAAAGAGGAGGCTGATAAGAGGTTGTGATGAACCCAATTCACACCATTTTACAGGTATGCTTTAAAGGCAATCAAATGGCAGCTATTTATAAAATACATTATAATTATAATTAACTAGTTCAATATTTAGGAAATTATATACGACAGTAATTGAATTATCGAATTCACACATATTGGTGGATTTATAATTTTTGTTTTTGTGTTCTCTCGACGTATACGTGAATAAGGATGGGTGAGGGGTTGTGGGTGTACTGTACAGTATAATAAATCTTTGTTTAATTCCTTACAATTAAATACTAGTGATTATAGCTTTCCTTTCGGATATTGTATTGCAGATTATGTTTGCAGCAAATAATTCTTGAATCATGGTTGAAGAAATTAAAATTTAGCAACATACTCTCGTTCGTATTCTGGAAGTGTGTTATGTTAGCCTATTTTTTTTGTTTTTTTGGTAATAAGAATTTAATCTAGGAGTTTTAGTGAAATGACAAACTATGGTATATTTTGATTATTTATAATGAGTTAGTTATTAACAATTTAACATTAGTTGCTTTTTACTTGACACAAGTCTCTCCTCCGTAGGGATTAAATTGTTGAGCTTAAGGATTAATTTGTTATCTTACTAAAATTTTGGGGGGAAATTATTATTTTCTTTTTTCTTCCTCTATTTTTCATTTTATCAATTTTTTGTGTGGACTTTCTTGAATTTGTGATATTATTTACAAAATGTGACAGTAATAATTTATTGATAAGCTTATAATACAATAGTTTAATTACAGTTATCAAGTTCTATGTTATAGTAGTTAAAAGAAGTTCATCTCTTTTCATTTCGAGGTACGGTGGTCTTTTTTTGACAAAATCTTGACTGGTTTTGGTTGCTTTCAGTGCTTGCTTTCTGTTTCTCTAATTCAACTTTTAAAATTATGTGAATGACATTAGGGTAATTGTGTGTGATGACATACCAAAAAAATTATTTAATGTTAATATGTAATTTTTCACAAATCTTGAGATTAATTTCTTGCATTCTTTAGCAAAATTGACAAAAGAATAATAATTTTGAAATTGATATTAACAAATTTGAATAAATTTTATATTTTATTGGCAATTATCAAAATTTTAAAGTACTATCACAGGATAATTACAAGAAATATAATATGGGTTAATATTTTTCTTTGTATCATACCAATAAGGAATTATTTTCTCGTCTCTTTTATTACAATTTTCTTTATCAATCAAGTACACGTTCAATTAATTTGTATAATACATATTTAATAGGACTGACTATAGTATAATGCACCAATATTTGTTTAACGTAAATTTGAAACACTCATGTATTGTGCAATGTAAAATTTAAGTTTACGTTGATACAATTTTTGCATTCGGCGCATCTATGCACTAAGTAATGTATGATGGTCAAAATCATATTGTTTTTTTTCTTTTATACAGGATATGGCAATGACAATATCTTCAATGAGAAATTAAATCAAAAGCATCTTTCCATATTAAAAGTAATGTTATCAAAATAGAAAATTTAGTACGTTATTTTGGAATTTTTCTCTTGTTCTGTTGAAAGAAAATTTATGAAAGGTTATGAATATTAATTTTTTATATGTCATACGCTGTTGTGTCTTCTCTCTCTTTCTCTCTCTCTCTCTCTCTCTCTCTATATATATATATATATATATGAGAAAAGTATCATTAAGCGTGCTAATGTCATGCTAACGTCTGTTTTAGCTATTGGTCACTGGTCGAAAATTTGAACGGTGACACCGGTGCTTGCATTTAACAAACGTAAGAGAAGAGAACTTGATGGTGGTTGTCAAGGCCTTTGATTATAGAGCAATCTCGTAATGCGTCGAGTCTTCACTCATAAGTACACTCAATTTTTTTCGTTTTTGCAATAAACCTGCAACAAAGATATAATTCAAGGTCCATTCAATACACCACAATTTTCAACTTCTAATTAATTTCAACAAAAGAATTATAATAAATTTGGCTTGCAAATCGATAAGTGGTTCTTTCTTTCACTTGTTTTTTTTCTCTAAATTTCTCTTTTCTTCTCTTTTTGTTAAAGTTTTTAGAATTATTTTTAAGTCTTTTTTTTATAATAAAACTAATATTCTTGATTTCGAAAGTTCATTAAAAATTCTAACTTATTAAGAATTCTAAAATTATAAAATAGTACATATTTTTTTACAATTTTGCATTGATCATATTATGTTTGTAAAAATTTGTACTGATAATATCATAAATCCGTATTGATCATGTTTATAAATTTATAATATGCAACTATTTATTTGTATGTTTAGTTTAGTAGAAAAAAAATTTTTAGAGTCATGTAAGAAGTTTTGGGTTACTCTTAATTTTTTTTGTATATATTACTTAAAATTCTTTTTAATTATTTTATTAAAAAGTATAGTTGTATTTAAAATAATAATTAATTTTCGGATTAACTTCTTTAAATCTTTAATTAATCTATAATTTTGCACAATCTAATAAATATTTTAAACTCTTATACGTGCCGTACATTTCGACTTTAACTCTACGATGTCAGAGAATTCAAATTTTTGTTGCATAGCGTGCTATTCGGTGCTGACGCATGCTATTCGGTGCTGTCGCCTAATGCCTATATTGTCCGTGTTGTTTGCGTGACCAATGCTTCACCTAATCTCTCAAGTATTGACATTATTTGTTGTGTTACACTATCAACACATGTTATTTTCTATTTTGCGTGTCTTTTGTACTTATCTTATTTATATTGCTTTGACAATATAAGTAATCTCATATACCTTAATATTAAAGTCATCCTAGCTTTGAATGTTTCCCTATAATACGAAATTTATATTTTAATAACACAAAAATATTTAAAAAATATATGATGAACTGTTAAAATAATAGTCTCCTTATATATATATATATATATAAAGTAAAACAACAACAACAACAATATAATAAAAGTATAATTTAAAAAATTATTGCTTCAATGCCTGTAATTTTTTAAATCATTAAATTCATCTATTACTAATTTTTAATCAATATTGTTAGCTAAATTCTCTTATTTTTTATTGGATAATGTTGTTTTAATAAGTTTTATTGTAAAAGGAGCTTCTTTTATCGTTAATGTGATATAAATTAATTTCTATCTTATTAAGATAAAAAAATATAAATTAATTTATATTTTATTACGATAAAAAATATAAATCTTGTGATAGAAACTAATTTAAAAATTTTGAAAGAAAATAATAATTAAAAAGTAATTGAGAAATTATAGTAAGTAGCACAAAATTAAGACATTGCTAATCAATATTGTCCTTAATTTAAAAATAAAATTATTGTCTTAACATTTTAATTTTTACTATTATTCAACAATATATATATATATATATATATTTTCATCTATAGGCCAGCGGGGACCCTCCCTCCGTCACTGATTAACTGAGTTTGACGGTGTAGTTGATCAGTAAAGAAGATAACTGGACTGGCAACATTGGTGACAACAATCGTGGTTAGGTTTTTGATTTTGATTTTTTTTTTTATTCGTTTATATCTTGTTGGTGAAAATTTGGTGATAAGTGTTTGATAGAAGAAATGTACAAAACATTAGTTTTGATAGAGAAGTTGCTTTGATAAATGATGTAGCACGAGAGCCCAAGCAAAATCAATTGACCACCTGTCACATAATCAGCCATTTTTTTTTTTATCTTGCACTATTTAAGGTTAATATTGTAATGAATAAATTAGATGACACTCAAATTAAACGACTCAAAATATTTAAAAAATATATTATAAATTTATTTATAATAAATCATTTCTAATCCAACGAACTCAAATCTTAATAAATTTAGAATAAGAAATAGGAATTAAATGGGACCATTTTTTTTTTTCTTTTTGAAAAGAAATAGGACCAATCTTATTAAAACAAAAACAAAAAAATTAATTAAAAGCACCTAATACTTCCATCTCTAAATTTGTTGTATTCGAAATCAAGAATAATCCAGAAACGTTATCAACGAACCGTTTACAAAGTATAGAAAAATGTATAAAGAATTATAAAACAACAAAATTGGAAAAAAAAATCTCTAAAATAAATTCAAAACCCGGCCGGATCCCGTCCCAACTCACCTCTGCCGATCCCAACAGTCGTTGAACAAGAAAATCTAGTGGAGTGGAGAAACCCATCCGCCCGATTCCATCTATTTCCCCATCGACCCCATCGTCAAAATTGAGCTTATGACTGTCAGGATCGTACTGAAACTGAAGTTTTGATGATCGTTGCTTAGGAACTCTAAATCTTAGAAGAAAAGTCTTCCATTTTGGCCCTGCAATGACTTCGGAAATTTCCTTCACTTTCTTTACTCTTTTCTTCAACCAACTTTCTCTGATCTCATGATCTTGTTGCTGATGAAGGAAATATCCATTGGTACCACGGAGCCAACGGAAGCAGAGTCCCTGAAAACACCCGCAACCATACGACTCGACGGAGGACGGCTTTTCGTAGTGTTCGGCTTCGTCGTTTAACAATGACATTTTGCTAACGACAACCGGGGATAATTTCTCCACTGGGTTTTCCATTTCGCTTAAGAGTAGTAGTACTGTAACAACATCGAAGCCAGACGCGTTTGCCATAGAGTCTGATTACGTTTATTCATGTCATGGGCCTAATGTCTCAAAAGCTGAGGAGAAAAACGACAGGGGAATCATAATATGCCACGTAGTGTGATGTGATTCAATTCCTTCAGAAATCCTTTTTTTGTTCATTAGGCATTTAGGCATTATCGTCATTGGTCTGTCTTTGAAGACCTCCATTTGCCGGCCAATCAAGGGCAGCTGTGACTTACGTGGCACCTCTTCATTGACAGTTAAATGCTCGCAAACGGCGATTTCGTTTTGTCTTTGGCTTTTGTGGATATTCTATTGCGACATGAATATGATGCCTAGTGTTGTTCTTATTGTGTTTTTGCATAAATATAAATATAGTAATCGGATGCCTTACTTTATCATTATCCAATGTTAGGGTTTACCAAATCGTTCTTAATATTAAATTAGAAAAATAACTTTAGTATAAATAAAATCTCTGTAATTCTTCTATATTAAGAGTTTTTTTATTAGTTAAGTCACTACAACAAACGCTCGCGTATAGATTTTAATACATATAATTTCACACACAAAAAAAAAATAAAATAAAATCTCCGTAATTCTTCTATATTAAGAGTTTTTTATTAGTTAAGTCACCACAACAAACGCTCGCGTATAGATTTTAATACATATAATTTTGCACACACACACACCCAAAAAAAAAAAAAAGAAAAAAAAGAAGAAGATAAAATTTACATATCCTACTGTCATATAAATAAAACTTTTTATAAATTTAAATTATCAAATAAAAATAAATTCATAAAATTTTGCAAATATAAAATAAAAAATATTTTAAATTTAATTTCTAAAAATTAATTTATAATTTTTTTAGTAAAAGTATTATAAATTAAATAAAAAATTATAAATTATGTTTAAAATTATATTTTAAAAAAATTAATTATTTTCACTTAAAAATTTATATGATAAAAATAAAAAATTTACATAATAATAATTAAAATTTTATATTTATATTTTTATTAAAAAAAATTAGTATTTTTTAAAATTATATGAGATAGTTATAATAAATATTTTAATAAAAAGTAAGTAATAATTTAAAAAATTATAAAAAATATTTATCACAAATACTTTTTTAGAGAAATAAATGATATTTTTGAAAATTATAGAATTATTTATTATTTTTCTGATGATTAAGTATCCTTAGTAGATTGGTTAATTTAGAGCAAACAAATCCATGGTGTTTGCTAAAATGACCTTATTGCATTCATAATATTATATTTTGACTATTAAATACCTAAAAGTAATGGGTATTTCAGTTATGTTAACATGATATGGTACCTAGTTATTAGAAATATAAACCTATATCTTTATTGAAAGAAATAAAAAATATTAAGGATCCCTATGTTATTATCCCAAACTTAATTAGATTAATTAACAGGAAGAGACATTTGGCATGTGTATGGCAGCAACGTGCCAAGTTTTTAAAATCTGTCATTTCTTCGTCATGCCTGCATTATTGATTCCATTATTAGCTTTATTATACTTACTTAAGCAAACACAATCACGCTGCCTTACGAAAATTTTATTTCACGCAACAGTCTTTAGGGGTTAGCATATGATTCCTGCTGATTTTATAGAGGACGATGACAAAATTTTCAGAATTCGTTAATCCAACTTCATAATTATCCAGAAAATCGAATAATTGATGTTGGCTTCATTTGAATTAATAGAAAATTTCTTATAAGGAGATAAAACTCTTTTCTTTTTTTAATGCAGTCTGAAAGCTTAATTTAAACGTTCATTTTGCCTTGAGGATGAAAGAAACAACATAAAATTAAATATGCGTTTACCAAAAATTATCACCTCAATTTTGCTCAATTTAAAAATATATTTTACGTAAACCACTGAATAATAAAGAAAAATAGAAATCAAACAACCCCCCCACCTCCAAAAAAATGTAATCATCATTTGAGCAAGGGTGGAGTTAGAATTGAAAATATTTTGGATCAAAATGCTAAAATAGTAAAATTTGAGGGATTAAGTCTCTAAATATATAAATAACGAGGTAAAATATCCATCTCTTAAAACAAAGGATGAAATATATATACGAAAAATTATTGTATGAAATCAAATTATAGACGTTCTATTTCCAAATCTAATACGATGGATTTTATTTTGAAAAACGTATCAAAGATAAGTTAAAAATAAAAAATAAAAAAATTGGAAGTAAATGTGTGTTCTGTGCCTTTTGAAAACAACTCTTTTTTCTGTGCATTTTGAAAGCTTTATGTCAATTCAACGTTGATTTGAGAGTGAAATAAAAATTATTGGATTTGTATATACTGTGAGTTGTCAACTTAACTTTACTAAATTTATAAACACATTTTTATAAATTAGCACTTTGCCTATTTTATTGACTATGGATTGAGTTTTAGTGAAAAAGAGAAAACAAACGGGTATCTTGATCACTGCATTAATTTTTTTATATGTTTTTACAAATAAGGACGTATTTTATCTATTTATATTAAATACAATCATAATCTCAATAAAATCACTTCTTAGTCTTATATTTTTTTTTAAAAAATTACATAAATATAAAATCAATTTGTCCAAAACTTCTTTGTTGACGAGATTTGAATTTAATACTATTATATTAATCTAAAGAATTTTACTATTTAAACCAACCAATACCCATCTTTTAGTATTTGCATACTTATATATTATGTTGCTCAAAATTCAAGATATAATGGTAATTTCGTTATTTTGTCAGGGAGTTGAGGACATATTTGATGTAAACAAATAAGTAATATTATTATGTGATATTGCAAAAATTAAAGGCCCAGATATTATTAATCTATGGATCAATTACCATTTTTCTTCTACTTTTTCATCTAAAACCTTAATACCCTCCTGTTTTTAAATACGTACATTAAAAAAAATATTAGATAAAAAAAATTAAAGGTATAGATAATTTACTGTATTTATAAAATCAACATATTTCTTTTGTGTGGACTGTTAAAATTTATCAATTGTGAGACTATGAGTTCATATGAACGAGTTTAATAAAGAATATATCAAATTACTAATGCAAGTAAAAGGTCGATGACTCTCACTTTTGAAATTGTTGAAGCGTTTGAACTTGAATCCCCGTTTAAGCATTAAAAAAGAAAAGTATTTAAAAAAAAAAAAAAAAAATCTAAATTCTAAAGCTACAATTCTCAACTTCATGTATATCTTCTTCATCTACCCTGTTCTTTATGGTGGCAAAGTCCTCATAAATTTAGAGTCTTACTTTATAATGAACGATTTCTAGCCCTTTCTCAAGTGGAAACAGAGAGAAGTACTTATTAGTAGTTTAATCGACATTATCAGAAAATTTCCCAGAAGTCGCATATTGAAATCAACTTGAATTTATTTTTTATTGAGTATATTAGTAGGGACATAAATAATTCAAGATTTTATATTAACTATGTAATCAATAACTAATATACAATTAAAAAATAAAATTTCAAATATCTAACATTATTCTCTTACAATAAGGTTGGCTTATCCAGTAAAAAAAATGTTGGCGCATCCTGTCAAAATCTCCGTTAGATAAGAGCATAAAAGGATATTTATACCTTTTTTTTTAGTTTTTTTATTTATTCCTTATCTTGACCAACCTTACACTTTCCAAAAGGTCACACAATTCTCATTGCAGATGAATTGGCCCCGTGATAATGAACAAAACGACTCTGGAATTAAATTAATTTCTACAATAACATCAAAAAGAAGATTTGAAATTAATTAACCCAACAGATTACATTAATTTTTCCCAAATTTTATCACAAAAACTAATTAATCACTCGTTAATTTCAGAACTCACGTACCATCAGCACAACGTACAATTCTGAAAAAACAAAAAACCTCGCACGGATTGTAAAGCCACGTTCGATTTACTTCATTTTATCTCCGAGGCATACTAAAAATACTAACCTCGAACTTCAAACTAATTCAAATCTTTTCTCCAGCAACATTGCTATGCTTATGCAGAATCTAGAACTCTAATCCCTACAAACTTCTTATTATATTTTTTATTCTTTTAGCTACACGCAAAAATCTCCCTCGACACAATTGGCGCCTCTTGGGACTGATCCGGCGAGGCAGGCAGCCGGGCCGAGAAGTTCATGCGGTACTCGTCATCTCGGCTCATCTCGTCTTCGAAATTGAGCGAGTAACTCAGCGGATCGTAACTGAAATCTCCGGAGTTAGGACGCCTCCGATTCTTGGCTCCAATCTTGGAAAAAATACTCCGACGCCTGTCCTTCGTGTCCAGATCTTGCGACAGAGACGATTTCAGCCAAGCGTACGGCGATCTCGGCGACCTTGGAGATCTCGGCGTCCTTTGCAGCTTAACATCGTCGTAATCGTAATCTAAAGTTTCTAGCTTACCATGACACGACGTACCGAAACAACACATGGAAGATTTGATTCTGTTTTTGAGCGACGGAGAAACGCATTCATGATACATTTTCGAAAAGTTTTTTCCGAACAAACACTTGAGTTGTGATGAAGAATACGAAGAAAAGAGATGAGGAAAGTGTAGGTATAAATAAGTTCGTGGGCAGCAGAAAACGACGCGAATTTTGCGGTGAATTTCATAAAACCGCGGGCTTACGTGTATGGTGGTTTTCGGTTATGTCCATGTGAGATTTGAGCTGCAGTATGCTGTGGACAATTTTAGGTTCGCAAAATTAGTTGTTGTTTTAAGCGAGGTTGACAAAAAAATTAAACGGTATTTAATTTCTCGATTTAAAAGAATAACAAAGGAAAGAGCTTCCCAGCCGTTATTACGAATTTCTTACAGCCTATTGTTTTCTTTTTTAATGATGAACCATCTTAAAGAATCAAAATTTAGTATGCATTTCGGTGATCTACATTACAGACTTTTTTTTTTTTAAGATTATATGATTGTTTAAAATAAGCTTTATCTCTAAGTTTTAGTAAATAATAAATAAAAACACACTTGAATTACTTTTAAACAAAAAAATAAAAATTAATATAAGAATTAAAAAAAGTATATTGAGATAAAAGCAAAATGTTTTGTGGGGATGGAATTTTCTTCTTACAATTACTTTTGCAAGTGAAGTGAGGATAAGAACTAATTTTCATATTTTGTAAAATTCGTTTTATGCCCATAGAATCTTAGTTTTGAGCGTGGATCTTTTTGGGTTTTACAAAACATGACACTGAATTTTTTAAAAGCATAATTCCATTTATTCTAAAATTTATATTAAATAATATATTTCAAATAAAGTGATATATATTTATTACATAATAAAAAAATATAATAAATAATTTAAAATTTTATAAAACAAATAAAAAATTTAAAACAGTAACATTATTGTTTGGACAGGAGTGGTAACTGTATTATGCTAATCTCGACTAATTGTGCTAATTAATCCTAATCCCAATACAGCCAAAACATGCAAATTAGCGATGCATGCATATAGGCAACCTGGTTATAGGATTGATGCAATAGAACGGATAAAGTATTGAGATTCATTGTCACGCATTTGAAAATGGTTGGATGGATGGACGCGAGGCACTAGTTTTGAATGTGGAGTGGGAATGCAATGTATGGAATAGAGTGGACAAAGTTGTGTCTCACGACGTCGTCTCTTGGCTCCAGGAGCTAGCATGTGATCGATGGTTAATTGCCCCTTGGCTATTGCGTGGGATCCTGGGAGTTCGGACCGCTTTGTCTTGTAGTTAATTATCAAGAAAGCGCCTATGGAGAGTGCTCATTGGGCCCTCGTATCCTCCATAAAGTATATTTAGTATCATAGTATAACTGATTTTTTAATTTAATTTTAAAAATAAAATTACGAAAAATATTAATAATTATTAATGATAATTTTTAATAAAATTTATTTATTTTTAAACAATATTTAGTATTTTAGTTTTTATCCTGTAACAAAACTACATTAATTATATAATTATAACACTTTAATATAAAAAAAATAACTATAATTTATTTAATAGTATGCGTCTCTTTATTTTAACTTGAGTCTAAAAGTTTATTTTTTTCGTGCTCTGTATTTTAGAGTTGACACGTGAATAGGAGTTAATTTTCGGATTAATTTCAATTGAGGTTGATTACAAACAATTTCAATACTCTTAACTACGATGTAATTGTGACCCTAAACAATAGAAAAGAAAATTTTAGTCTTCTAAATCATTTAATATAAATATTTCAAAACAAGGTTATCAGGCTTTCATGTTTCATATATAATATTATTATATTTTTTGATAAAATAATAAAAATATATTCACTGTACCCTTCTTTTATATTATCGATCATAGTTGATAAAAAATATGAATCTATTAAGTTAATTTTGTGAAGTAGAAATATTTTAAACAGAATGGTTTCAATATATCTATAAAATTAAATTAAATTTATACGCGCTAATTTTTTTTTTCTGTTTATTATAATTTATCATTAGAAATTAAAAAAAAATTAAACCAACTCAACTTGATTAATTGGTTAAGCAAAAAGGAACCAAATTGTTTCGATCTGTTTTGTTGATTTTGGGACCGATTAATTTGTTTTTCAGTTAAGTTGTTAGATATCAAGCTCAATATCTATTTCATTATATTGTAGTACATATAAACATATACTAATTAAATATTTAAGTCAAAATACAAATTAGTAGTCAATAAACACAAATAGTTTGTTTAAACATGCAATTCAGAGAATTAAAAATTAAAGCACTTTTTTTGGGGGGTAAATATTGACATATTTATCATAAAAAATAATTTATTTACAGCACATTTTTTTTCAATCGCCTACATAATTAGTGGTTCCCACTTAGAATATGATTTCCACTAATTACTAGAGATACTTAACATTACTAGGTTAAATACAGCAATTTCAACTCTCTTGAAAAAAAAAAAATTTCAATTTCAATTCATTTTGAAAGTCGTACCTTAAATTTAACCACTCTATACACTAATTAAATTTTAAATAAAATTAATATTTAATATTAACGCAAAAAGAAAAAAAAAATCAATCCCTTAGTCTGTACTTTCACAATAAGAACTCAAAAGTGTGTCTATTATTGTAGTGATTATATTTTTCTTTGACAGTAAATAATAAAAAAAAGTATATAATAATACTAATTTTTAATAAGACTCATATAATCTTATATTAATATTTGATATTTGAACTTTTCTTTTAATATCAGTTGTAATTTAAGAGTTAAGTCACCACAATATCAGATAAACTCTAGACTAAATATTTTTTTTTTTGGACAATAAAAAATTGATATTAAGGATTATGTTTTATTTACACTAATAATGAGATAAATTTATTTAGTTATATGAATTAGAGGATGCGAGTTAAAAAATATAACAATAAATGCACTTTATCAGCTAAAAGTGTCAATGCAGAGTATATTATATATTTTTGTACTTTTATTAATTCTTTTGCTTTAGTTCTCAACGCTTTGATTATAATTTTTGTTTATATAAAAATTATAAAAAGAAAAAGAATTAAAAAAGTCATTATGATTATAAACGAAGCTAAATGCACTTAAGGCTTACCCCAGTGTAATGGCCCCCACCATTCTCCAAAGCAATGGGCGATAATTTCAAGTGTAACTACGTTAAACACGACACAATTTGTAATTTAATTGGGCTGATAAAAGATATAACCCAACCCAATTTTCGTTTAGGTCAATTTGGATTTTGAAATATTCTCTCTCTTGTCACTTTCAATTTATACCAATTTAAAAAAAATATACAAATATATGAGCCAAATTTATTAAATTGCATGGAAGCGAAGTTGTCAAGTTCTTTTGTAGTCATCATAAAATAATCATATTTTTCTCTGAAAAAATCAATTTCACAATAAACGGACCTAAAACAGTAAAGTTGAGATATTATGAATATAGCTGGCCCACTGTTTTGAGCCATTTGTTGCTTAAAATTTTCACAAAACTCTTCTTTTTATCCGCCCGTAGAAATTGCCAATCACTCGAACGTAAATATGAGCGTTTTTATTAAAATTATAATACTGCAAGTTGGCACGAACCGATTGCCTAACCGTCCAACTTCCGCGCAGACGAATAGTAATCGGTCACGGTCTGGAAACAACAGCCACCTCTCGAAGCCTCTAAACAATTCTAAATCTTTATTCTCTAAAAAAACTGAAAAAAAAAAAAAAAAAAAGCTCCAAAACTGTTAACGGTAACTTAGCTTTGCTTCAATGATGGTAAGTAGCGAGCAGCTTTCTCCTGACTATCAACTCCATTATTGGCTTTCTTCCAATTTTCTTCTCTCTTAATTTTTATTTTGTTGTTACAGGACGCTCAGTTACTGCAGGAACCAGCTCAATCTCCATCGCTAGATGATCGCTTGAAGCTATTGAAAGGCTAAAGAGACGAGCAGCGCCTCGCTGGTCTGCTCCTCGTCACCAAATTACATAAAGGCGACGTCGTCGTTTCGCTTCGTAAATTTTATGACGCAACTGGTGCGCAGTTTCTCGACCGGCGCTTGAGAACTGGTTACGTTCTCTCTTATTTTTTATTTTTGGTCACTTGTCTTCTTGTAAGTGAATTTTAGAACTGGTGAGCGTTAGTATTATAATGTTTTGTTTGATGGCTGTGTCGATGTATGGAAACTATTGAAATTTATTGAAATCTTGAACCTTATTCGTTATGCTGTTACTGTAATTGTTAGAAACCGGAGAAACCATCCCAATCAAGCTCGCCAGTTTTGTTGGGCACTAGGACTATGTTGTATGATAATTTGTAGGTTAGTATTATGAAGCATTAGAGTTTCATATACGATATTTAGTTGAGATTAGGTTTCCAAAAGCTGGAAACAAGAAAACTTGTGTTATTTTGGAAGAAACAGTGGCATTAAGTTTAGTAGAGTGGATGCTCTTATTTGGATGCAAATAAATATGGAATAAGCTCCATAGAAATGCTTTTATTTTGAAGAAATTATTGGAAGGAAAACAAGAAGATGGTTTTTTGTATTATCCTTCTGTTCCAAGAATTTCCTTTGTGTATTATCCTTCTTGAAAAAGATACATATAAATTTAACATTCGGTTCTTTTTGTTTCTTCTAAGGGAAAGGAATCAAAACTGCTTGTGCAGACGATAATCGTGATGCATATTTACATCTAGCAGTTACGGTTCTTGCTGCATTTTGCCATATTCCTGGGATTCCTTCTTCAGAAGACACGATCTCAAAGATTCCACTAATACTGGAATTAATGGCAAAGGAGTAAGTGACATGATATTTTCTGAGTATTGATGAAAGCAAAGAAGAGTATCGAGTGTTATGATAAGCAAAATGCTGAAAAGATTATGCTGTGGTCCGTAATTGAGTGACATGATATTTTCCAACCGAGTGAACATAGTTGCTGGTTTTGAATGTATTTTATCGGAGTGCCTTGAATTGCAAGAAAAAGGCTTGGAAGGATGGATTCAACTACATGCTATTCAATTGAAGTGACATCTTCTTCTCCATATGCGTCAAATGATTTGGACTAATATCTAATTTCATATTGCTAGTGACCTCTCTTTTCTCTTCACATTGTGTTGGAGGCTAGATGTGACTGCTTGTTTTTGACTCTTGGACTGTCTTGTTGAGGTTTAGTTCTTAAATTTTGAAAAGACCTGTTTATTTGTGTTTTTTGGTTCCCTTAACCATGCTTGCTTCCTTCAAATGCAGATCTCGTGCATCTGTTATGCAAGAATGCTATGAATTCTTATATTTGGTTACAGATGCTACTGGAGATGGACTCAAAGCATTGTATAATTCTGGAGGCATGAAAGAACTGGTTTTCCAAATGTCTACTTTTCCAGACAGTGATTTATCTTCTTGTTTGCTAAAATTTGACTGTATTCCTACGAGGATCATGTTAATTGCCTGCTCCAGAAAACTATAACTGTATTGTGTATGCATACTTTTTGCTGCAGCTTAAAACACTTGGATATGAGTAAATGTGACCCTTACAATCATCAATATTATCATATTGTTTCTGTTATTAGTAAATTTTAGTGCTCTTCACTTTCTGAAAGGAAAAGATAAGTAATGGTGTGCACATGTTTCACAGGTTCTCAATTAATGGAACTAGCTATTAGGCTTCTGCAATTGATGCTAAGTAAACTGTCTCTAGAAATTGTCACAAATGACTATTTATCTGAACTGTTGATGATGGTAAATCCTAATTTTCAGTACCCGCTGATTTTATCTTGAAAATTTTTAGGTGTACATTTATCATTTTGTTGTCTTTCTAGATTCTTTATTTTTGATAAATTTGAACATGTACTAGTTGCACTAGGAATTGGACATCTCAAATCACATTCTTTTCAATTCAGGTGGCCATAATAGCCAGGCAATTTGCCATGTTGTACAATGTGCTAAAGTTTGAGGTATTGCACTTACTCACTACCGTTCTTTCTTTGAATTACTCGGTATGCTCCCATTAGTCTTTATTTATGTTCTGGAATGTCAGTTTAACCATTATACTTGCTTAAATTACAAAAGGTTGCTTATTTTTCACACCTTCAAAAATTAAAGCTTTTCAGTTTCTGTTTCAAAGATTGGCAAACAATATGTCAATTAAATAATGGGTGAAACTGTATACGTGTCAGTTTTAGGGATATGCATAGATATTTTTCTTCCTGGAAATATTTGGATCAGTTTCTTGAAATTTTAAACGTTGGATGGATATATTTGAATCTAACCTGGAATGTTTTGTCTTTATTCCTGACCTCTTACTTCATGTTTAATGCTTTGTATAAGACAGTTTTGGTTTGCTCAGGCAGCAAAAACTTATTTGCATATGCTTTCAAGGGATTATCTGGCTTCTTAATGGGTTCACTATCTACATATTCTCATTCTTTTTTCACATGCTGGTTTCATCTTTAGCACTTGCTTTTAGGATCATGTCTATTCACTTTTTCATGTGAGTTGTGCATGTATGCTATTTTGTTGACTTATTACACCTTAAATCTGATACCTCAACAATATTTTCAGGCTCCACTTCGTGATGCTCTTCATGTAATGTCAGATATCAAATGGGTAATGTATATGAGTGCTGGTGTCATAGCCATTTTGCAGAACCATGTTGGTATGTTGGATTAACTTGTCTAATATCATGCAAAGTCATCTCTTTCTCTCTCTTTCAAATTTAGATGGTGAGGATACAATGTTTATTCGTTTTGAATTATATATCTGTCTTGAGCCTGTATTTTTTTTTTGTGAAATGGCTGTTTATCATCTGCTAGTTTGTCTTCGAATATCTCTTTAGACAGATGAAATTTGTGAGATTATTATAATTAGATTTTGATGGTCAATACATATCTTAGAAACATTCAGTCTTAATTATTTGTTAAGTATCAGACTGTGTTGTTCTCATTTCCTTTCCTTTTAGGGTAGTGTCCCTTCAAATTGTTGTGGTTATCTTAAAGGGATGATTGATGATCGGGCTTGTTTGGTGAAAGGAGGCAATTTCAAAGGGCCGATTTGATGCTTAATGTGTTGCTTAAGGAATTATAGCAATAGATGTACATTTGAGGATGTTTGGATAGAACTGTGTGAATTGCTTAAATGCTTTCAAGGTGGGGGAGCAATTTGTCTGGTGAATTGTTTGTATTAGGTGGATGGAGAGTTCCCATTTAACTTTTATTCCAATAACTTTACATTTTTGAGCAAATTGAAATTAGCATTTGATCTATATGGTGCATCTTGTGAAAAATAACATGCTTAACTGTTTTATTCCCACTAGCCACTAATCAAGTACAAAGCAATGCCTTTATATAGGCTTCTTAATCCTAGTTAAACTAGATTTAATCCTAATAGGAGTTACACAAAGAATAGTAGTAATCTGAATTAAACAAGAAATAATAATTAAGGAAAGGTTTTGATTCTATTATAATTTTAACATAAGTACAACTCTAACACATCTTTACAGAAAATTTTTGGAGTCCAAATTTTCAGTATCACGTTGAAGCTTTCTGAAGTTGAATGTCAATCATTCCATAAACAGCACCAGCAGAGAAGCTTCAGGCCCTTATTTTGTCTGAGTCTATGGTTTCTATCAAGGGTAAAGAGTAGCTGATTAGTAACACTGACCTACCTGATATACAGGATTCTATTCCTGCAGATTGGTAAGTATGGTTGTTAATCTGGTGGTTCAATGTAAAACAATTGTTTGCTGGCCCGTGGTTTCAGTTTCAGGCCTACTCTACTTTTTTTTTCTATTTTTTCCAGGTGTCTTTTGCTTGTTTTATAGTCATCAAGGGTGGAAATTGCTGTTCTGCTGAGTGAGTTGGCCTATTTGAATTAAGAAGCTTCTAAGAATTCTTCATCTACTGCTGAAAGTCTTCTCTTGAAGCAATGAAATGTGGCTATTTCCTTTTCTTTAGTGGAGAAGATCATTAGATTGATATCAAATATTGGTGGAAACGAAGGCATGTCTGGTTTATTTTCGAGAATATTGAGTTTAACTTTCTGCTGAATGTTATTTTCTGCTGAAGATAAAACCAATGTTGAGGAATCATGCATTTACTTACATTTAGTTGAACTTAAACTTTGCTAGCAAACCCTATGGATCACGTCTCATATAACTTCAATTTATCTCACATTAGGTCATACTTTCAGTGGATTTGACTTTTGTATTAATAATTAGTTCCTCAAATAGAACCTCTTATTTTGGAATTCTGAGATTTCCATATGCTCCACCGCTCACCAAATTCTGTCTGAAGAAAGCCTATTTTTGTCAAGTACATGATTCCCATTCCCTTCCCCCTGCTAATGAATTTAACTTTGTTTGGAATACAGTACAGGGGACCTTATTCATGAAAGTGATAAATGGGATTAATGAGATGATTGGTGTAGTTTTAGGGTATCTGTACGATGCAAAGGTAACCATTTTGATATGATCAAAAGTTCACTGTCCTTGTCTTCTACTCATAGCCGTATTCTACAGGAACATGGACATAAGAAAGGAAGTGATCTTCTTGCTTCAATGTGACTTGTTGGGAGGTAAGATGCACATTCTTCTCTATGTTCTCTCAGTGGATCAATCAAAATCTAACCACAGTGTATAATTCATCATCAGTATCTTCTTCTTCTTTTCTGTGTGGTACTGTTTAATATTCTACATTGTCAACATCAAGATTTTGAACTTTTAATTGAATATCAAGGATTCAAAGATTTTCTTAACCTGTTTAATTGTGCCATTTTTTGGAGCATGTTGATGGGTGGTCTTTATCTGGGAAATATCATACTTAAAACACCATCAACATGATACTTAAATGCTGTTAATTGATGTTAATACTTTATATGGTGTCTAGGTTTCTTGATGGGAGAGTTTATTATCCTATCTTATGGGTGGTGTTTCTATAATTGGTGTGTTTCTGTGCTATTTATGCAGACAGTAAGATGATTGTAATAAACAGCATAGTCTCTTTTGTTCACAGAAATGGCCATGGAATCAACCACCAGGAAAAGCTGAAAATCCAGTTATGATATAGGGAGGTGACGTTGGTTCTTTGTGTGTTTTGCTCATGCATTTGTTAATTACTTTTTCCCGAGAAACTTTACTATGCCATTGTTGTGAAGAGTGTGTCAATTTCATTATATGTGATAAGTTTTCATGCTACAATCTAGACTGGATTTCCTGGATTTATATACTAAATAATTATTCTGATATATATATAACGAGCATCCTTTGCTTGTTTCAGTTATCTTGCAGACGTGCCCATTGCATGCAAAGAGAAGATGAGATAGCTTTTGGATTATATATGCTTTTGGGTGAAGGTGAAGATGAGCCGAGGTTTGTAAACTTTTATCTCATTTCTGAATGGAACGTTATATAGTTATCTTATTTTGGCTTACTGTATGTCAAGAATGACGTTGTCCAAATAATTCCAAAATGACAGCCCTATTCAATCTATTTGCTTTCAGCTTCCGATGCTCTGTCAAGCTACAATGGAGATCGAAGGATGTAAAACTTTAGCATCTTCTGGAGGGTATAAAGCTGTAAGTTTTTAATTGTTGATGGAATCTATCCTTCAAGTTAAATCTTTATTACCTTTACCATCAATTATATTATTACAAGAAATGGATGTAGCTATTCATCTTCAGCATTGTTAGTTATTATATATAATAGCCACCTGAGGAATATTGAGTGGACACTGATTTTGTAAATGTCAAAAGGAACATTGTGCGCTCAATTAAATCATCTATATGAATGGAACATTGTCTTGTTCTATTGAATTTTTTTCGTTTAATCATTAAAACATTTTGCTGATGCTTCCATTTTATTTCCAGGTAATTGACTGCCTTATAAAGTTGATTGGGCCATGTCTGAATATGATAGAGGATAATGGTTGCATCCTCTTGGCATGTGATACAATCTTGAATCTTCTTTTGAAGGTGGTGTTGTCATCATAATATTGTGAATGTTAAATACGATAGCATGCCATATACTGATATCTCCCTCGTTTTATTGATAGAAAGAGCAAGTGCAATTTTGGATGGATGAATCAACTATTGTTCACCTTTTGAAAGCATTGGTGTATTGGACAGGTGGCCTTTTGATAATTTTTTTTTTTTTTTCTAATATTGTTCACAAAAAATTAAATAAAACAAAATATAGGATAACAGTGTTCCCATGCCATTGTAGAATTATTTAGTCCAAGCTTAAGTTTCCTTAGTAATTCTGTTCAGTAAAAATACGTCAAAATCGTGTGATTTTGTTTTATTTTTTTTATAACATATCAATATTTGAAAGGCCTCTAAAGGTGATTACCTTTGATCTGCATAGCTGACACCGTGATTAATTTCTTTCGAACTCTATTTGGAAATTTAATTCCAAAAATGTTGCTTTTATGATTGATTTATTTAATTTTCGTATGCATGCAAAGAATTTTGGTAGGCATTTCTGCATAACAATCAAAGTTCTTAAATTAACCTTTGGAAGCATATAAAAAATCTTTGTAAGCACAACAATCATATTTCTTGATTTATTTTTTCTTTTGCAGAGGACAATAATGACCCATCTATTACTATGGTGGCTTCATGCATTTGTGCACTTATATTTGATTCAATGTCACAGGAGGCTCTTGCGAATAATCCCTGCTTCGACTGTAGCTCTGTTAATAGTCTGTCTCAGCTTATTTCTAGAAGTTTGGCTTCATGGGTGCAGGTAAACTAGATAATATATCGACTTTCATTAATACGTCTATTGTGGTATTGCTGTGAGGAAATTGTCAACTTACAACTTTCTTCATTGAATCATTGCATGGTAAGTCAGACATTGTGAAAGCAGATATGGATCTTCTTGAGATACTTACTGCAGGTTTGTCTATTTTCTATTTTTGACAATATTGTTTAACTTCATGCAAAGCGCAGTTTATTCCGATGTTGATTTGTTAATCTTGGATTTTCTGATTATTATTTGTTAAATTCTTGAGAAATTTCTTGAAAGTGGTATTTTGAAATTTTGAATTGGTGCAGGATATTCGTTGTGGGCTCATCAGTTTCTCATATGAAAGGGGTGGTTGAGATATAATGTGATTAAACCCACAGATTACATATTAGGTGGGTGGTCATAACATAGAATTTCTTGTGGTTTTGCTCTATTCTCATTTTTTGGAAATGTTCGTTTTAATCATGCAACTCATAATGAATAATCCTTTACATTTGATTGGATGACTTATTTTTTATCTTGTTATTTGAATGAATTAGATGGACAGTCAGATATGGAGGGTTCATCCATTATGTGTCCATTATCTATACAAAATCTTGTAGGCAGCACAGACATCTCACAAAAAGTTTTCGTTCTTTCCTTTGGCAGCTATTTCTGTTTCTGTTTCATGTACACACGTTTATATAAAAAATTTCTTATTAGGAGTTAGATTTTGAATTATAATGGGTTTCTCTTTCTTTATGTTGTTGCTTCTGTGTTTATACGGTTGGTTTGCTAATACTGAGCCAACAGATGGGACCCTGGCATACATTTCTGGCTTGAAGATGTACAGCCACCTAAAATTTTTGTGAGCTTCTTCATTTTGTGGTAGCCGTTGGGTTTTTTGGGCATGCGATTAGTACAGACAAGACAAGAGATCGCAGCAGGTTTCTTGAGCAAAAATATTTTGTGATTTGAGGATATAGCATGAGAGTGATACGTATAGATAGAAAAAAGGATGCAACAAAAACTAGGCTGACGAGTTTTCTAGGGCATTCGTTTCTGTATAAGTTCTTATCACTTACAAGTTCGAATGAAAATATTGTCAATCACTGTAATCTTGTTAGGACTATATCGGATTCTCTCCTCTTACCTTTTTCACCGCCACCTGGCACTGGATTAACAAAGATTCTTAGGCCTAACAGTTTGGATCCACAATTTTTCAATTGCTTGAAACTCCAACTAATGCCAATTTTATTATATCTCTTGCCTGCTTGCATTGTTTTTTCGCTTAAAAAATTATAGTTTTCTCTTAATTCTTTTGTTTCTCTATTATATTTCTCTTTGACCAACCATAACCATAGAAACGGAAAATTTTTTTTTGAAACGTTGCAATAGGCCAAGTTTTTGAGATAGGTCAGATGCATTGGGGTAAGTTATGTATGGGGTAAACGACTGCATTTAGCATATTTGCATTCTTTCCCAGCCGAAAACATTAGCTAAAGACGTGTACCCACTACATCAAAAATCAAATATACATTCAAAACCCTATTAATTAATTTCTTGGATTCAATGAAACGACGAACAAATTCTTTATTGCATGCATGCCAATTGATGAAAAAGGACAATACAATTCAAATGAAATTCTTACAATTGAAATTATAGTGAGCATAGAATTATTATAATGACCTTGGATTGATATTGGCCTTGCTAAAATACTCAGCCCTGAGTTTCTTAGTTCTGGTTAAAGCATTCATCTTTTCAACCTCTCTTTGCAACACATCTCTCAAAGCCACCGCCTTCGATGTCTCCACCTCTGCCACCTTCGCCTCCTTGGCCCATGCAGCTTTCTTCTTCGCCAGCTCAGCATTCGCCTCAGCCACCACAGCTTCTCTTTGGTTTTCGAAAACCTTTACCTCAGTTTTCACCCTCAACTCCTCCTTTTGCCCTTCTCCTTGCCTTTGAATGGATGTGACCTTCGTCTCCGCATCAATCTTCGCTGCATTCTGAAGCGTCTGCCCTTCGCTCAACTTAGCTCCAGTCTCTCCTTTCATCTTCGCCTCCGCGACGTCAACTCTTGCTTGATTCGCTGCTTCCATCCGAGTCTTCTGACCCACATAAGAAAAATACTCATGCCCTCGAACATCAAGTAGTTGTTTGATATTAGCGTTGTAGATCAGGAGTCCAAACTGGTTGAGTTCAAGCTGAACTTCCTTAAAAACCTCTTGCTTAAACTGTTTGTTTCCTTTAAAAATCTCTTCCATCGTCATGGAAGCGGTGAGGACTCTGGTTTCTCCTTCGATTATTCCGTTGACGATTTCTTTAATGTGAACAGATCGCTTGTCTTTTGGAGCGATGAGCTTGGCTTATTTCAGACGGCTTGACTGGTCATCCTCACAAGGGCCAATGGTGAAGACAGCGGGGAGCTCAAACTCGAGTTTCTCGGCGCTCATGGCTCGTACTTCGAAATCATAATCGACTGGTGAGATGTCGATCAAAGTACAAGATTGCCCTGGAAACACGCATGATTTCTTGCCCATTTTAACGTCATCGATTCCGGCTCCGGTTATTGCCAGATATCCGATGCACGGGCAACTCGAAACTTGGTTGTGGCTCAGAGAGGACGAGAGATGAACGTGGAGCTTTAGTAGAGAGAGAATTTTAGATTGCAGAAAAGAAACAGAGATGATAAATAAATAATATAAAAATAAAATAATATCTATTTATTGAACAATAAATTTTATATTTTTTAACTTATTTATTATATATTTTAATTATCAAATAAAATGATGAAAATATTATCTGGAACGGGCATTTGTGATAATTTCTCAAATATTTGGTATTACTCAAATAAATTATATGATATGTATAATAATTATATAATTTTATTATATTAATTGCGTGGATAAAATTTATATAAAAATCATTTCTCTAACACCATTATTTAATTTTAAGAAAATAATTATAATTTAAATTTATCCTAATTTTATTAACTATTGTCTCAACTATCTGGCATGTTGGTATATCAAATTGATCTATTGTATATATAATTTTTAGGGAAATGTACTGAAGTAACTACATTTTTTAAAAAATTATATTAAAATTTTTTTAGCTAATTAAATGAAAAATATACTTTTTCAACGATAATACCCTATAATAATAATAAAAATAGTCTTCACTAAAAAATAAACATTTTACTCTTTAATGTTTGAAAGTGAAAGTTTAAAAATGAAGAATTTATTTTCGAATAAAAGTATAAACTAAAAGCTTTCATTTAAAAGTTGAGTAAATTAAAAGTGAAGAGTTCACGTTGAATAAAAGTGTAAAAATAAATGTGTAGAGTAGAATCTTTTATTTGAGAGCAAATTTTTTACTTTTAAATATTTGAAAGTAGAGTAGATTGAAAGTGAAGAGGTCACTTTTAAGTAAAAATTTAAAACACCCCAATTCACTTTTGAACATTAATAAAAATTACCTTTTAAAGTGAAAAGTTCACTTTAAAATAAAATTTTTTACTTCAATTTCATACCCGAAAAATACAGTATAATATTTTATTTGAAAGTAAACTCTTTACTTTCGAAATTTTACTTCATTATTATTTAAAAAATATATTTTTAATTTACTTGGTCAAAATTTTTTAATATGATTATTTTGATCAATATTTTAAAAAAAGATGATCATTTATGTACTTTTTCTTATTTTTAGTCTAAATGTTATTGATTTAATCAAATGTGACGCCTAGTTATATTAATTTAAATTGATAATGTTTATTAAGTTAACTAATTAATAACTCATTCCTATAAAATTTATACAAATTTTATACGTATTTGTTCTGGACTTAAAATTAATTAACTATCTTTAGCATGCTACTTGAGTTTTTAAGATTTTGATTAACTAGTTCAATCAGATTGACTTTGGAATTTGATCGACTCTAATTCAACACATATCACTAATGTCATGCTTAAAGTACTCACGATCTAGATTTTATTAAAATGGTTTTAAGTCCATCAATTAGAAAAAGCAGGAGCATCTGATTCTGTTGACATTTTGACCATTCCAAGAAACAGAAAATTTAATCGTAAAAAATCTGAATCATCATGTTCGGATTTATAATTCTTTTAGTTACGACGACAATGGTTTTTCACTGTTATCACGAATGAATCGTCAGCTATCAGCGTTTTGATAAAATGCCAATTTGTATAAAAACCTGGATGACTTCATTAAATATGGACGAGACAATCGCGTTGGAAATAAGAACTACAATGGTGATGATGAGAAATTGAGAGCCTAATATTTAGTCCCGTGCTGTCAGAGTATCATGAAATTAACTCAAAAAATAAAACTTAACTAACATTATAGCGATAAGATTCTCAGAAAATAAAATGACTGCATGTCTTAGTTCTTCTTGTTGGTGTTTTCGGAATCAGCTGAAGTACCCACGAACAGTCTGGAAAAAAGGAGGCAACATACAATAAACCCTAACAACCTCGTTCAAAGCAGACCTACCAACACCACCGCCATCAGCAGCAGCCAATTCGTCAATGCTGCCATTGTTATTCCAAAATGCTAATTTTTGGTTGCAGTCCTTGCACAGCGTTAGCATTAATCCTAGCCATCTCCTGAAAGAGGCCACTATCAATCATCAAGAATCTCTTGCGGCTGCGTAATCGCTTCCAAGAGAAGTTAATAATCCTCTCAGATACTGTCTTTTAGTTTTTTAGTGTGACACTGATCCTTCAGCTTCCTTTTGCTTTGCATATAATAATCCATCGGCTGCTTGTTTACGGGCACATGTTTCTGCATCAGCTGTTGCTTTCTGAGCTTCTGCCTCCAGATTTTGATACAGAATTTCCTCAACCGCTTTCTGTTTCTTGTTGAGCTCCCAGTTTGCCTCATGCACATTTGTGAAAGAAGAACAAAAAAAATTATACAGATAAAAAAAATTCGTTGCGAGACTCGAAAATATATATATTTCAAATAGAATTACCTTGGCTTCATATTCAACGCTAGCCTTATTCAAATGTTCAGCCCGAGTTTTTCAGTCCTAGTTTCGGCATTCATCTTATAACCTAATTCAATATCTCTCAAAGCCACCGCCTTTGACAACTCTACCTCTGCAACCTGTGCCTTCTTCGCCCATGAAGCCTTGTTCTTTTGCTAGTTCAGCGATTTCGGCTTCTCTCTGGTTTTCAAAAACTTTCAATTCAGTATTCGCTGTTAACTCCTCCTTTTGCCCTTCTCCTTGCCTTTGTACCGATACAATCGTCGTCTCTGCGTCAATCTTCGCTGCTTTCTGAAGCTTCAAGTATTCCCCTGACGATCTCTTGGTGCTTTTGCAGTGTTTCCTGCTTGGCGATAAGTTTGGCATTTTCAGAAGGCTGGGCTGGTCGTCCTCGCAAGGGCCGATCGTGAAGACATCCGGAAGCTCAAACTCGAGCTTCTCGGAGCTAATGGCTGGTACTTTGAAATCATAATTGACTGGAGAAATATCGATGACTGTACAAGACTGCCGTGGAAAAATCCATGATTTTTTTGCCAATTTAAGATCATCGATTCCGGCTCCTGTTATTGCTAGATATTCCGGTTGGTTATCTACTTTATACACCATGGTTTCACTATCACAATCACACGAACAAAACAAATATGAGGAAGAGATTTTAAAGAAGGATTAAGAAAGAAAAGCTGAGGGAAATATTTTAAGTCTTGAGTAAAAATGTAAGAGGGCTGCCTTTTTATAGTCGGCTAAACCCCAAACTTAATTTCTTTCAAGAAAACTTTTCCAGCCAATTTCCTACTTCGACACAAACTCAAACAAGAAAAACCAATTTCCTACTTCAACACAAATAGAGAACAATAAATCCTACTTTTATAAAAGAGGTTGGTTAAATTGACACCGAATTAGAACATCAAATATGTTTTCTGTTCTCCTAGTTCTTTCGATAGGACCCTTTTCTTTTTTCGGTCCGTCAATCCGTCCCGAGAGTTTAGTACTATCACCGAACTGAGAAGTTCAGGAAGAGGGCTAGCCAAGTCTATCTCAAGTATCCTATATACAAACTAATATGTGAAGATTAATTATAATTGAAATATGGTAGCCAAACTAACGAGTAAAAGTCAATTAAAATTAAAATACACGCCCAAAACAATTAAGTGAAAAAGACTTGAAAAAGTAATCCAATAGGAGTTCATTTCTTTCCCACATAGGCAATTTGCTTTCAATTGAAGGACTAAATCATATGACAATTGATACTTTGTAGTTTATAAAATGATTATGGAAAGTCATTTCACATTTTTTTTGGATGAGGAGAAAACTCTTATACTCAGTTATCATTGTGGCGGTCGGTCATACACGGATAAGATATTCACTCCTTTGAGATACGTGTCCGCAGATCACACAATACCTGTCTGAATCAATTAAGATCATATACAGGGATTACACTGCATGGTACCAAGTACAAGATAAAACTTCGGCTGCACCAGACTCACCAGGCTCTTACACCTGAATGTACTCCAAAAAATTCAAATTCAGAACCAACACAAATGTCCTCCAAGATAGAATCACTCAACTACACCCAGTGATTGCCCATTCCACATTTTTTTTTTTTGTTATTATAATTTAAAAAAAAAAATGAATTTATAATTTTTATTAATTTAAACTTTGTAATTACTAAGTAAATAATATAGTCAATAATGGGCATATGGATGAATTGTTCGATTTTATTATTAAACATTAATGCATACATTTTATGTTTATGTTAAATTACTAGATAATAAATTTAATAATCATACTAATTAAAAATGTGATTTTGAAAAATTATTCAAGCAACTGTTTTGAAAACAACTTTTATATATTATATCTAAATTATTTATCAATTTCAAATTGTTTAAAAAAAAAAGAAAATTTTAAATTTTATTTTTTAAATGATATATCAAACGGCTTTAATTGTTTACTCCTACACAAATAAAGAAGCATAGTTCTATCATAAAATTTTACTTTTGTAATAGTTGTTTTCATGGGTTTCTTAACTGCACCATTTTTTACTTTTTTGGTAGAATTATCCTGAATCCATTTGATTAACGTATAATATCACAAAAAAAATAATTTGATACATAATGTCGTTACAAATTTTTTCCTGCTACGTGCCCAGACTTTGGGACTCAAATCTTATTTCGAGAGTCGAAAACCTCTTTTTGAAAAGTCCTATACATCTTTTCAAGGCAGAAATAGTTTTAATTTCATAAAGTTGACAAGCACTTCCCTTCTCATAATATTTGACTACGGATTTTTTTTTTCTTTTGTAATGATAAAGTATTTCTCAAAACATTTCACACGCGAACTTTACAATATAAGCTCGTAAGTTTTTAATCGGCTCGAGGTTTTAGAACCTCAAACCCTTCATTTTATCTTTACAGACTCCTATAAGTGTTGTCCATTGAAATTCTGGTCCAACAATATACAAATGGGGACTAAACAGTATCGTTAACTACTATTATATATCCAAGCCCGCTAGGAGATTAGGATGCCAATGGAATACTATTTTATCACAAGAGCCCCCCCTGTTGAATGGGTACGTAAGTCTTTTCATCAAAGGAAAAGGTGCGAGTACAATGTCCTGATCGGGTTCGGCCCAACAGTCTCAAAAAATTTATCCTAGAAAAGGCATAACCATCGCTATTTAAAAGTAACTGATAATAACTGTGTTTCGGAATTGAAAGACAGACAACCGTCATTCTCAGTGAAATTTCAAGTTGTAAATATCCAGGGCACAATAAAAGGATTGAGAACCGTGTCAAATGAAATGTAAGGTTTTGTCAATCACGGATGAATTGATAAACTCAGAGTTGCCATGAGAACACCACCATAGAATTTTATAAGCCAAGACCAAAGCTACCAAAGAAGAAAGAAACAACTATAACCTAATCCCACCGACATACCCAAATGTTAGTAACTATCCATTCATTCCCTAAACACAATCATTTGATATCACAAACTATTTCATAAATAAACCCATCAAAAACACTAACAATCTGAAGGAAAAATTAAAAGTTCACTTATCTAGAAAATATATAATAGGACATACAACGGCTTGATTCGTAATGCAAAATCCAAATAACAAAGTCCGAAGGGACAGAAGAAACAAAACTTAAAAGTCAGAAATGCAACTCCAACTCACAAAGCTGTGAATGCCTTCTTTGCACCACCAGAAGACCCAGCCGGTATCACTTTCAAGACATTAAACCTAACTGTCTTTGACAAAGGCCTAACAAAATCAAACAGACACTGGGTATTTAGCATAAAAAAACAAATTCCAAATTTTGATATTTCTACTTGAAAATAAGCAATAATGTCACCTGCACTGGCCAATGATAACATGGTCTCCCTCTTTCACACGGAAGCATGGGGATACGTGTGCTGGAATGTTAGAGTGCCTCTTCTCATACCTAAAGAATTACAAATGATGGTGTTATAGATAAAATACATAGTAGGCAAAAGTCAGTTTGTTCAAATCATCCTTACCTCTGATATTTCTTCACAAAATGAAGGTAGTTACGCCTAACAATGATGGTCCTGGTCATCTTAGCACTGTGGCAAGTACCAGCTAGGATACGACCCCTGATAGAAACAGCACCAGTAAACGGACACTTCTTATCAATATAAGTACCTGAAAAAAAGGGGCACAAACCCATAACTTGCTTGGTCTTTCCCAAAATATGTACAGAACTGATACAAACTCCAATAACCATATATAATCTTAAGGGATCATAATATGTAACAGTAATGGCTTTTGCATGACATAAACTTCCACACAGTAGCACCATGTATTGCTATTGAATCAATTCAAATTACTAAATTTCCAGATAAACAAGTTTCATGATAAAAGCTCCAATAACTATGCAAACTCTTAGGGGATAATAATATGTAAAAGTAATACTTGTGTGTCACAAACTTTTGGAAATGCAAGTAACACCAAGTAATGTTATTGAATCAATCCGTATTACTAAATTTCCAGATAAATCTATTTCATGCACAGATGTGCACGGGTATAATATAGCAAGTATGCAACACTTACGCGCAGGGACCTAGGTTTACCAGATTAAAACTAGCCAATCTTGTACTAAATCATCAAGCTGAAGCCTTTTGAGAAATCAAAAAAAAAATTCTACTGCTGAAGGCTTAAACTTTGACTAACCACTATGTTTTCATTGATAGCACATAAAACCCTCGTAAGATTTTGGTCAAGTAAGTTGTAAAAAATGTTGGCATCAACTAAACAACTCATAAGATTAATCCACCAGTAATCATGCAAGGCTAAAGCAGTCATTTTCAAATCGATTAACTCTAAAACGCAATAAATTCTAAGAAGAGAGCGTCAAATTGAAGAATGAATTCATTTACAACCACAAAGAGCATAATATATTCAAACAAAACGATAATAAAAGCTAAAAAAGAGATAAAACCTTCAATTGCCTCTCGGGGGGTCTTAAACCCTAAACCAATGCTCTTCCAAAATCGATTTCCTCCCTTCCCAGGCCTTTTCCCCTTCGCTGATTTCTTGGAGCTGCAAAATGAGTAACACGCGCTCAAAATCAAGACGTCGAACATATTGAACTAGAAATAAAATAACTACATTACTAGGCTTCAGATTTCCAGTATAAATGAATTAAAGAGTCCAAACATTTACCTCAGAAACACCTTGGGCTGCTTCAAAAACGCCCTCTCGGTCTGAACACAAATAAAACCATAATCGATCAGAAAACAAAAAGAAAAACCATACTATGTACGTGATGTTGCGTCTAGTGAGATAAAGAAACCTGCTCTGCCATGGATAAATGTGGAGGCGACTTATTGAAGATGAATGCGCTTGGAGGCCAACGAGGCAGAAACCCTAAATCAAGCCAAAAGTTACAGGTAGGCTGTAACGAGGGTTTAATGAAGGGAGACCTAAAATGAATAAAACTACCAAAATGCCCTTGTTTGAAGGTACGTACTGGCAATGGACTGAAACCGGACCGACATCGAACCAATGAATTCCGTTTGGTTCGGTTTATATTAATTGAATTTGTTTTAAAAATTATGTTTAGGATTAAGTTTATTCATTTATGTTATATTAAAATCTAAATTAATTTCATTATTTTAAAAATATTTTAAGACTTATTTATTAATAATAAATTTTAGGCTTAAATAATTTCAAATTAAAATACTAATTTTTTATTTTTTATTTGGTTTGATTTATATATTGTCAAGACAAAAATCAAATTAACTATATCCAATTTTTATTTTATTAATCTAAATTCAAATTAACACTGTATAAAATTGAACTGAAATTGAATTCAATAATCAATTCGACTCAACTTGATTGGATTTACTTCTATGCTTAATCTAAGTATAAAAAATAATTTTAAAAAAAGTTACAATAAAATTTTTATAAAATAATATTATTGAAACTAAAAGGAATTGTTATTTTAGAAAGTTAATTAATTAAATAATCAATTAGTTAATTAGTTAATTAATTAATTAATTAATAATTTATTAATTTATTGATAAATAAATTAATTATTAAGTTAACAAGAAAAAATAAAAAGTTTACAATTTAACTATTTCTCCGTCTTGCAATTTTTTTTTTTTTTTTATGAGAAAACTTCCGTTCTCAGTTATCATTACAACGGCCGGCTATACACAAAACTAGATACCCATTTTTTTAGAGTATATATCTGTAGATCACACAACACTTGTTCTGAGTCAACTAAGATGCAGGTATAAAGACCATATTACAGTGATACTGAGTACGGGATAAAATTTCGATTACACCAAACTTTTACAAAAAATGCACTTTTGGAGATTCAAATATAGGCAGGCTTACATCGTCACCATATGATAAAATCACTAAACTATACCCCTTAAGTGCCTTGCAAGTTACACAACACTTGCAATCGACCTCTTTTTATATCTTATTAAATAGAAACTTACTTTAAAACTAAAGAAGATAAAATTTTTCTCATTTTATTGGTTATATTATACTTCTATATGTACGGATAGGTAAATTTAAATTAATTCACTTCAAAACACTTAATTAAATTAATTTAAAAATTTTTGAATCAATCTTTAAAATTGATATTTTTCAAATCGCTATTATTAATTTAAGTTATAAATTTAATTAATTTTAAATTACAAAATAATTAAACTAAATTATTTAAATGAATATTAGATACATTTATTATTATTGTATTATAATATTAATATTATATAATAAAATAATATATTAATTTTTTGTAATATTATATGACAAAATAATTTATTTATCATTTTACAATTGGGTTCGAAATAAATTAAGATTTCAAATTTATTTTTTAAATTTAATCTAAATTAATAAATTATTTTAATTTAAAATTAAGGTATAAATTATAAATTCAAATCAATGTAAATCACATAATGTAATTTAGATCAATTATAATTTATAACATATTATTAAATTAAATTAAATTATTTAAAACTAAAATTATAATATTTAGATCAATTTAAAATTTTACTTGAAATCAATCTAAATTGCAAACTCTCAACCTTACGCGAATTTAAAGAGGTGTCTAAACTTTCTTTTTAGCTCTAACTAAAATCTCACAAATTTCAAGCATCACAAACATCTAAAAGTAAAATATTTAGGCAGAATAATATGATTAAGCTGTAAATTAGATAAGATATTTTTTAACGAAGTGTCGTAAAATATAGATGTTAATGTTATATGATTTTTAACACCGTCACAAAACATAAGATATTTACGTGTTTATCAACCCTCAAGGTGTGTATATAATTTTTAATAAAGTGTCATAAAATATAAGACATTTACATGTTTATCCACTCCCAGGATGTGTATTTGAAAATCCGTTGTTTTCTCTTTATTCCAATTGTGGAATCAGAATAACCAGTCTCGTGGCTCCTGTAACTCGCAGTTCCATCATCGCTATTACTTCCCATCTTCTTCAAAACTCCACTATAACCCCTGAAAAGAATTCAAGATTAATTGTTAATATAATCAAGAATACAAGAATTGATTAAAAAAAAAAAAAAGAGCCTAAGTCTTCCAAAGGAAGGAGTTGACTTCTAAGGTAAAGGAGAAAAATATAATCAAGATTTAATCCTATATATGTTACCGAAACAAACGCACGTCAATTTTTAGGGCTTTTATCTGCGTGAAAAAGCTAATAAAATCATTAACAGTTAACGAACAATCACTATCGTGTAAGAAACAAGCATAATTTTACATTATCGCACAAAGATTATACATGCATATGCACGTAAATATTGTTTCCACTAAATCAATTAGAAGAAAAGATAGAGAATCGAAAAGGATTACTTCATTTGAAAAGCAGATTCAAGAGTTAACCGAAAAGTTTCAAGAATCTAGTCATGAAAGAGAAGTGAGATTTCAGGCACTTTATTCGTTTACTTGATTTCCCAATGGTATTTCGCATACTTTAACCGTTCGATTGCTACGACTTTCAGTCGCTGGCAATACGCCGTTCGATAACACGAGCCAGAAGAATCAGTCGACTCGATCAATAGAAGCTCATTTAAGGTTGGGGGCCATCCACGGCCCATTCTAGTACGTCGACGTATTATGGATCTCACACCCCGTGTGAAAATGCTAAAATGCTGTACCACAATTTATAATGTGCGTTTGCAAGAAGTACGAGTCCCAACAGCTGGGTCCCGTCGCTTTCTTTTGGAGAAAACATTCGAATTTCCTTAATTTTTAATTTTTTAGTTTACCCAATTTACCAAACAATCTCTTCACGTTTACTAAAATGACCAGATTGCATTAAATAAATAATTCAAATTAAGGTGGTGTGATTTTAAAATTTTAACCTTTTTTTAATGTAAAATATAATTGTTGTAACACATAATCATAAGCTGCCCAATATTAATAAAAGAGTTAGTAATCTTACTAAGAGTAATATTTATTAAATACATTTTAGTATTTTCAAAGTTACTAGCTATTATTGAAGCCAAATAACTATGAGAATGA
This sequence comes from Trichilia hirta, assembly GCA_035221805.1. Classification (NCBI taxonomy): domain Eukaryota; kingdom Viridiplantae; phylum Streptophyta; class Magnoliopsida; order Sapindales; family Meliaceae; genus Trichilia; species Trichilia hirta. Next base: position 11,947,344 of record JAWDEX010000018.1, on the reverse strand, counting down.
CATTCTTGGACTACAAATCGAACTTGATAATTTTGAGATGCCACCATTTGTGGGCTGTGCTAATGAGAAGAGGAAGAAAAATGAAGATATGATTGAGGGGACACAATAGGAGAATAACGAGTATACGATCATCTCTGATCAGCTGTTTGTTGATAAAAAACCAATGAGATTGCGTAGCGGGATGAAGTAAGATCCATGCAAATTTATAATAATATAAAGACGTCACGTATACAACAGTACAATATATGCCACTTTAAAATTCTTATCAAACAGAATCTCCAGTCAAGAGCTTAAGTTAGATGAAAACAAGAAGCAATACCCATAACATCATAAAATAGATTGATAATCTAAGTAATTATTTAGTAGGAGTTCACTTAGACACAAAATGTCATAGCTTTTCAAACAATGAGCATGTGATGGAAAATGATTTTGTAAAATTATTTTATTTTCCATCATGAATAGCGTAGGACATGAATAACTCCAAACACGTTTGTTATGTATATGCAAAACCTTCTAACACGCAATATGGAATAACAAATAACCTAATGCATATAGGCAATGTACGGTTTCGTATCTTAAAAATGTCAATGGTACTAAATATATCTTTATTCTGACAATGCAACATAAGGTTTATCTTAGAAAGTAAACATACTTCAGTCAATTTAGTATGATCGCTTGTAGGATCTATTTAACACAAAAGAACTATTATGTGATTATTTTTGGAAACGTTTAATATTGGGACTTTAATGTTACTATTATCTTTTCTTCTAATGGCTTATGATCTATTCGCATTAGCCCGGTTTCATGATTACATATTTTTATTAGAAGAATGCGGTACCGCGAATAACTACTTGCCCAATTTCTCCCGCATTCTTATGCTTATTTACGTAATTTTCACAGAACTGTTACATTTTGCCAAGGTTGTTTTGGTACTTGCATACCTAAATTAGTTGAAGTATCCAATTCTTTGGATTTACACCGGGACCAGAGACCTCAAAACTCTCTTCCTCTCGTCCCAGTCTCTAAGGTTTAGTCATAGTTGCAAGCTGCTAGTCACTACAATTTTCTATTCTGATCATCACCTTCTTCTCCTTTATTTCTTTCTTCGTTCTTCTTTTCCTTTTCACATGGAGCTCATCACTTTCTCGCCTGCCAAACGCCCCTCCCATCAGGTATTTACACTCATACTACAGCAATCCTTGTCCTCTGCTACAATTTGCCTCTATGTTCTGTTTGGTTGCCAAGAAAATGCAAGACTAAGTAAAAAGAAATTGGCAGGTTTTCTCTTAAGTTTCTTACTTTACCGAAGCCAACGACCACTAATTTTTGTTTAACGCTCTATCGTTTCCTTTTCTGTCCTATAACTTTGCGTGGAAAGAGAATGAAGCACAATATGAAACGTTGTTTTCGTCTGGGACCAAAAGGTCATCACTGGAGGGATTGTCACTGACTGTTGCACCTTTTGCTTAATCTTATGTTGAGATCACATCATTTGTTTTGGATGTAAAGAGGACTTGCAGAAGAGACCCTCTCAATGGATTCAAAAGATATACAGGAGGATGGATTATCACTGACAGCCACTACTAGGCTGTAATTTTTTCAATTATTTCTAATACCTGT